>JAKOGI010000234.1:90000-315000 GCA_029747015.1 Carnegiea gigantea | reverse complement strand
TTTAAGGCCCAAAATCTCATAGGTTCATCTACCAAAGTCAAGTTTGCATCAGAAAAAATGTCAGGGATAGAACTGTATGCAAATATCACACTTTGGACTAAGTTCCATCAATGCACACTATATCTCTATACAACCTAATACTAAGGTACAAGACAACATAGCCAATTAGAATAACACTTATATTCCCCGAAAACAAAATCTCTTTAGATTTTCAAAAAATTTTTTAGATTTTCAAAAATTTTCATTTTTTTCCCACTTTTTTCAATCTCAATTTTTTCCTTTTTTTTTTTTGAACGTAGTTTTCCTAGCCCCACACCTAAATCAGACAATGCCTCATTGGAAGTGGACATAAACATAAAACACAGAAACTAAAAACAAAGACAAATATGCAAAAAGAAAAATAAGACTCAAAAACTAAAAGGACACTACTCAAAAACTAATATACAAACATATATGCACAAGAGAAAAAGAAAAGCATCCAACTATATAGAAAGAAAATCAAAGAAAAATGAGAAAAAGAGAAAGGAAGCAAAGAAATCTCGAGCAAACCAAGTCAGGTGCTAAGTACACTTAACCTATATCAGACACTCCATATCTTCTTTACTCAAAAGCTCCAAAATTGCTTTACCGTTGACCAATTACCTTGAATTTAGCACCACTGTCAGTATCCTAAATTTCAACTACGCCATGGGGAAAAACACGCGAAACAACATTGGGATCCGTCCATTGGGACCTTAATTGCCCTAGAAATAAATGGAGTTTCGAATCATATAAAAGTACTTTCATCCCTGGGGAAAACTCTTTCCTAATAATATTTTTGTCATGAAACAAACTAAAAAGATCGAGCACTCTCATAAGCTTCTGCTCTTATCACTTCAAGCTCACTCAGTTGCACTCTTCTCTCCTCATCGGCCTTAGTCAAGTCGTGATTGAGCTTCTTAATAGCCCATGAGGTTTTATGCTCTATCTTAACAAGGAGATGACAAGGCTAACCATAAACAACTCTATAAGGTGATATACCCAAGGGAGTTTTAAAAGTCGTCCTATAAGCCCAAAGAGCATCTACCATCTTGTTGGCCTAATCTTTCCTATTTTTATTCACAGTCTTCTCTAAAATCTGCTTAATTTACCGATTGGACACTTCAACGTGGCTACTAGTTTGGGGATGATAGGGGTAGCAAGCCTATGGACTATAGAGTACTTCCTTAGTAAGGCATCAAAAGATATGTTATTAAAATGGGTACCCTGATCACTAATGATAGCACATGGCATGCCAAATCTAGCAAATATGTTCTTCATAAGGAACTTCACAACCACCTTGGCATTATTGGTCCTAGTAGGGATGGCCTTTACCCATTTAGAAATATGGTCCACAGTTAATAGAATGTACTCATTTCTAAAAGAAGATGAAAATGGTCCCATAAAACCTATACCTCACACATCAAAAATCTCCACCATAATTATGGGATTAAGTGACATTATATCTGTCCTGCTTATTCTACCCAACTGTTGGCACCTAGGGCCACTCTTATAGTACTAAAAGCATCCCTAAACAAGGGAGGCCAATAGAAACCACATTGGAGAACTTTGGTTGTAGTCTTTCTTCCACTGAAATGCCCCTCCCATGCTTGGTCATGATAAAACAAAAGGGCATTTCTCACCTTATTATCGGGAATACACCTCCTAAAGACTTAGTTAGAATAGTATTTAAACAAATAAGAATCATCCCAAATAGATAATTTTACAAGGTGGAACCTATCTCTATCATTCTTGGTCCAACCCTCAGGGATCCTAACATAAACTAGGTACTTCACAACGTCAGCATACCAAGGATCAGGGTGGACTGCATATAACTGCTCATCGAGGAAGCACTCAAAAATACTAGACTCATTGTCCTCATCATAGAGAATCCTAGACAAATGGTCAGTTAGAAGGTTCTAAGAACCTTTCTTATCCCTAATCTCACAATCAAATTCTTGCAAAAGTAAGATCTATCTCACAAATTTGGGTTCAGCATACTTCTTAGAAAGAAGGTGCTTAAGAGCATAGTGATTAGTATAAACAATGACATGTGATGCAATCAGATAAGGTCTAAACCTCTCAAAACTAAAAGTTCTCAGTAACAGTGCAATTCAGATGGGCATCATTCAGGGTGTGACTAGCATAATAGATAACATAGGATTTCTTACCAGCACATTGTCATAGAACAACCCTAACAGCATAATTAGATGCGTCACACATCAACTCAAATAGTTCTCTCTAGAAGGGAGGATAAAAAATGGGAGCAGAGATTAAGGCTGCCTTAAAATTAGTACATGCCACAAGCCACTCCTCAGAGAAGTGAAATGGCATATCCTTAGCTAAGAGGTTAGTTAAGGGTTTCGCTATCTTATTAAAGTCCTTAATGAAATGACGATAGAAGTCAGCATGTTCAAGAAAAGGCCTCACCTCTTTCACACAAGTGGGAGGGGGAAGATTAACAATCAAGTCAGTCTTAGCCTTATCTACCTCAACACCATCTCTAGAAATAATGTGACCTAATACTATATCTTTTTTAACCATGAAGTGACATTTTTTCCAATTCAAGATCAAGTTTTTCTCCCTACATCTTTGTAAAATGTTTCTCAGATTAGACAAACAATCCTCAAAAGAAGAACCAAACATAAAAAAAGTCATCTATGAAAATTTTCATACACTGCTCAACCAAATCTGAGAGAATAGAAATCATACATCTTTGAAAGGTAGTAGGGGCATTATATAGTCCAACCGACATTCTTCTAAAGGCATATGTCCCAAATAAACAGGTGAAAGTAGTCTTCTCCTGATCCTCAGAAGTAATAGAGATCTGGTTATAGCCAGAATATTCATATCAAAAGCAATAGAAGGAATATCCAGCCAACCACTCTAATATTTGGTCAAGAAAGAGAAGGGCAAAATGGTCTTTCCCAGTGGTAGCATCCAACTTCCTATAATCTATACACACACGCCACCCATATTGGATTCCAATTAGAAACTAACTCATTCTTATCATTCCTCATTACGGCAATACCGATCTTCTTAGAAACAACTTAAACATGGCTAACCCATTCGCTATCAGAAATAAGATAAATAATCCCATGGTACCATTTCAGTACTTCCTTCCCAACTATTTCCTATAAAGTTAGGTTTAAACGCCTTTGGCTGTCTCGGTAAGGCTTAGCATTGTTCTCCAAATGAATTCTATATTACACAATGGAAGGACTAATACCCTTGATATCCCTTAAAGTCCAACCTATAGCTTTCTTATTCTCTCTAAGTAGGGTAATCAGTTTGTCCTTTTGGTCCCAATTAAAGTCATAAGCAATAATGATAGGTAATGATTCATCGGGTTCTAGGAATGAATACTTAAAAGAGGTAGCAAGAGGTTTCAATTCAAGTGAGTGAGTTGGGAAAACAGACTCAGAAGCACATTCAGAAGCATTAGCAAGCAGACAATCGGTGGCAGAGCATAAGTCATCAAACTCAAACACAATATATTCAAGTTCATCATCTATAAGAAAGGACTCATACGCAGCAGCAAACATGTCATCAAGATCATCATCAAAAACAGAATCTTCAACCCAGTCAAGAGCATAAAACTCTATATCATCAAAACCAGAAGGCTATGTTTGCAAGTTAAAGATGTTCAATTCTAAGATCATGTTACCAAAAATAGTCTCATTATACCGTTCATGCAATTAATGAGGGCATTGGCAGTGGCCATTAAATGATGCCCTAAAATTATAGGGACTTCTCAATCACAACAAAGTCCACAGGGTAAATAAATTCACCCACTCTAATCAGCACATCCTCAACTATACCCCTGGGTAACCTGGTCGATCTATCAGCCAATTAGATAACTATCTTAGTAGGTTTCAACTCACCTAACCCTAACCTCTAATGAGAAAGGATGGAATTGGTGTCAGAGGCTAAGAAAGCCTTCTTAGGGATACTAGTAGCTATTTTACTAGTACATAGATTCTTTAAAAACCTAGCATATGGAGGCATTTGCTTAATAGCATTGAGTAAAGGGATATTGACTTTAACTTGAGAGAAGGTCTCTCTCATCTTTTCAATATAAGCATGGTCTTTCTTTTTAAGCCTATGGAGTACAGAAAGGAAAGGCTTATAGACTTTCTCAGCAGGATGAGAAAAAGAATCCTTAGGAGGTGAAGCGTTAACTGAATCAGAAAAATCTTTCTCCTTAGGCTCCTTTTCTTTAGAAGGTGACTCAGAAGAAATAGGATTATCAGAATCATACGGGTACCATCAGTAGCATCCCCTCACTTACTAGATGAACTAGTTTCTGGAAAAGAAGAAAACGGAGAAAATTTTTGGAAGAAATGGTAAGGATACATGCAGGGCATATTAAGATTTCTCACTTGATCATCAATCTCCCAACCTGATTGAAGAGATACAACTACATCCACTTTCTTCATAGGCTCATTAAGGTTAGCACCAGAAGAAGAAGAGGCGTGACCCTTAAGGTTCACCTCAGGCTGACTCGAAAAGGTACCTGGCTCCATAGAAGATTATGCTAACTGGGAAAATTATTCAGTCATCTTTCTCATCATTTTTTCCATATTAGCATTAATCATTCTCTCTACATTATTGTTAATTCTTCTCTCAATTTTATCAATGTTAGTATAACCAGAAGGAGGTTGAACTTGGCTATAGGACGTGGAGGTCTAGGTGTATTGGGCATACCTGAAAAGGTCAGTCTCTAAAAGCATTGGACGAATGGGAGAGGGGTTGGGAGTTGTTTCTAGTGAACACAGCATTTGGTCCACTACTCTAAGAAAAGTTTGGGTGATTTCTCCACCCTAAGGGGAAAAGGGGTTATTCTTTGGTCTTTGAAAGGCCATACTCACTTGCTCTTGTCCAGTTAGTGAGTAAAATAAGGACAAGCACTCAAAGAATGATCTAAGACCTGACAGTGAGAACAGAACACAATAGAAGTCTGAGATATCTGGGGAGTCTGGAGAGACAACCCCTTCAATATGTTTTCTAACACAGTAATTTTAGGCTCTAAGTGACTCACATCATAGACAGAATGTAACCCATCCCTAGCAAACCTAGAACTTAGACTGTCATCTCTAGCAGTTTTTCACTGCATGGTCTTCTCAGCTAAGTCCTCTAAAAATTCCCAAACAGCAGTGATGCTCTTAGAAAAAAAGCCACCCTGGCACATGGACTCTAACATTGTTCTAGTCTGTTGCTCAAGTCCTTCATAAACAATTTGGCACAACCATGCTTGGTCTAAACTATGATGGACACTGGCCGACAAATTCTTGAACCTATCAAAGTATTTCCAAAAAGACTCCCTGTCTAGTCGTCCAAATTGATTAATTTCATTACTTAGCTTAACAGTCTTGGCATGAGGAAAATATTTTCTTAAGAACAATCTAACAAAATCTTTCCAAGAAGTAAACACAATTAGCAACCAAACCATCTATCCAACATTTAGCAGAATCTTTCAAAGCAAAAGGAATCAATTTAATTCGCACATTAATGGGGATATTAGGAAAATGTATTATAGAACATACTTCTTCGAATTCCCTCAGAAACAAATAAGCATCCTCTAAACCTGTGAATTTAGAGAGTATTTGAGTATAGTGAGGTCTCAACTCGAACGTCACATTAGGTCCTATGTTAGGCAAGTTAAAACAAGATGGCAAAGAAGTCCTAGGGGGTAGAAAATGTTACTCAAAGATCTTTCTTGTGCCATTTCTTGCAATTCTAGCTCAGGCTTAGATTCAAGTTCGGGTTGTGAGTCAGAATCAGGTTCATTCCTAACAAGTCTCTTGCTTTTGGGATCTCTAACCCAACCAGTCATGCAAATCCTACACCCTCACTAAAGGATTTCTTTTTGGCGTTTTTCTAATTTTTTTTAGATTTTTTATTTTTCTTATTTTTTTCCTTTCAACACACAAAACAAAACCAAAAAGTGAATCAAACCTTAAAAAATAAAAATAGAAAGTGATTCAATTTTAGAAATAAAATGAAAATAAAAAACACAAATAAACTAAAAGAATATTAAAAAAAACTAAAACCTAAACAAGCCAAATCTAAAAATAAAATTAAAATAGAAAGTAAGACTCCCAAATCAGAAATCTATGCACACTGAATTCAACACAATCACAAAGAACATGAATATATTTTTTTTTTGAATTTTTTCTGCCTCTAAACTGTGCAAAAAATTCCCAACAGAAAACTATTTCCAAAAATCACAGAAAATTCTAGAATGTCCTAAAAATCATACAAAAGTGCATTTAGACTCTAAAAATTATAGAGAATCCATGAAAAATATCAGCACAGAAAAATTTATACAAAACTACTCAAAAAAATTCAAACAGAAATCGAAAATCTTGGGAAAACTGCACGAGGATGTTGTTCATATTCTACTTCTTTGTTTTCTATTATGTTCCTACACAGCTTCAACAAATTAGTTAGTATTGTTTTTTTAGCAGTAAAACAGACACTAAAAATCAGATTAAATTGATCCCAAAGTAAAAACAAAGCAAAATCAAAATACTAACTTAAATCGAGAATCAAAAATAATCTAAACTAAATTAAACAACTAAAACTAAATAAAAACTCAAACAAAATCAAAAATCACAAATATGAAACTAAAATGAAAATAACTCGAACACAACTCAACACTAACTCAAAGTAACTAAATTTCACAAATTCATCACTGGCAACGACGCCCAAAACTTAATGTCGTTTCCACAAGTGCACGGTTTTTCACCATGACAATTATGGGTGTCATCCTCAGGGATGAGTTATGAAATTAGGTAACCTAATAGACTAAATTTCCTATGCTAAAATGAACAATTGCAAACTAATTGAACTAATTGTGTGGAAAATTTGTAATAACAACTAAGGAAAACAAGAGACTTAAGCACCACAAGGACTATGTCAAACTGTAAGCCAATAATGCAACTAATTAAAATTAGGAAAGCCTTAAAACACAAAGGTTATATCACAAAATTGAGTTAGTAAGGCTACCAAATTGAGGGAGGGGAGAATCAACCCACAACAAAGACAAGACACAAGCAGTAAAGATCATAATTCAACATTAAAGCCAAGCTCATAATGGCAACCTCGAGTGAATCGAGTATGAATTCAATGCTGGACAAATTATGTGCAATTCTTACTTTAAAACATCTCACAACTCATTCAGATAATCTCAGATTCATGAAACTCAAATTTTGGGAAAATGAAATCAAAGTAAAGCCTGAATCTGAAAGCATCACAAAATCTGAAGGTCTCTCTCACAAAATTCAGAAAAATCAGGACTAAATCCTACTACTCTCTTTCACTGCTCAAGCTATCTGTTTGCCCCCTTTAGGCTTTAATGCCATTTGAAGACCCCCAAAGGACGCCAACTCTTTCCCTTGATTAATGCTATTAAACTTGAGTTAATCTTAACTGCAAACTGGTGATTGATGCTAAGTAATAGAAGGTGGAGTTAATGTGGCGAATGAAGGAAGAGAGAGAGTTGTATTTATGAAGAAGATGGAGCAGCAACACGCAGGGGAGATAAAGTTCGGGTCATTATGTTTCTGGATAGCACAACAATGGAAGAAGACGAACAGACAAGTTGGAGATTACGTGAGACAGGCGTGATTCTTTAAGTGAAGGCATATTGGAGAAGGGGAGAAAGGTACTAGGCTGCTAGGTTTCAGCTTGTCCCGTAGGAAAGAAAGAAATAGGAAAAGAGATAGGGCTGGGAAAGAAGAAGGGAATTCGGACTGGGCTGCACGTTTGGGTCACTGGAGCTGCTCGGCTTCCGGGCCAGGCCCACGCGATCCAATAACATGGCAAGGCAGAGAGAGAAAAAGAGTTGAGAATGGCAGAGGAAAGGGGAATTGGGTCGCGGATGCTGGACTAGCTCTTCTTCTTCTTCTTTTTTTCCCCTCCTTCTCCACTTGACCATATTATTAATCATTTGAGCATTATTTATTTTTTCCAAGTTTATTTTCCAATCCCTAAAAAATAAATAAAGCAATATTAAGATCTTAATTTAATAATTTATTTGAAAAATAATTAGATAATAAAAGGGTATAAAATGGGATAATTTTAGGTTGAACACTAAGTATGCATTGCACACTTTCCAGAACAACACACGCATCTACACCCCAGGATAATCTTTCTTGAAGTTTGCATATAAGTGTCTACAATAGTACCTTCTCCGTGCCCTTGGCCAAATTTCATCTAAGGCTAGATCAACATCCTGTAAATAAAGTCATAAAGGAGTCAGTTTGATATAGAAATTAAGTACTATTAATAAAAAAAACTAGTAAATAATTAGTTATGACACATTTTGTCTATATGAAAGTATGATCCACTGATCATCAAGTGCCTTTGCCAAAGCATGCCTCAAGTGATAAAAGAAAAAAGACCACTTGGCTATTGTTTCTAGGTCAACCACAGCATGAGCAATAGGGAGCAATTTATTATTCCTATCTAAGGCAACTACAGACAGCAAGACTCCCCTATAGTTCCTCTTCAGATGAGTGTCATCCACCCCATTCAGCCTTCTACAACCTTGAATCAACCCCTTGAATTATGCAGCAAATGGAGCAAATATCTCGTCGAACACTAGAGGCTTTTTGATAATGTTGTCCTTCTCCCTCATAATCTCCCTCCAAATAATACGCACAACATTGTCTCGATTAGTTTGCTTCACAATCTCATAGTAAGTAGACAGTTTACTATAGGACTCATCATGATAACCTTACAATTCCATTAAAATTGCCTTCTTTATGCCATGCAGAGAACTTTTTCTCAATGAAATGTCATACCTTTACGCAAGCAAATGATTGCGAGCATTGGCTGGGATGTTAGGGTTTGCTCTTGTATCTTCCTTGAAAACTTTAGATACCCAATGCACAGCTGTTATGTCCTTCTAACCTTGAACATATGTGCTTAGGGTTCTTTAGGGTTGTAATTGCCCAAGTCATACCATTAGGCAACCTACTTGCATCAATCCTCCACTCACAACCCTTAAAACCACATACAATCATAAATCTCCTAGGATCTAAACGTATTACAACATAGGCAACTTCCTCTTAAATGTAATATGTGTTAAGCACAGTTTTAAAGTGCTCCTTGTCCAGAAATATCATCCAAGGCTTTAACTTTATACTACCAGATTTCTCATTCTCACTTAACTTTTTATTTTTATATAGCTTGGAAAAGTAATCATCATCATGAGGAGGTCCCTAAGCATTCTCCCTAATAGGCTCATAGCTATCAGTTACACACTGCATCAACACCTCAGAATCCTCTTCATCTAAATTCTCATCATCTAACACAGGAGCCTCACCTGACTTAGATTGCTCATAATCATCATCCGCTGAGTCATCATCTTTTGAATTATCATTTTCTAAGTTCTGATCTCCTTCATGGACAGAAATTGAAAGCCTGCTACCCCTAACCTTGGTGTTATACCTACAAGGTAATAAGCTGTTGCTAAGAGAAGGGACCGAGGAAGGGGAATTCTAATTTAAAGTAGATCTCATTAACTCAGATAATGTTCTTGTAGCCTTGGAATGTACAAACCCTTCTTAACTGCAATACTCCTAGGCATTTTCCTTCCAGGAAGGGGAGGGTAGATGATGATGCATGTCATTGTGATTGTTAAGAGGAAACGTTAGCCTTTGACATATACCCATGGGAGTTTTCAGCTACCAGGAGTATTAGAACACCATTTAAGCTGACGTCAATGATAATATTATCTTCACCTTTTGAAAACCTTAGGGTTCTTTTAAGAGCAAGAGAAACTGAAGAATGAGAAGTATAAGAAGCATGGATGAGAGAAGTACCAGCACCATGGGTAAGAGTAAGAGAAGTAGTTACAGCAACACTAGAAATAGGATTAGAAAATGTGGCAAAAGTAGAAGAGTTTACCCTTGGTCTTTGGGGTGGTTCCATTTTGGAAATCATTGCACCTATTTAGCAGTTCTGCCCTAGTTTTTCCCTACTAGCATAACTTTTCCTTGGTGACACTGAAGGTTGTCGCGTGGTAGGCTAGGACAACACAGTCACCAAGGTTGTTACGTGGTAGGTTAGGACAACACATTCAAAGCATAACTCATTCCTTTCCTTTTAGTTAGCATTTCTGCCCTACTAGCATTTCTTGTAAAGTAAGTAAAATAGGCCTAGAGTTAAAGCCTTCACTTCTTAAAGTGATATGTAGCATAGGTGGGATAACGGGTGAATGGACATGGCTCTCAAACCCAATTGGTTTCCTAACTAACCTGACAAGGGTAAGAATTTTTCTAGGATATTCACCACCAATCTATATGTAAATAACCCTTTGTTGTATTTTCCCAGAGAATTCAAGCATATTAAGCAAGTTCTTATCACAGTTTAACCAGTAACTCTTCATATTAGAAGCATAACACATGGTAGAATATTTTGATAATTCAAAACCTATCCTTTCTGCCTTCTTTTTGAGTTCATTAATTACATCTATATTTATCAACATCATCAATGAGGACCTTTAGCACTTTAACCCTAAAATTTATGCTCAAAGTGAACTCTACCATTTGTGCAAAGTAAATAACTCCAATTTTAACAATTTTGAATCGACTTACCATGAACAACAATGCAATTACACATTGGTGACTTTAAATATGCAAACATAATAATGTAATCTCAAAATCCCTAATTGTAGAAACCCTAATTGCAGACCCCTAATTTGAGAAACCCTAATGTGAGGAATAACCCTAAGGTCAATTACAAACCCCAGTTTCACAAACATTACTATCCATTACAAACCCAATTTAAGTATTAAACAACACTTGGTCAACATCTTTTAATTTCTGAAACCCTAATTTAAGAATTACAATACATAAGTTCATGAATTCGACATCAAGGGCGATAAAATTTGACACATACAAAAAATTAAGCAACAATCAACAACAATAATGGCAAATTCATATCTAATCTTCACGCGAAATCATCATACATTGTCATCTTCTCAGTATGAGCAGTTGACTTTCATTATCTTTTCAACCCAACAACAATAATTATCAAAAATGTCGACGAACTCACTCCATACCTTCGATTTCCACGTTCACAAATAAGATTTCAATGATGATGAAAGGAAAAAAGAAAGGAACGAAGATGAAAGCAAGCTCATCCAATAGAGGGAAGGGAATGAGGAATAGGAGATTGTAATTGCCACAGTAAATGTCGATGAATGTGGGGAGTGATGAAGGGCATAGCAGGCAAAGCAACAAAGTTAACAATGAACAACTTCATCTAAGCCACGCCACACACGTAGGAGTAAAGATAAGGTTATACTGTGGAATAAGTTAAAAAATACATGATATGATGGAAACGTAAAAACTTCAGGGTCACCGGATCAATCAAAACAGAGGTCGGACATGAAAGTTATGGCAAAAACAACATTGTGTTGTCTACAAACCCCAGAATTTGGCCGATTTACTTAGCAGGGAACCCGACTGGATTTTTTAGTAGCTTCTCCCTCTTCGAGCCCTTTTTTGTCTAAGTGGTGCTTAATTAGTCAGAATCCTAGGGGGATTAGTTCACCATGTTTAGTTAATTAGAATTCTACTTGGATTAATTTACATGTTTAGATTAACCTTGAAGAGGCTGGAATTAGGTCTCTTTTCTCTAACTAATTCAGACTCTCTTTTCTCTAACTGATTCAGACTATCTCCACAATCGCTATAAATAGGAGTTGCCCTTTAGGGTTAGAGGCATGAAGTAGACAACAGAATTTGGCATCAAATAACACCAAATTTCCATCCGTAAGAGCATTGAAAAATCATGTGAGATCTTCTAGTAGTGAGATACTAGAAATTAGAGAGGTTGAAATTAGGCCAAATCTCAAGAGGGATGCTCCATACAATGAGGGAATTAATAAGAGCCAGATTGGTTGACTCCAAGAAAGACGTCACTTTGCTGGATTTTCAGGTAAATTAGGTGGGTCTTCATGAGGGCATAACCTAAACCTTCATTCCTTCT
This sequence comes from Carnegiea gigantea, assembly GCA_029747015.1. Classification (NCBI taxonomy): domain Eukaryota; kingdom Viridiplantae; phylum Streptophyta; class Magnoliopsida; order Caryophyllales; family Cactaceae; genus Carnegiea; species Carnegiea gigantea. The sequence continues at coordinate 302,976 of JAKOGI010000234.1, read as the reverse complement.
TTTTACCTCCTTTCTCTTTATCTTATTTAATTCTAAGTTTGGTAAAGGTGTAATCTTTAGGTAGTTCCCTACCCGCTGTAATTAATTTCTTACATTATTTTGAATTTTGTATGGATTAGTATTGTGCCTTTGATTTGTATTATTTAATGTGATTGGTGCTAATATTCTACACGGCTATATGATAATGTAATTGAGATTTAATTCCCGTATTGAATAGCAGAGGCCGTCGGAGATGACGAGTGATGATTTGATGCACTCCAACATAATGTCGTACCATCACTCCCGAATCTAGGTCCTCGGTTCCAGTCTATGGAGTCAAGATGGTGCCTACATTAGAGATTACTTGGGGGCCTTCTGAGAACCTTTTTGAAGCGAGCCAATTGTCCTTTTTAGAGTCCTTTTCAGTTATCCCCATCAGTTTGTAGTTCACTTCGAAGAGTAACTTTGGTTTGTAAGTTTTTTCTAAAACTTGCTGGCGACTCTAGTAATTAATTTCATTACTTTTTCATCTTATTTATAGTATTTATTTATTTTTATTTTTAGGTAGGAGGATTCTGGGTCCGAGACAATATTACTGTCTAAACCAGGATCTGGGCCTAACACCTAGATCAGGCTGGTTGCGCAACTCCTAGATTAGGCAGTTGACACTGTCAAGAACCATATCAAGGAATTGAACCTGATTATGGCCCAAGAACCTAGTCGGGTTCGTGGATTAGAATTCTGGTCCAATTTCTTAGTCCAGTCCATTGATATACCAGAATCTGATTTTTGAGAAAAAAGGAATACATTAAAAAAACCAGTTTTGAATTCAAAAGAAAAAAATAATAAACAACTAACCAACAGGTCCAACCATTTATGGGGGTTTGCAACCCGAGATAGGTGCACCGATTCGTTGGTCCTTACGGTCATCAAGTCTGCATTATGTCTGATAAGCATCCATAATTTTCAAATGAGAATATTTACCCTAATAAAGATGATACGTCTTTGTAACTTTGCCATTAAATGGAACCACTAAGTGGTTGTCTTTGTAGTCTATGATGTATTAACTCTCAAAGTTTGCTATCACTGTTGTGCTTTTAAGTTACCATTGCACTAACTTGCTTCAGCTTGGATGCTGCCTACTAATAAAATCTCACTTGTCTGCTAATTAAGCTTCCTCTGTTTTAAGCCTAATATGTTTGTCATTATTTACATTTTAGTAATGGAAACTGAAGCGGCAGCCTCTTCAGTGCAACCTGAACACAAACTTATAATTATAGTTTAGACTAGCTAGGTGGTGTATTTTGAATTTGGACTTGTAGTCGTATTTTGTATTAGCTTGGTGATGTATTTTTAATTTGGACTTGTATTTTCTATTTTCCTATTTTATGAATTTTCTATTTTCCTATTTTATGACTTTGAGTATTATTTACTTGGTGGTTTCTCATCGTTAGATGTCTCCTATGCATACTCACCTACCAACAAATTGACCTTGTATTATCAAAATTCATGCAATGCTGTCAAATTTAGCTGTCTAATTGTAAATGTATGTTCTGGAGTAGTAAAATTAGGCTCTGGGACAACTCATTTTCTTTTATAAATGGATCATGGGTGGGTCATGTGCGAGTCAGGGTCATTTGCCCCTATGACCCAACCTGTTAGCAACTTTGCTTAGCTCGACCCGGTCCGACCCAACTCGACCTGTTGTCTACCTCTAATGGGGTCTGAAGGATTCTTATTACTTTTTTCTAGTTTCAAAAACCATGGTATCAGTAAAACAATATAAGCAGTAGCTTGTGTATTTCCTCTCAATTTAATGTAGACACCATAACTCGTAGCTATGTTGCTCGGACTTGGGTATGGGTGTCGGAACGAGTATATATTCGGAAGTCGGACACCTATATTTCCTTAATTTTGCATTCGAGGACTCTGTGTATAATCTAGACACAGATATAGGGACATGACTTTTCTTTAAAAAAAAGTCTAGTTTAACAATTTTTTTTATAACTCAGCCATCATTTTATTTTCAAAATTAAATATTATTTAAATCAAGAATCTTATTTAAGTTGCATCGGACCCTTATTCTGTACAATTGGTTCGAGTAAAACCATTTATAATTTTAAATCCTTCAAAATTGAACTTGAGTAGAAGCGCATATTCGCAGCAATGAAAATATATCCCCTTCAAATTAGAATTGCAGACGTGCACGCTAGAGGGAGCGAGAGAGGGCGAGAGGGGCGGTTTGTGAGCGTTGAGAAAGACCGAGGTTTCTGCGCTTCACCTTCTTGACTGCTTCGACAGGTATGCGCACATGTCTGCTTCTCCTTTCGCTGCTTCACCCTCTTCTTCCTCAACATCTTCGTCTTCATCTTCGTCTGTACCTTACCTAGTCGTGTCCGGCTGCGAAAGTGCGATTCAGGCAAGTATTCCGTGTCCGAGTCCGTGTCGGGTCGTGTCGACCTCGATACGGCACCCATTTAGCCAAGTCGGAACATCATAGTTTCAGCCTTGTAGAATGTAAGCTTTAGAACTGTGCGTATTTATGTTATTGAATGAAATTTGTTGCGTATTGTGTAAGGTTTTCGTTGAGGGATGCTTATATATTCTGTTGGTTGTACCGTTCGCTGAGTGATTGCTTCATGGTATATTCACTTATTTGTTATGGTCCTTTGCCGACACCCTTGGTTTAATGCTTTTACTTAAAGTCTCGAGAATTGTTTCCATTATTCTAATCCTATATTCTTCTTTGTTTGAGTGACAATATTGATCATATCATCCTATATGCAGCCGTGTTCATGTGGGTTTTGCGCTAGAATTGTTCATTGAAGAAGTTGGTTCTAGCAGAAAGAAGCTGAATTTAGTGACGTGGAGCTGGTATTATATTATTACATGGGCTCGAATATGCCAGCAGGTGGTCTTCTCGATACCATTAGAATGGAGAGCGTCAGGACGATACTTACTCACACTTATCCCTACCCGCACGAGCATTCCCGGCATGCTATTATAGCAGTTCTCCTAGCATGCCTTTTCTTTATATCTTTTGACAATATGTATACTTTCGTACAAGGGCTAGACAGGAACATCAAGTGGTGGTCAATGTACCTCTGTTTGTTTGGATTTTTCTATTTTTTCTCATCACCATTCATGGGGAAGACTATTAAACCAAGTTATTCTAATTTTAGTAAGTGGTGAGTACATCTGGTGCATAGTGCATTCTGCAAGAGTTTTTGTTGTAATACGATTTATTGTGTGCATGACTAACTTTGACCTCGATGGCTGTACGGTACAGGTATATTGCCTGGCTTTTAGTGGCAGCTGTCTATCATCTTCCCAGTTTTCAATCCATGGGAGTTGATTTAAGGATGAACCTTTCTTTGTTTATAACGATATATATATCCTCTATTCTTTTTCTTCTCGTCTTCCATGTGATTTTCTATGGCCTTTGGTACCTCGGTCTTGTTGCCCGTGTAGCAGGAAAGAGACCAGAGTTCTGGACCATCCTTCAAAATTGCGCGGTAAGTTTGGCGGACTCACTAAATACTCTATATGCCTTTGATGTAGTCTGTGAACTTCTTTCATTTAATTTTTGGTTTTGCAGGTAATTAGTGTCGCTTGTTGTGTATTTTATAGCCATTGTGGAAATCGAGCCATTGTGAGAGAGAAAAAGAGCTCTGGCTGGTTTTCATTTTGGAAGAAGGAGGAAAGAAACACATGGCTCGCAAAGTTTTTGCGAATGAATGAGCTGAAAGACCAAGTGTGCTCATCTTGGTTTGCCCCTGTTGGTTCTGCTAGTGATTATCCTTTACTGTCAAAGTGGGTTATTTATGGGGAGGTATGGTTGGAATTTAATTGGTTTATCTAGCTAATTGGTCTTTTACTGTTGTTAACCTATTCTTTTTCTGATGTCAGCTAGCTTGCAGTGGCTCATGTGCAGAATCACCAGACGAAATTTCTCCCATATATTCCTTGTGGGCCACCTTTATAGGCCTGTACATTGCTAATTATGTGGTCGAAAGATCAACAGGGTGAGTCATGGCTTCTCGCCTAATGCCATGGATGAAAATTATTTTCAATCAGTCTCTTGTTACAAGAACATATGTTGTCCTATTTCCTTAAAGGGACACGTTCTATTGGAGATATTTCTTGCAATAAAAATGTGATATGCTGTTTTCCTCGAGAGCAAAACTTGCCCATTCTTTTTTCACTGTCTTTTTGACATGACCTCCTTGATAATGTGTGCTTATTAAACCTGGTCACATCTTTTAAAAATTGCCTTGAATAGAAAGCCATTTCTTATGGAAAGCTAGTAGTGTATGTTTGTCACATTTTGCAAGAATTTTCTTTTTCTCTAAGATGTTCCTGTTAGCTTTTTATATTGAAGAAAACTTCGTTAGTTTGGGAACTGCTTTGATCTAGTATTTCTAGTACCTTAAAAGAGGATTTTTCATAATGCTTTGTTAAATACATTCAGTTTAGTTGATTTCTTATTTTGCACCTGCTGATTATGCTTCTATTTTATTGATTTCTGACTATCAACAGATGGGCACTTACGCACCCTTTGTCAGTTAAAGAATATGAAAAATTGAAGAAGAAGCAGATGAAGCCTGATTTTCTAGATATGGTTCCTTGGTATTCAGGGTATTAGCCATTACATGGTCTTGCACGTGATGTTTGTGTAATTACTTCTTTTCCATAGGAATGACACATAATGAAGATGCTTGATCATCTGTTGCTGTTCTAATTTCAGGACATCAGCTGATTTGATTAAGACTGTTTTTGACCTTCTCGTGTCTGTTACGGTATTCCTTGGGCGTTTTGACATGCGTATGATGCAGGTATTGTACCTATGGAATTCTACTTCTTTTGTCTTCATGGATAATGGTCTCAATAACCCAATATCTGCTTACTTCGGCTGTTCACTGATCGACCTCCTATTAGCTATAGCAGTATTCATTTGAAGTAGCTTGGCAATATAAATTTACCGTTATAAGAAACTACAGATTTGGTATTTATACAGCAGATTGTCATCTGCAGCAGCAACCCCCTAGTATAATCTAATATTCTCATATGGTAATGTTTAGGGGGGTTGTGCCGTGCAGAATTTTATATCTGGCCGGTAGGCCCGGTTCACACATTACCTGAAAAAAATTTAAAAAGGAGAAATAGCTAGCAAAGAAGACTGGAAGAGGGGGAATTGTAGCATGTAGAGGTTATTTGGTTTAAGGACAGAACTGCTCGTTCTGTAATTGAGTGAATGTTCACTTGAGTTGTCTTAATAGCTTTTTCTTCAGAAAGCAATTAAATGATAAAGAGATGCACTTTTCTCTTTGCTGTCTCTGAGTTCTGTAAGTCTAGCCTTGGGCGCACATTTCATTGATTTTCCGCCTTGTCATTGGACTACGATTCCGGATTGAAGAAGAAAACTTCCTTACCATGATTCATATTTTTAACTCTAAATTTCTCATGATCAGGCAGCGATGGGCACAGTTCAGGATTCAGAGCAAAGAGATCCTTTATATGATCATTTCAGTGAAAAGGATGATTTTTGGTTTGACTTCATGGCAGATACTGGTGATGGGGGTAACCCATCATATGCTGTTGCACGACTACTTGCTCAGCCTAAACTTCGCTTGAAAACTAGTGATTCTATGCGAGATCTTCCACGGGGTGATTTGCTTCTCATTGGAGGAGATCTTGCGTGAGTTCGGGTCTTTCATCTGTGCTCCTTTGTGATATTACATGCATATCATATGCTACTCTGTAGAAATGATCATATCATGAATTTTGACCCCCAGAAAAACAGATTTCAGATGATGAACCTTTTAGATGATCTCCATTGTTTGCTTTTATTTGTGACTTTGAACTATGTGACAGTTGTTGATCATTATGTCTTTATATGCGGGGGTCCTACATAAATTCTGACTGAAATAAAAAACTAGAAAGTGGAGAGTGATGATGAGGCTGACATGAATCATTGATGCGGAGGAAATTTGAAGACGATTGGTTCCATGGATTCAAAATGTGGCCGAACCGCGACGAAGCGGCCGCATTGGAAAGGTTTTGGAGTTTGGCGAACCGCGTTTTCATGCCGCGATAGCCGCGATATGGAACGCGATTGCCGTATTAGAGCGATTTTGCCGTACCGCTACCGAAACCGAAATCGCGACCGAAACCGCATCTTGAATCCTTGATTGGTTCCTCTCTTTTCGATAGGAACTCTGGCTAAGCTTGACCTTTAGATACTATAGTTACTTTCTGATGCGTATCTTCTGCCGCTTGCCTCTGCTATATCCATTATTCCAAACTTATTTTGCACCCATGATTTTGGGGTATGTTTTATGCCAAGGTGGGTTGTGGATTTTCGTCCCCCCTTTTTTGTGTATGGGAACTTAAAGGCAAACTTTAAACTTTTCCAGCAGTACTTATTATGAGACGGTCTTTATTAGCTGTTCTTGCAACTGTGAATGCTTCTGGTTTCTGTTGTGTTTAATAAACAGAGAAAAGGCTGCTCAGCCCCAGCAAAACATCTGTGATCCGTCATTATCCACAAGTGCTGTGTGAGGTGGCTGCATCCGGCTCTCCCACATTACTGGGATTTTTTTGATGCAAAGCAATTGGATTAGTTAGAATTAGAAGTATCCCCGAAATCTTTTGGGAAGAGAGAAATGTGTTTTATGATAGTATGACACTATAGTATGCAATAGGTGGGAAGCAATAGTAGACATTAGAAAACAATGGGCCATTTTAAATGTGCGTTTCCACTTAAAGTGAGGAAGAAAGGAAAAACAAAAAAAAATTCTTACTTGCTAAACAAATCTGGTTTTTTGCAGGAAATTGAGACCCTCTTTGTACCTCTCACCTCTTTGAGCATCCTAATACCTAGCCATTCCCTTGGGCTGCAGTCATCGGTCACCAAAACATTCAATACTCGTTTCATGCAAATGTTTTTGGCTTGATCTGATGTCTCAGGTGGAGGAAGTGGTCAACCAAGCACCAAGTAAAAGGTTGGGGGTGCAAAGAGGAAATGGTTTTGTTTTTTCAGATAAAAAAGTAGTCCTGTTCCATTATGTTATTTCTAGTCTCATTTCTTTCAAAATTCTGTATTGATAGTCTTAAGCAGTTATTGATTGCATAGTTTAACCAGTAATACCTTACCTTTTGTCTTAAAAGAAAATCTTATTGTCTAATGTGTGAGAGAGAGGACTATTAGATCTTTTTGCTCTATTTTTGCTGTATTTTTTTTCAGCTTCACTTTCTTTGTCTAAATAAGTGAAGTTATTTCCCAGCAAATAGAAGATATGTACTTTGATAAAATCCTTACCATAAGGCTCCATAATGAAATAAAGTATGTTTCTTGAATCTTCGTATTGTCCATTCCCATGTTTCTTTAATCTTGTTATTGTCCATTCCCTTTCCTGCTCTCTGGAACACTCTCGTTTCCTGTCATGTCCAATTCATTTTCCCTTTTCTGATACAGAGGCAATGACAAATTGGGTGAGAAAACTTATGCGAGAAATTTGGTAAAGAGTTCTTGGATTGTTTTTCTCATTCCTTCTGGCTGTAGGATTCAGCAAGGTGGGCCCTTTTGTCATGAATGATGTTAGAAGTTCTGAATTCTTGTTCTCATTTTCCTTTAGTTAGTAAGAATGATTTTAGTGGTAGGAGAGCCAAAGTAACTCTGCCATGAACTTATCAATGAGTACCAGCAGCAGCCTGATTGTTCATTTTACAATAGTTGCTTTTGCAATATCTTCTCTCTTTCACTCTACTTTCACCCTGATTAATTTTCTAGTGTTTTCTACTTTGTAGATTTCATTATCGTGGCAATTGGTTGGCTGAGTGTACAAAAGCTGTCTTCAGTAGCGAGTCTGGCGCCTCTCCCTTCACTGGCTATTGTGTTTTGCTGGGGGGAAATTGGTGAAAGCGTAGAGAGTAAGTATGAGGGTTTAGGGATGGAGTTTAGGCGGCAAATAAGATGAGAAAGGAGGGAAATAGAAGCTCTATCTTGACTTTCAAAGTCGAAATGGGCTTAGGAAAACTAGCCATTCAAAAACCAGATGTTTGTGAGATTTTTAAGATTTAGAAACTCAGAATTGGGATGGAACCGAAACGGATCAATCCCCGTCTATTATCTTTGTTGTCTTCCATTTTGTCAGGAAATCTTTCTAGCTGGTTTCAATTGCTAGTTTCTCATTTGCTATTTCTAATCTGGAAGACGATCAATGGGTGCACTGTCTTGTAAATATTGGGCGGGAGCCAATTTATACAATACTAACTGCGTACCTTTGGATTTTTGACTCCTGCTTGTAGTTTTATAATGCAATAGTTTATCTCCTTCTGGCCAATCACCTAAGGATGCTGTGAATAGACTAACTGCTCATTTTTGCAAGTGGAAGTAGTTTTGAGAACCCATGGGAATTGTCATCAGAGTGTTAAAGTGATGAGAGTACATGTCATCTAAGATGCCTTAGCACCTCCATTTGAGTATTGTCTTCCCCAATACCCAACAAAAAAAGGAGGGGGTTGAAAGAGGAGAAAAGCACTCTTTATCCATTCCTACTTATCTGCTTCAAAATTTGCCACCAGGTTAAGGTCAGGATTTAGGGTTGGAGTCACTGGACTCTGGTGTGTGATCTAAGAGGTTCTAGAAGTCTAGAAAGGAAGAAATGATATTTTGTGCTAGGTTCATGTACATATTGGTCCAACCTGTTGCCCATATGTATCTCGTTTACATTCAATGCCTAGCATCTTGATAATGGTGGTGGTGATCATTCTTGCATTGGAGGATATATCTTGCTATGCGTGTGACATGGGCGACTATTGGCCTATAATTACCAACAATGGGCTTACTTTCAAATAGTTGAAAGTCACATAAAACTTTACGAAGCAAGCTACAATTCAAGAAACTGGAAGTCAATCGTCTAGAAGGATTCAAGGTTCTGAATACTTGAGCTTTGAACCAAACATGATCCTTGGAGAGGTCTTTGCTACTTTGTTTTCTTTAAATTTTCTACGGGATGCTTTGTGAATCTGTTAACTTGGGAATTTAAGAATTTGAAAATTCACATGATTTTGGAGATCATAGCCACTTAGTTTCCCCTCAACTTGTCGGCAGGATGCTTCCTGAGACTAATATCCCTAATTGATAGTGTTTTTTATGGATTCAAAATGTGGCCGAACCACGATGAAACGGCTGCGCTGGAAAGGTTTTGGGGTTGGACGATCCGCATTTTCATGTCACGATAGCCGCGATATGGAACGTGATTGCCGTATTAGAGCGATTTCGCTGTACCGCATCCGAAACCGAAACCGCAACCGAAACCGTATTTTGAATCCTTGCTTTTGTTTATAATGTTCTCTGTCTCTAATGCCATTTGAAATTAGTTTCTTGTTATCTGCTAGTCTCAACTATTGAGGATTAAAGTTGTGAATCTTTAATCGCCCTTGCTGTTGCCGCTGATGTTTGTTATAACTTAGCTACCCACAAAAACAGGAAAATGTTGTCGATTGCTAGTTTAGGCAGATTTTTGTCAAGGTCAGGTGTTCAATTGAGCATTAAGTATCTGTGTCCATTTTTATTCAGGCATGGTCTGTTTTACTTGGACAGCAGTCTTGTGAGTATGAACTTGAAAACTTATCTCTCTAGAATGGATTTCAAGCATTGAATAGCCAATAGCTAGATGAATTTTGTGACAGTTAATGTAGGGTTCTCATTTTAAACGTGACTGGCAACTTCTTCACTTGGCTTCTTTCTGTCCTTTGTTTACACTTCATAAGGATACCTTTTCAAATCTGAAGGGGAGCAGGGTTGAAGAGCTAGATTTATTTTTATGTGGCCAAGCATTGTTCTAGTGCTTAATAGAATGTTAGCTAAAGAGGTGCTTTCTTGAGATATGCATCCTCTGTTTATTTCAATAGTGCCTAAATAACACATGAAATATAAGTTGGTCCCTAGTTCAAATGTTCAATTGAGTAACTGATTTTAGAACATAAATAATTGATAGCATGAATGAATAGCTCTAGGCTTGGGGGCCGACAAGTTTTGGATGCCGTCTTGATTGCTAATGAGCTTGTGCATTCGAGGATCAAAGAGGGAAGGCTGGGGTTGTTTTCTAAACTTGATATAGAGAAGGCATGCGATCATGTCAACTCGGCAGTTTCTTATTTACATTTTGAAGAGAATAGGCTTCGGGGACAAGTGGATAGGGTGGATGAATCGGTGCATCTCTAGTACTTCTTTTGCATTGCTTGTTAATCCCCCTACGAACTTCTTCCCTTCCTCCAGAGGACTTCATCAAGGCGATCCTATCTCACCGCTCCTTTTAATCCTTGCTGTGGAGGGTTTGAGTAGGATGTTGTCCACTACTTCCCAAGCTGATTTGATTTCAGGTTTTTTGGTTGGGACGGTCAGATTTGTCGCACTTAGAGATTTCCTATCTTCTGTCCGCTGATAATGTGATAATTTTTTGTGACGACGAGTGTGAGCGGTTGATCAATCTTTGTTGCATTCTTGTTTGGTTTGAGGTCGTATCTGGATTGAGGGTCAACATTTCTAAGTCTTCTATTTTACGAGTTAGGGAAGTGGACAACGCTCACGTGTAGGGATTTTGGGCTGTGGTGTAGATTCTATCCTGTCAGTGTACCTAAGTCTTCTTCTATGTGCTCAGTTCAAAGAGAAGTCTATTTGAGGACCAGTTGTTGAGAGATTTGAAAAGAGACTCTCTAGTTGGAAATCAAAGTATGTTACGAAGGGGGTTAGATTGACCCTTATAAAAAGTGTCCTCTCTAGCATCCCAATCTACTTTCTTTTGCTTTTCCCTATTCCTTGTTTGGTAGCTAACAAGCTGGAAGCCATTCAGAGGATGTTCTTGTGGGGTTCTTTTGGTGATGATTTCAAGTATCATTTGTTGAAATGGAACATTGTTAAGCAACCTTTTCGTAAAGGTGGCTTAGGGATTAGGGACCTAATCATCTTCAATGAGGCTCCTCTTGGGAAATGGTTGTGGAGGTTTATCAATGAGAAAGACAAGTTTAGGAGGACTGTAGTTAGGGCTAAATATGGGGCAGAGGGGTTGCACTGGATCCCAAGGAAGCATAATGACACTTACGGAGTAGGTCTTTGGAAGTTTATATTAAAGGTTGGGACCGTCTCTTCTCTCATATCATCTTGAGGTAGGTGATGGTTCCTCAAATCTTTTTTTCGCATAGTAGATGGTGTGATAGCGTTCATTTGAGGGATCGCTTCCCTTCTCTTTTTGCTCTTGCAGCAGAGAAGGATGCACTTGTATATGATTATTTGGAGCACAACTCTACCTGGGTTGTTCCTTGTTCGTGAAGCCTTTCCAGATCATGATAATGTGGCCCAATGATGGTAACGTGGCCCAGCTCCTTGGCATGTTTGCTAGGGCTTCTATGAGGGACTCTTCCTGGGACATGGGTAGATGAAATCTTACCACCACCGGAAAATTCATTGTTAAATCCTTTTTTGTTCACCTCTGTTTATCTCTTGGGAATTCGTCTTCTTCACTCTCAAATGTTGGTTTCCCTTGGAGTATCATATGGAAGTCCCCGGCCCCATTCAAAGTATCCTCCTTGTGTGAGAAGCATCTCATGGCAAGATTCTAACGTGTGATAACTTACAAAAGAGGGGTAAAACATTGGTCAATAGGCACTTTATGTGTAAAGACAACTTGGAATCAGTTGACCATTTATTCCTCCATTATCGGTTAGCTATAGCCTTTGGGGGTTAGCTTTGAGTTGTCTTGGGTCTTCAATGGGTGATGCCTATATGTGGGAGACAACAATTAGTTGCATGGAAAGGTTTTTTTGGAAAGAGGGTCAAATTTAAAGCTTTTCGGGCTATTCCCCATGCCATCTTTTGGTTGTTGTGGATGGAGAGAAATAGGAGAGTTTTTGATGGGGTCGAAACCTCAATTGAGCAATTGCAAGACAAGTGGCTTTGAGGCCTTCTTCTTTTGGAAGGAGCAGGTTTTTTGTTCCTCTTGGATTGATGTAATCGATTTTGTGGATACCCTTTTTTTGGGTCGTAATTAGCTTTTGTGGGATGCTTTTTCAGCATCCTTTCTCCTATATGCTCCTTATCATTATCAATATATTACCTATTCCTTTCTCTAAAAAAAGCTCTAGGCTTCTGGAGCTTGAAGCAGTCAACCGAATTTATTTCTTTATAGAACTGTGCACCAAAGCTTCCCCACCCCCCCTTCCTTCAAAAAAAGGGGAAAACACTCTGCCTTTTGGGTTCTTTTGTTTAGTTGGCACACTATGGACCTGAATGTGTTCATGACTTGGAAACACTGTTCAGGGTAAAATGGTAAATATGGTCTGAACTCTGAATTTCTTAGATGAGTAATATTTGCGATTTTAGATGGCTAATATTTGCAGCTAATATGTGTTTTCTAGTTTCTAAACTTGTTTCTTGCAGGTATCCAAATCCATCTGCATTCACATATGAGAGGCGCTTCTTTCGTCCTTTTGAGTATGCGCTTCAGCCTCCATTCTGGTATAAGGAAGAGCTTATAGCCGTGAAGAAGCCTGAAGTACCTGATGGGGTGTCTGATTTAAGGGATTATGATGGACCTCAATGTTTTATTATCCCTGGAAATCATGGTTTGTTACTGACTTTCCCTGAAACAAAAAGAGCAAGTGGCTTATGAATACTGATTTGATGTGCCATGTGTAAATTTATTCCTGATCTTGTGCTCTAGTAGCGAAACAGTTTCTTCTGTATTTCATTGCTCTATGTCATTCTTTGCATTGTGATATCTTCTTATTACTGTTATATAGTATTTGAGGAGGTTTTGGGTCAAACCATCCCCTGGTTTGTTTTTTTATGGAGTAGTTGGCAAGCAATCATTTTGATCTAGGGTCCAATGGAAATGACTTCTCTGAAATTCAGGGGTAAGGCTGTAAACCCCCCCCCCCCAAAAAAAAAAAAACCAAAAACCAAAACAAAAAGAAGTAAAAAGGACCTTGCTCAGGTAGGAGTCTGATGTATGGATTTAGAGTTGGATACTTGGATTTGGATTTTGGATTTGGATTTGTTTGTTGATAACGATTATCGTTCTTCATTTACAGATTGGTTTGATGGACTGCATACTTTTATGAGGTACATATGCCATAAAAGCTGGTTTGGTGGATGGCTTATGCCTCAGAGGAAAAGTTACTTTGCTTTGCAGCTCCCCAAAGGATGGTGGGTTTTTGGTCTTGATCTAGCACTCCATGGTGACATTGATGTTTATCAGTTCAAGTTCTTTTCAGAATTAATAAAGGACAAGGTACTTTACTGTGCTTTTTTTTATTTTGGTTGTGTCATGTGGACTTTGTTCGGTGGGGATCACCATAATGTGACTAGCTTCTGCATCTCCCCCCCCCCCCCAAAAAAAAAACAAAAAAGTAATGTGATTACCTTGCGGGCTGGCATGTGTATTTCTTGATGGTTCTTTGATTGTAAGCTTTTGGAGTAATTGACCTTGAAAAATCATTTAGCCTTCATTGCCATGCTCCTTTTTTTGGGAGGGGTGTGGCGAGGAAGAACTAAGAATTTCCCCTTCTGAGGGTACTTTTTTTGGGGTGGGGGCTGTAGAAAAGTGTACTGTTGCCAAGTTATTGCTGGACTGGATTATGGTAAAAATGGCGAAATTTTAGGGGTTTCTAATTGGAATTTGAAGGGTTTTTTTTTTTTTAAAAAAAGAGAGAATAATGTGTAATTGACTAATTGGGGTTGAAAAGAAAATTAGATTAGGAGAAATATAAAATAACAAGTGACAAGGATAGAAACCTAGGCTGTGTCTTATTCCCCAAGCAAAAATATTGGTGAAAGGCAGCTAAAAGATGCTTCTAAATGTGTCGCACGTAGCTCAAAATACAATAGAAGATGTATTGTCCAGGCTACAACTCTAAAATAACCCTAAAATAACCTAAAAAGGATTATTCATAATCTGAAGTGACAAGTTTTCCGAAACTGGAAAATTGCAACAAATAATTTATGCCATAATTTATTATTCATAGCATTGCAGTTGGGGTTAGTTGATTCCCTATACTCTCTTTGGAGACAGTATCTGTAACATCCCTCCTTCCCTGGAAGGAATATTACATCACCAAGATTCTATTATGAAATCCTTTAGGCTAAATTGAACCATTAAAATTGAACTTAAAAGACTTATTAAATAGGAAAGTATGAGAAATTTTCTTTTCCATTTTTTTTTTTAAACAAAGAGAAAGTCGTTAGGTCCTGCTTGAATAATCATGCGACTAGAAATGAGTCAATCGGAAAATGCACAATTAGGAAATAATTATGCAACTTACTCATGAGCTACCCGCTCGGAGTACATATCACTTGTACTAAGCAACAACTAAAAGTTCAAAGAAAGGAATAAAGTTTTCACGGGTCTCACACTCGGATATCAAACCAACTTATGTCACACCTAAGAGAATGTGACAACATGTTTGGGGATGGAGCGGGTGGTGTTGATCCTAAGGAGATCAACAGAGCCAAACTAACAATGTATTACAACATTACAAGTCTAAAAGATGTAGCTCCACACCAATCAAATTACAAGAGGAGCATTTGAACAAAATAAAGCAAGGCATCATCATTTCCCCATTTGTAACAACAAACAAAACAATTGCTCTTCCATGAAGACGGAACTTACACAGAACCTAGAAAAAGGTGAAAAACAGGGGATGAGCAAACCACACTCAGTGAATTACTATCATCCTTATAATCCAAAAGATTTGCACACCATTTATTACATAATAGCACTTAGATACGATTGGCATACTAGTGGTATAAGATAAGAAATCGCTTTTGCAAACTTTCAGCAGAATGAAACTCAAACCTCTATTCTACTGGGTGCTAAATAAAAACTTCATAAGAGTGACATATCTACACCATTTAAAGCATCTACACTCACCTGTAAGTAAGACACATGCAAACAGTGTGAAAATACATTTTTAGTTTCAGCTGAATGGAACTGAAATCTCTTTTAGAACACCATTTGGGGCTAAAACCTTTAGAAAATCACCACACTTCACTTATTTGAGTTAAACTCATCCTTAGGGCATTTATTAGTTGCTGGTCATTAGTTCCTTCTCAATATGAGTGAATCGCATACCCGCTGGATACTTTGGATCCAGGAACTCACTAAAGTCTATAATGTACCTTATCCTGGTCAGGATAATATTATCTGGAATGTATAAGTTAGTGTTTTTTTTTTTTTTTTGGGGGGAATCCGGGAACGCATTGGGAATTCCACGACCTGAAACGCATAGGCCGCACAATTCTTTGGAACTCGACGATAATGCAGAGCCCACAAATCATTCACTACAAGAAGTGTTTTCCCATGAACTACTTTCACAAGAGAATCCCCTTTTGAAATCTTTAACAACTCAATCAACTTTATTTAGAATTCGTAATATAATTTCAAAATCTTGATAAAGCATTCCAAGCAACAAAATAGTCATCGCAATATGAACACACCTTTCATAAAGTAACAAAAACACATTTTGGTGCCAGACACTTTAGAATACAAATTCACACGCATTGAGAGCTTGCCACCATCTTGATCTTGCATCCAACAAACCTTACATGCCATTAGCGAGGTGATAACTCATTACTCGATAAGGCATCTTAAATATGATAAAGAACCATAGAAGGTCACATGAGCATCAACAAGCTAGTCATTGCTTAATATATCCAAAGAGGGCTTCTAAATGCTTTCGAGTATAGTTCACTAACTCGATTTTCACTACTTTACCACTTGATCATTAGTCGCTCAACAAATAAAGCAACTTTTTAACTGAAGATACTTAACCTAGGACGCATGTCTAAGACTTTTTCAATGCCCATTATCACCATAATATTTTTCATTATCCAACATCGAGCTAGTTAAGAGGGTACTTAGTACACATAAACTCTTCTTTTTTTGTCTTATTAGTTCTTCCCTATTAAAGTTTCACTCTTCCATGTCCTCTTTTTTTCCTTCTCTAAATTAGTCCCTCTACAATCTCATTCAAATTTTCACTTGTTTAAAACCATAAACCACCAAAATTGTGGTTGCAACTTTATTAACATAATTCCTGCAGTTTGGCCATACTAATTCTATTGTTGTTCAAGAAGACTATAAGTCCACATACTTAGTCTTAAATTCCTATCCAAACACTATCTTATACATCCCTCAATTTTGAGCCAAACCCTAACTATTCATATAATGTCTTCCTTTCACTTAAAAATTGATAATTCAACTAATAAACCCTAGATATTACTCATAATTACCAACATTCAACATAAACCCAAAAATCAAATTAATTTCAAATTA
This sequence comes from Carnegiea gigantea, assembly GCA_029747015.1. Lineage (NCBI taxonomy): Eukaryota > Viridiplantae > Streptophyta > Magnoliopsida > Caryophyllales > Cactaceae > Carnegiea > Carnegiea gigantea. Next base: position 286,660 of record JAKOGI010000234.1, on the reverse strand, counting down.
ATATAATTTAGGGAGAGATTTACCCACTTGAGGATTTTTGATAAAAAGAGCAAACTTGCAAGCCAGAGAGTGGGTCCCTGCTTGTTATGGCAGAGAACGACACCCCCCACCCCCGCTCCCTATTTTTTTCCCTTCTCTTTTCTTGCTGTTGCGTGGACAGCCCCCGTCCACAGGATTTTTTTTATAAAAAATTTCTTTGACTCAATAATTAAGTTGGAAATAAAAAAGAATTGGGGTTTGACCCAATTCAACTGGTATGACTAGAATTTGATCCACATTAAGAAAATTACATAATCTAAATTTCAGAATTAAAATCCTTCTAAATCACAAATAACTACGAACAATTATTTTTCCTAAAATAAAATGTCACATAATCACGAAATTTAATGAATAAATCGATTAAATTAAACTAACCCATGTAATTAACTTAAAACGAAATTTCATGGTCCTGACAGTATTCTTTTTTTTCCCTTGCTTTGTTTGATATTGTTTAAGAACAAATTATGTGACTAATTAATATGTAAGACATCTTAACAGTTACTCCTTTTTAGCAGCTCAATTATTTGGCCAGTTTTGGAGGTGGATTTAGAAATTTCATTGCCTTCCATGTTGTATTGGCCCGAAAATCCTATGTGGCTTTCCTAAATGTTCACCCTATCAGCTTATCTTAAATGTCTCATCATACGTGTGAGTCATCTATCTACTCTACACCTTTTTGAATATGAACTATATGATATGATATAATATCATATGTTACGATTTAAATAAAGATGGGCGAGGGACTTAAACAGAGGTGAGACCAACTGGTCTTAGAAAGGTTCACCATCTATGTGCAGGATGCCCCACTCTTAAATGAGGCTAGGTCCACCTTACTGGAGAGAAGGGGAATGATTGTTTAGTGCTTTCCAATCTGGACTCAAGCTCTTACTTCCTATGAAAATTATTTCCTACTTTTAATATTTCATATCCTTTTTGGATGTTGCTGCAGGACCACATGATTCCCTGATTGATGATCATCTGAGAGTTGTATGAGTGGTCTTCTTTTTCACAGCTGAATTACATAATCATGATTAATCTAATTTTTCTTGCCACTTTTGTTCATTATGCTTAAATCCTTGAGCAGAATAAATTGCGGGGGAAGTTATTACCGTCATTATTGTTTTGCCATAGAAATTTCCCCCCTTTTCTGATATATCCAGCCCTTGCACTGGAGTTTTCTTCGTAGTTGACAACTTGACATTTTATGTTCTCTTGGCAATTAGTCCAGGTTGGAGAAAGTGACTCTGTAATCATTATCACACATGAACCAAATTGGCTTCTAGATTGGTATTGGAATGAGACTTCTGGAAAGAATGTGGCACACCTGATTCGTGATCATCTAAATGGGAGGTGTAAGCTCCGCATGGCCGGTGATTTGCATCACTATATGCGCCATTCCTATGTTCCGTCGGATAAACCTGTTTATGTGCATCATCTTCTTGTAAACGGATGTGGTGGGGCCTTTTTACATCCCACCCATGTCTTTAGTGGTTTCAGAAAGTTTTATGGAACCCCATATGATATGAAGGCTGCATATCCTTCTTGTGAAGATTCAAGCAATGTAAGATTAAAAAATTTTCTGCTCTCCAGTTGCTTGGCCTTGTTGGCTTTGATTTCCTTCCATATTACGATCTGAAATCTTCAATTCCTCTATAGATAGCTCTGGGAAATATATTGAAGTTCAGAAAGAAAAACTGGCAATTTGACTTCATTGGTGGCATTATTTATTTTGTGCTGGCTTTCTCAATGTTTCCGCAGGTAATATTTTCCTTTCTAGCTTTTGTTAGATCTCTGATGGACTGAAGTCATCGGTAGCATTATGGTTCTATATTGTCTGGCTGTGGATTTCATGTCATGCTGTACTTCCTGGTTTTGCTTTTTCGTTTATTGTGTGGGTGCACTTTCTGCTGAAATTATGCTTTTCTTGCTTAAAATAGCACATGCTTCCTCTGCTGCCTTCGCTGCAGCGATTATACAGTAGTCTTGGGACTTCTACTCCGCACCGGGGCGGGCCGGGGGGGTTCAGGTGGGAAAAAGAAAAAGGTTGAGGGATATAGCTTTTGTTGGTTGAGTCTACGGTCTCTGATCTACCTTATAATTTATGGCACTCACCTGTAGACCTTTTTTTTCTGCCCGACTCATCGTCTGCCTTTTCTTATATAGTGTCAGCTTAATCACATCCTGCGAGAAGATTCATTTTCTGGTCATTTGAAAAGTTTCTTTGCTACGGTGTTGGATGCCCTGTTATATGTGCTGGATCACTCCTACATGTCTTTAGCAGGGGCTCTGATCTTGCTAATAGCAGCCATTTGTTTTGTCCCATCAAAAGTTTCACGTAAAAGACGAGTTATAATTGGGTTTATCCATGCTTTTTCACACGTATCTGCTGCTCTTATCTTAATGTTGCTGCTGGAGCTGGGGGTTGAAATGTGTATTCGGCACAAGCTGCTGGCTACATCAGGTATGCCGTATAGTTTGTGCTGCTTTTTATTTTCTTTTTGTTTTTGTCCCAAAACCCCAAAAAAGCTTATAATGCGGGTGTCACCTGCTATGTACAAGCAAATCACTAAAGCTAAACCATAGTGACTTATTGATGACTTCACCCACAAAATTAAGTGTCTGGAACCAGTTATACAACAAACTTGATTGGATAAATTAGCACTCTGGAAGTGAACAAGTTTCCGAACATAGGTTCCTTTCTGCCGATGTGCAGTACTTGATTTCCTCACATCCCTGGTGCAACCTCTGTTGATTCTCTTACTCCAAGCCCTATATTTCTGAGCTACTTAGAATCCTAGAAGTACCAGCTACCCAAGTAGAATGTCAAGATCAATAACCAAAGCAGTAATATATTGATGTGACAGCTGACTTTCAATCAAGGATTCAAAATGTGGTTTTAGTTGCATTGCTGTATCACGGAATCACTCTGATGCAAAAACTTCATGTCAATCATGGTTGCCATGGAGCGGAAATGCTGTTTGATAATCTTCAAGACGTTTCCTGTGCAGCTGTCTTATTGCAAAGCGGCCTCATTTTGGGTCCATTCTGTCAAAAATAGTATATGTTGAGGTGATCAGCTGACCGCCAATCGAGGATTCAAAATTTAGTTTTGGTTACATTTTCTAATTTCTATAATGGCTGTGGTATCACAGAATTACTCTAATGAGAAAACTGCATGTAATATTGTGGTTCACCGGAGTGAAATGCATTTTGCTAATCTTAAAGACCTTTCCTATGCGGCCTTATCATCAGACAATGGCCTCATTTTGGGTCCATTCTGTCAATCACTGTGACAGAGACTGTGTAAGAAGCTCGGACTTGGATACATGACACAGATACGGCATTACACTGGCATGGTGACACGTGATTTTTTACCAAAAAAGGGATATGGCACGTAGTCTGACATATTATTATTTTTTTTTATACAAATTGAAAATTTAGCGACAAGTTTGACACTTAAACAAGCGGAGGAAATTTTTTTAAAAAGAAATTAAAAGCTAAGGAAAGTGAATAGTGTTTAAGGGGGTTGAAACTACTTACCCAAGTAAACAAATAAATAAAAATGTAAATTTTAAACGTTCAATATGCGTGACATAGCAAATAGCCCGCAAAACTACTGATGAGTGAAAAGAAAAGATCCAGATTGTGGTCTAGTTTGTGTTAGCTGTTAGTTTTTTGTGTTAGTTATTAGAACTAGCTATTTATATTAGGTGTTTGAATTAGCTGTTTTTAGAAAAAAGTATAGTATAAAAACGAGCTCTTTCTAAAAATTATGTTGGTAAATTTTCACTTATGCCCTTATTTACAAATTAGTTTTGAATGACATGTGGTATAATTTTTCTAAACTTGAGGACAATTATGTTATTTCCACAGAAAACGCTCTAAAAGGCTAATGGGAATAGCTTTTTCAAAAAAAAAAAAAAAGCTCTTTGGAGCGAAACAGCTATTACAAATAGTTTTTTACGAAACATCCTTTGGGTGTTGGACGTGGTCAAAATAACTATTTTTGTCCAAATAGCTATTTTTGTCTAAATAACTGTTGTTACAAAACACCCATGTGTGATAGTGTAGCTAATAGGTGGTAGTAGTAGATTTTTTTCACACTCATCCCTTCATCCTATCCCCCCCCCCCCCGGGGGAGAGTTAGGCACTCTACCTGGTATTCCCTCTCTTATGCAGTATCACGGAATATAAAAGTTTAGGAATTAGGAACTATCTTTTAATAGTAGAATATCTTTTCATTATATGCACTATCACAGAATATAAAAATTTAGGAATTTAGGAACTATCTTTTAATAGTAGAATATCTTTTCATTATCTTTTTAGCAAGGAAAAATATCTTTTTGATTACGTTATCTTTTAGTTTCCTTAATTTTTAGTTCTTTTTTCTATTTAAACTCAGTCAGGCATTAGGGAAGTACGCTTGAATGAATTGAAATATTGAGTATCGAAAGTTCTGTTTGAATTTTTAGCGTCCTACATCAACTATTCCCTTTGTAGGAATTGCTCTCAGACGTCCGACATCACACTCTCTCCAATTAGATCTACTCTTCCATGAAATTTTACCCCTAAAATGGCGGAATCAAGACTGCAACACCCCAGCCTCTATCTACTGCACCCTCCGAGTCCATCTCACTGGGTCGTAGCCACGACGTCAAGGTGCCGAACATGGTGAAGGAGCTGTGAAGTGTAGCAGCCTGAACATGTTCGAGCATGACATTCGCGTTTCCATCCATGAGTGTGATGTGAGTCAAGTCTCTCTTTTTAAGCTTTTATTTTTGGACTTGCTTTTTCCCAGTCACGTGTCCAGCGCGTGTTGGGACACATCCGTGTCAGACACATGTCAAGACGCTGGTGCGTGGCCAGCAATTGCATGTCGGTGCTTCATAAGCTTTGCCACTCTGTAGGTCCTTTTGAGATTTACAATACTACGATTTTTCCCTTCAAGACCCCAGCATCTGCCTGAGTAAAAGAGGCAATCTTAGTATGGGCCTTCAACCTTTCGAATGTCTCTGGCGAAGTTGGTGCTTTGTGCTTCATCAAGCAGGTTGCTGTAACTGACAGAGAAACCATCCCTGCCCTCAGCAAGCCACAACATCATGTCATGACTCCTGGGAATCAGATTCAACATATAGGAGACCCATCAAAACCCTCAAGCAGTTTGCCAGTTCCTCATGCTAATCAAAGATATTTTGCTGATGATTTTTTGATTCTTCCAATTAACCACATCTTACTTGCTGGCTTTCTTTCAAAAGGGGGCACTTCAGCCTTGCTTTTTAGTCTCAAATCCCCCTAACACAACTAATGCTGCTAGGCAGTTCGACTAATAATGCTAATATACTCTCCAATGAAATGGCTGGAAGTGGCCTGAGCTTCTGAATTGGTATCCAGCCCTTGTATTGATAACTTCTGAATTGGCAATATGGGTCGCCATTAGATTTTTTAAAATTTTCTTACTATGATTCAATTGTTGAAGTGATTTTCTGTTCAGGGTACCATACTTTATACAAGTGGTACAGACAAATGGAGATGGAGCATTTTCCTGATCCAACTGGCCTTCGAGCTCGAATTGAGCATTGGACATTTGGCCTTTATCCAGCATGCATTAAATATCTGATGTCTGCCTTTGATGTCCCTGAGGTGAGTTAGCTAAACTTCTTGCAAACAATTCTGGCTGTTTTCTTTCTTTTTCTTTTTTGTGCAGCTATGCTTAATGTTTGGAAGCAATAGGTCATGGCCGTCACAAGGAGCACCATATGCGAGAAAGGGATGGAGTCTCTCTCTAGGGGTTATGCTGTGATATACTACGCCTCTGTTTTCCTCTATTTCTGGGTCTTCTCAACCCCCGTTGTTTCCTTGGTTTTTGGAAGTTACTTGTACATCTGCATCAATTGGCTTCACATACACTTTGATGAAGCATTCTCCTCTCTTCGCATTGCTAACTACAAGGCATTTACTCGCTTCCATATCAACCGCGATGGTGACCTTGAAGTCTTTACCCTGGCAGTTGATAAGGTATGTCTTCTCACTCTTCTGTCCATTCTGAAATTCATTTTCTCAGCATCCACTGGAGTCATTGGCCTTTTTACTTGTTTTATTTTTAATTTCTTTGAATTTTCTTATAATTTTACTAGAAGTGCCTAGCTCACATGGAGATTCTAAAGCTGTGATCATTGGTGGCAGCCTTAGCTTGAAAACTTATCCCCTCCCAAAGAATTCTAAAATGACTTCCAAACTCAGATCTAATAAACTTCCACCAAAGTTTGCATTGAAAACATCATATCATATATATATATATATATATATATATTAAAAGTTGGATACAAATCATGTATGAATGATATGTGGCATGCTGATGTGGTATAAAACAATGAATTGGCAAGTTATAATTGGTGGATGTTAGTTGACTCATATTAATTAACATTAATGTTATTAACTAGGATTTACTAACCTTCCAAAGGGGGGGAAAAAATCTAGGATTCACTATATGTTATTATATATGTTATTACTTTGCGGTTGAAATTTAATTAAAAAAAAAAAACTAATTGCATAGGCATTTGAATAGTCACACAAAAGTAACGCTAATTTAACACAATGTTACATTACATTAAAAGATTTGACCACTTAATGAATAATTTATACAATAATTAGTAGAATAGTAGCATATTCTCATAAAAAATGACGGGATTATGATTTGCATATTAAAGGTTAAAAATTTAACCTAATTCAACAAATAATTTTAATGTCAAAAAAATGTAATTTTAAGTGATCTAATTGAGAGCAAGAAAAAATATATGCATGCCTCCATGAACTATTACGATAGCATAATAGTTATTCTATCATATAAAAATTAACTTATTTTAATAAATTAGTATATTTTAATTATTTTTTAATAACAAAATTAACTCATGTCCTTGCATAGCAAGGGATATAACACTAGTATAATAGATTTGTCTAGAGATATGGTTAAAACAATCTTTTTTGGGGGGGGGGGAAGAGTCTCATTGATAACTTCGGCCCTGTTCTTTTCGTAGTTTAATGGACCCAACTCACTCATTCCCACTCCCACTCACTCATTCCTCCCCTTTCCCACATTTTCTCACACTTAAAAGAAAATACCACTCCTTCCCATTCCTTCCCACCTTCACTGACTCTCACCCACTCATTCCCACTCCTATATATAACTATTATTTTCTGTATTTTTGAAAACTTTTATAATTTATTCTGATAATAATTATGAAAAATTTTATTTATTTTTCGAATGTTATGAATATTTTTTTTAGTGATGACGGAAATTGTAGATGACGTAATTTTTGTTATATATTGAAGAAATAATAATTTTTTCTACTTTATTAAGCAAATGTTAGTTTTTGGTCTCTGATAGATATTTTGGGTTTGATTCTGTATATGGAAGAGATGCTTAAATTTTAATTTTTTTGGCGTTGGTTACGAAATATTTGTTATAGGTCACCAAAGCATGGATGGTTGTTGCTGTATGTATAACAGATTTATTTTTTGTTCATCGTAATTTGAGAATAAATTTTTTTTACATTATTTGTAATTTGTGACAGAAAGTGCAGATGTATTGTACGTATATTTTGAGCAGATAGTTTTTTCCGTGTGCGTTAGTAACGAAATATTAGAAGTTCTTTACACAAATTGCAGATGACTGTTTTCCGTGTACTGACTGTTTTCCGTGTACTGAGGATCTGTTCTTTTCGTTGGAAAATATGGATTGGTAAATGGGTGAAGTTGGTTGAGATTAGTAGAAGTGAGCTAAAGTATGTTGAAGTGAGTATTTTTTTATTGAAGTAGGTTGAAGCATGTATTTTTTTGTTGAAGTTGGTTGAAGTGGGTTTATTTTTATTTTTTATTTTAGTATGATGGATAGAAGTTGGTTAAAATAGTAAAAAATTGATAGAAGTGGATAGAAGTTGGTTGAAGTTGATGTTTTTTATTGAGTTCGTGAAATTGATTGAAGTTGGTAAATTTGAATTTACCAACAAAAAGAACAAGGCCTGAACATATGTGTATTTTTTTTGTTGTTCGTATTTGGTTAATATATGAAAAAAAAATACATCCGTAAGTAATTTGTTTTACGAATAACAAAAATTACAAATTTTTTTTGAGGTAACAATGGCCATGAAACAATATTTCGTACTCGAGTCAACATAGAAAAATATTTTTTTTCAATCTAAAAAATTTGTTATCATCGGTAATTACTATCACAAATAAAAGATTAGATTAAAAAACAAAATGCATAACTTACATCAACTCTCTTACTTCATTCAACTCCTTTCCACTCTTCCCTCTTTCCCACACTTTAAAAAAAATACCACTCCACCCACTCCTCCCCCCCTTTCTCACTCCCACACTTGCAATTTCCCAACGAAAAGAACAGGGCTGCATATAGGAAGATGAAATCATGGTAAGAGTATTATTTCATTTGGTTGATTTTGCCTATGGGAGACTACTAAGAATTTTCTTATGATCATATCATACAGGTTCCTAAGGAATGGAAATTGGACCCTGATTGGGACAGGGAGCTGAAGCAACCACAGCAGTTGAGCCACCATAGGGAGCATCCTAGCAAATGGAGAGCTGCTGCTGCTCATCAGGACCCATTGTCCACAGTTAGGATCGTCGACCAGTTTGTTGTGAAAAGAATCGACCACAGTGACTTGCACACTAATGGACCGACTTCATAGCTGGCTTCCCTGGGAAATTAGTGACAAGTAGATTTGGAAACAGGTTATGGTGAAATAGGGTAGAAAAATCATCTTATGCTTGCCTCTGTACATATCTGATTTGTGGGTACATGAACTTCAGTGTCACCTTCAGTTTAGCTGTTGCTCAAAAAAAGAAAAAGAAAAAAAGCTGTTGTATTTCTGACTAATTGTAACATAAATGAATAGATTGATTCAGTTGAGCGCTTCTCATTTAACATCATAGCAGAAACTTAGCCTCCTTTTAGCTGAAACTCTTGATCACCTTTTGGTGATCAGCTTAGCAGAAAATCTTTATAGAAGCGTGTGTTTACATTATTGTATGGAACTATAATTAGCTAATTATCTTCAATAATCAGCGCGAAGAAATCTCTCGTATGCTGTTTGGTTGAGTGTGTTTGCAATTTCATCCCAGTTCTCGACTTGCCTTTCCAAGGGCCTGCTGTGTATCTTTACCTGACAGCTAGTCAGGTTTCTGAAGGGCAGTCTCAGAAATTCCTGTACATCGTGCAGTTTCTGCCATGAAAAATAAAATACGTAAGATGTAGATACTTGTTGAAAGTTTTGTTTGAAGATGCTCCAAGTTGAAGGAGAAAATTCGTACAGTTGTGTTGGTGATAATGTCTTCATAGAAGAGCACGAGATGGCGGGTGCCATTGAAGAACTCCAAAGCCCTAGCGATGGCTTCTTCTTCTTGTTTCAGTTTAGGCTTTAGTTCCATGGCATTGATTCTTGGCTTGTAGCTTGCAAGTATTTGAGCCTGCAAATCTCACGTTTAATTCGCATTACCAAAATTGGTAACCCCGCAAATTTGCTTCTACGGTTTTGCTAAGACTGGGAAAGCCTCAAGTCAAGTTGATTGATTCCAATTTAAGTTGGAATTAGTTGATATATCATTGCTAGTTGGGTCAGGATTTTATCGTACATTGAAGTCTAGATTGTGTACTAGTGTATTTTCAGTATGTTTTAAGTCTTCGAGATAGTATCCGTGGCAGTGGAAGTACATACATTTCCTATGAGTACTCAGTTGAATTCTGTATTTTCTCTTAACCCTTTAAAAGTGGTCCAAGGTCCAGATAGGAGTATAGGAACCCCTCTCCCCAAAACACCTCCAGGAAAAAAAAAAGAAAAAAGAATTGAGTTGCCAAATAATTAGCTTGGCAAATCAATTTATGCGGTTGGGACGATAGAATTTCTAATTTTAGAATTGATTTTGGATTGTTAGATCAAATGATTAGGTGTTCCTACTCTGGGAGAGTTCCATACGAAATAAATATGGGAAGTACCTCCGAGGTCGAATGTACATGAGATTTATGAGTTCCATTGAGTAGCGGGGCAGCTCTGTCATAGGAATTTGCCAAAACTGATACCATTCTTCGCAGCAAATTCCTTCTGAACAAGAATATTATGGAAACACCCTTTTGCCTGAAGTACTTTAGTATCTCTTCATGATGCTCCATTAAACCCTACACCCCCAATAAAGCTATTTTCATCAGCCAAAAAAAAAAAAAAAAACAAAAGCTAAAAAAAATCTATACCGCCATATTCCTATTTAGGTTGAATACACGAGGAGGTATTAGATATAACAGCCCTACCCTTGAAGTGCAGAGAGGCTAATTCTATTAATACTCTAGATTAAGAACAATTGATTGGTTACTACTCCAAAGAACAAAAAGTAGAGCATGGTTTACAAAGGATACGACTTAATCCAACATGACCCTAATCGTTTTTTTCTTTTTTTTTGGGGGGGGGGGGGGGAGTTGCCCAAAAGTTAGTGTTCTCAACTATTAAGCTAGAACTGACCTGATTGAGCATCCACTTAAGGCCAGCAGCAGCAGAGCACTCATTTTTGGAGGCACTAGTGAACCAATCCAAGTTATAAACTTGATCCAATGTCGTCAGTATGGCTGATGCATTGCTTCTTCTTTCCTTGACTGAAAATATTTCTCCGTTTGAGCTCACGTTCATGTGGCTATTCAGCATTGTCTCGAACCATCCACTCCCTGACCTCTGCATCGATACAATGGCGAATAGCCTGACTGGATTGCATTCGCATTCTTCCCTGTTTTGTCCCCCTCCCCCCCCCCCCCCCCCCCCCCAACCCCAAAATCCCAGTTAGAAATTAAGAGGTGGGAAAGAAGGAATAAACGATATGATTTAAAGGGTTTGTTGTTGTTTGTTAGAAAATCATTTTCTCACCTGAATACCACTACTGTTTTTTTTTGGGTTACTCGGGCTATTGAACTTCCATCTTTTTCATCAAAATGCCACCAGTAATTGTTGGCCAATTGCCCAATTTAAAACCAAAACAAGACGAAGTTTCAGTAGCAAAAGTGGCATTTTGATGAAAGTTGGGTAGCGCAGAAATCATGCAACCCATAAAAGGAGTGGCGGGGTTTAGTGAATACCTGCTGAAGGTTCGGGGTTTGGGGTAGTGCTGAAAGTGGGATTCAGATTGGTTGAGTTGGTGAGAATGTGAGCAATGCTGCTGCTGCTGTTGCTGAGGATGAATTTTTTGGTCAGAAATAAATCTCATTTTAGGCTTATTGATGACCTCAATGCTGAGTCTGGTGGCACCGCTTGAACAACAAATGTAAACACCTGAAACCATCACCATGACCACCAACACCATCCTCATTATTAATGGAGATCCTTTTGGTGCTTTTATCACCAGTGTACTCTGCATTGCCCAAAAAATGAAAGGCAAAAAGAAAATCAGAAACATTTCAGAACATATTCACGTATGTTCATAACCAAATCCAAATGTATACCCTCAGAGTCCCACCTAGAGCAGGATACTGGGATTCAAATATAGCAGCTTTACCTATGAATTAAAGAGAGTCTGGTTCTGTTAGACCTTGGATTTAAAAAAAAAAAAAGAGCAATAAAATACCTTGTCGAAGAAAAAGATCTCTTCCGCCATTGTCATGGATTGGGTGAACTACTAAGAAGATATAATGCAGTTTGGATATACAACAAGACAGAGAGAGAGGGACTGAGGAAGGTGCTAAATAGTACTGTGTATGTAGGAGTGTTTTGCTGTCTCACTCTATGTGTCCTGACTTTGGCTGGCTTTTGGGTGAAGCACATATCAATATCACTTCCGCAAGCTGCACGCTCTTATGAGTAATAATTTTCTGGCTTGTTCATTCAATACTAGCTTTTGATTTAGAGTCTTCTTGGGCCTGCCTTTCTTTTTGCAAAGAAATCATTTCCTTGCGTTAAACTTGACGCATCTTTTTTTTATTACTGTGCGTCTGATCAACCGCGCCACTTTCCTATTTGGAAACACGAGTTTCCTGTCAGTATTTAAAATTGATAGTATTGTCAAAGTCTTGAGCTCATGTTCGGTTTTTAGGTAATTGATAGTTATTTAAGTAATGAATAATTATTCAAGTAGCGAATAATAATTGCAATTTAGTTATTAATGCATAGTTGTTTAATTAGTAGATTGATTCATTTGTGTTTGGTTAAATTAGTTGTTGAAGTAGCTGATGCCTGTTATAAATAAAATGGTGAAAGATGACATAAATGTTATTTCATTATTATTATTATTATTATTATTATTATTATTATTATTATTATTTGACAATATAAGGGTAAATATCATTTCTAAATTTTTATTTGTCATTGATATCAAAATATTGTAAAAGTTCATGCTGTCTTTAGGATTTCCTCCACCCCAGTACTCTCCTAAGCACCAATTTTATATTGAAATATGCTGGGACAAAGTAAAGAGCAATTGGACTGGCCAAGCTGCACGTCAGTAATACAATAATGCAAACTGTGCACTCAAAAGTCTCAAGCATCAACTATGGGCATTTTAGACAAGCAAAACTTCAAATGTTGATCAAAATATCATTTGCCAGTCTCATAGACTACTTCACCGTTTAATTTTGAGGAAATAGAGTTTTGACTCTGTTAAAACCATAAACACTACCTACAATGCTGTTGTTGAATAGAGCCTAAAGGGATTATTAAGAGAGAAGGAATACGGAAGAAGGAAAGGATTTAACATTAGTACTCATATATTTTCTATTTTAATTATTAGGTCTGCATTGTATTAGGACATTTTGCAGTACAAATATAATTGCTATAGTTTTAAAATTGAATTCATTATCATGATGTCAAAGGAAAAGAATTATGCATGCCTCAAAGTGTTACGCAGACCCACTCTTGGCCAATCGATATGCTCCACTTGTTGGGGTAGGGCTTATGTGATAAAAGCATAGGACTTGTTCTTTTTTGCGATAAGCTGTAGCTGTAGACTATAAGGAACTGTAAGAAGTCGTAAGAAATTATAAGGAACTATAACTGTAAGAACTATAAAGAAGCCATAGAAAGATGTAAGAAACTGTAAGAACGTGTAAGGGGCTGTAAAGAGTTGTAAGAAGCTGGAAAGATGATGTGAGGAGCTGTTGAATTATTAAAGGTTATATAGTATAATTTACACATGTATGCACAATTATTGGTCATTAATATATGAATTATGAAAAAAATTATTTCATGAAAGCAAATAACGCACACCAATAGTATTTATGAAACAAATTTTATAGCATTAATAAACAAATTATATTTTGACATTATAGAAAAAATGTTATTTTTCTACAATTATCGTTCTGGATGATAAAAAAAGATATTGAAATAACATAATTAATGAAAATAAACCTTTAAACAAGTGAATTAAATAACAGTAGAATAAATTCAAGCTGATAAATATGTAGACCTAAATATATTCTACACTTGAGGTGGTTTTTGGGGATAACACTAGTTTCACCTCCCTATAAGAAAATTAAAAAAAATAATAAATTTTCTCAACAAAATTGGATACAATCCTAAAAATGAAATCCTATTTAAATTAAATATTTTGAAATTACATTCAACCCAATGTTTAATTGTACAATGATAGCAATGAAGTTGTCATGGATAAACTTAGAGATGAAATAGTTGAAATGATTTCATCACCTATATTCTGATTGTTTTTCATATATGATTCACATCGAAACTCAAACATAAATGCCATTTTTGCATTATAATTTAAAACATATTGGCTTGTTTTCTCTACAATGACATGTATGCTTCATGTCGAAACTTAAATATTAATTCACATTGTTAGAGTCTATTTTTATGTTTATACAAATATTATGTTCTAAAAAAAACATGTAAGATTTGTCACATTTGTAGTATATAAAAGAAATATATTCATATTTCTATAAATACGAGAAAAAAATAAATGACATGTTGAATGTTACAAAAAATATATAAGAAGTTTTAAGAAGATGTAAGAAGATATAAGAAGATGTAAGAAGTCATAAGAATATACCTAAAGCTTTAAGGAACTGCAATAACCTGCAAGGAGTTGTGAGCTGTAAGCTAAATCTTCTCAGTTGTAAAAAAGAACATGGTCATTCAATATATATGTTAAAAGATAAACTCTTTGTCCACATGAAACGGTGTGCTCATGTCGACTTGAAGCATATTTAAATGTATTATTGATTTGTATTAGATGTACGACTATCATCTAAGATCTGTATATGATCTCTCATCTCCAAGTCCTAACTAACTAAGACAGTTGACATATTTATATTGAAAATACATTTTTACTTGTGAAGGTTGAAACATTTTGGGTTGGACAATATTCTTTAATTCCTAGTCTAGGGTAAATTATCTCATGCATTGACTTCAATTTTGACCAAAAACAAAATTCACACATTTTTATTCCACTATTATGTGATTTATGTCTATAAATTAAAATTCCTTAATTTCTCATCTTGCTCATTAGTACGTCATTAGTTATAATAACATCACGAACAGTCAAAAGTCTATAGATCAGATATAAAATTTGATTGCTGCTAGCTGTCACGAATTCAGCCTAGTTGTTGGGGTGCCTTTTCCAAAAGTAAGCATGATGGAGCAAAACCATGAAAAGAGTGCATTGCAGAGCATTTTCCCGTTGGGAAGGATAAAGCCGAGTGCCAATTATGCAATCTTAGCTTCCAAGTATGTTACATACAGATGTATCAATGCACAATATTTAAAGATTAGTGTTGGATCCTTAATTAGTAAACCTTTGGTAACTTTTTATATTTGTTACAATCAATTTCTTTCTTTCTTTCTTTCTTTTTTTAATAGAAGAGATGTATATGTTGATGTCTGTAACACTCAAATTCAATATCAATATTTACAGGTTTAATTAATTCAATATTTTCTTAGCAGAGAGCAAATGAGAATTCTTGTTAATATTGTAAGTCTCGTTCCATAAGACGACAATGACATTTTATTGGAACTTTCCAACCATATATATACATGTTCCAAGTTCCAACCCATTTGTAGGGGAAACAATTTAATGTATGGTATGTGGTTCAACTTATTGAATTATTTATTCAGGATAAGACATGGACTGAAATACATTTTAAATTAATAAATTAAATTATAATGTTTCATTAAACTCAATTTATTTGAAAAAGACACCGCAAATGGGTTGAATTGTATTTAGAATGAAAATATTAGATAGTACGGACTATTTGATAAATCTTTTAGTAAGAATATTCAATGTCTAAATTCAAACCTTATAACAACAGTTTTTATGCTTTCTTTTTTTAAAAAAAAAAAACTATAAGCTGTGTTTGGCAACAACGTTTTAAGTAGCATTTAATGCTTTTATTGAATCAATGCATTCATCGGTCAATTTTAAGTGTTTGACAATCTAGTGTTTTGATTAGCATTTCAAGTAGCGTTTAACATTTTAAGTAGCGTTTTGAAAAGTTAATAGTAATAGCTTTTGGCATTCAGAAGTAGCATTTGATATTTTTTGATCAAAAAATATCATTTGGAAATTATTTATATCCCTTTATGTCAATTAACATTAATCAGCTAACCCAACAGCTAAATTTACCAAATACATTTATTTCAACAGCTATCTGCTAACAATTAAATTAGAAACGCTGTTAGCTACCTAAACAGCTATCCGATACCCAAATAGTTAATTTCATCGAACAGGATCATAATTGAAAAAGAGAGATAT
This sequence comes from Carnegiea gigantea, assembly GCA_029747015.1. Lineage (NCBI taxonomy): Eukaryota > Viridiplantae > Streptophyta > Magnoliopsida > Caryophyllales > Cactaceae > Carnegiea > Carnegiea gigantea. Next base: position 270,871 of record JAKOGI010000234.1, on the reverse strand, counting down.
TAATCTAATGTTAAGAAGTTGAAATGTACAAATTTTATCATAATTGAGTTTACAAATTGAGAATTTTTTTTAATCAATGAATAAGCTATTTATTTGAACAAAACAGGCAAACTATCTAATCAGATAAGGGAACCAACACATGTTGGTTTAAGTGATTTGATATTTGTTCTTCTTAAGTAAGGTCTTGAATTCGAGTTTTGTGAATGGAGAAAATCTATGATGGAAAACTCTACCCCTAATTAGGCCAACAATAACTCGACTCTAATAAAATAAAAGATCCAAGATTAAAAAATCTACTCAAATAAGAAGTTATTGCAGGGAGGAAATACATTGACCTAGCGAGGGTCAATACAAGTGCACTAGACTCCTCGATAGGTAACCATATCAAGGCAGCTTATTTGCCTCCCGGAAATTCAAAGTATTTGGGAACTGATATCCTACTGATGGCCACGAACATAACCATTGTATGATCTTTAATTGAAAGATCCAGAACTATAATATATGTTTTTCTTTTATTTTGAATATTAAATACGTTTCAAACTACTCTATGTACTCGGATCTACCTTAAAAAGATCATCATTTTACCAAATATAGTTGCGACACTAATCAGCTCCCATGTCTTTCCACCTTTTATTTTAAAAAAATGCATAATAAAATAAACTATACAATGTAGTAAGATATTATGATAAGCTATCATTCAACGCCACATTGAATTAGGCTTTAGGCCCTGACACCGAAGAATCTAGAGCCTCTGATGTTTTTACATAGTCAGGTTCTTACTGATTAAACTTATCCTTGTGCAGATAAATAATGCCTCGGTCATTAATTAAATGTTGATTAATGACTAATTATTTACATTTTACAGGTCATATGAAATTAATATTATCCAACAAAGCCACAGCCATGCCCATAAATGCCGTATGTCTCGGACAGAAGCAGGCAACATAGAGCTCCGCAAGCAAGCAATTTCAATTAATGTCTCAACTTGGAAAGGAAATTCAAAGTTCCACGCCTATTTGAAAAGGAGAGGAAGCGTTTAAATAAGATCTTTGTGTTTGGGGGGGGGGGGGAGATAAAAGGGATGTCCGGTAAATCAAAAAAAAAAAACAAAGATAAAGGAGGTATTTGATAACAATAGCTATTTGAGAAAAAATAATTATTTGTGAGGATTTTAACTGTTCTGATCAAATTAAATGGCCAAATAATATTTGGTAAAGAATTATTTGCAATAACTGTTCGGCTTAAAAAAAACTCTTTTTAAAAAAGTTATTTTCATTGGCCCTTTGAGAATAGTTTTTTTTGGTGAAAATAACATAATTATCCATAAGTTTGAAAAAATTACACCATATGTCATTAAAAAGTAATTCGTAAATAGGGGCACAAATGAAAATTAACCAACATATTTTTAGAAATAGCTAGTTTCTAAAAACAACTAATTCAAATAGTCAATATAAAGAGGCAATTCAAACAGCTAACATAGCTAACAGTCAACCAAGCAGTTAACAGCTAATAACTAACATCTGTTTATCAAACAAGGCCAAAGAAAATAAATTGATCATTGAAAAAAGTAAAGAAAAGAAATTCAAAATAGTATAAACAAGTACCTGCAATAGCTAAAACATTTTAAATAGATTATCTAACCTTCCATTTTTTGGTCTTGAATCTTTCATTTCAGAGGAGTCAAGTTACTATTAGCTCAAGAAGGTATTGACCTCTTCCATCATAGATTTCTCCATTTATAAGACTTAAACCCGAGACATTACTCAAGGAGAGCAAATATCAAACAACTTGAACTAATCTGTGTTGGCATTATCTGACCTTCCATGCACATATCAAAAATCATAGCGCCCCCCCCCCCCCCCAAAAAAATAACCATAGGTGCCTAACTATAAGTATGAATATGACCATAATTGATAACCTCAACAGTGATAACAGGATCCTATATTACTAGATCATCTCCCAAAAAAAAAAGGGCAGCCGGTGCACAAGCATCCCGCGTTCACGCAGGGTTGGGGGAAGGGCCGCACCCCAAGGGGTGAATTGTAGGTAGCCTAATCTGACTTTGTTAGTAGTTGATTCCACAGCTCGAATCCATGACCTTTTGGTCACATAGAGACAACCTATATTACTGGATCATCTCCAACCAAATGATTGATACGAAACGACACCAATGTGTCATCATGAAGCCTGCATGCTTCGCCTCTATGAAATGTTAATCCCCACTGTGATATTCATCTATTCCTTTGAAATCCCATTAAAAGTTACGTTAGTGAATCAGAATACATATGCATTTACAATAGATTCATTTCCTGTAACCTGCCAAACTTCTAATTAAACAAAACTTGTAAACTTTTGGCTTCATACTCTTATACGTAAGATAGTATAATCAATTGTTCGGTGTTTATAGATTGATTATTTTTTTTGTTATTGGACTCTTAGACGATCCAAATCAAATGGACTCCTCGAATTAAATACTTAAAATTACAATCTTAAGGTTTATTATATAAGTTCAAGTATTTGTTTTTTCTTTTTTTGCCCCTAGGGGTTATGGGAATATTGAATGAAGTGGCGTTAAATCTAATTGATTGGTTACTGGGATGATTCATTTATTGAATTTAGATAATTTTAGATTAGATTAAAATAAATTTCCATAAAATTTTCAATGATAAATTTTAGACATCGTTCATTTTCGCTTGGGTGATGTTTGGATCAATAGTTTACAGCTACATAAATTTTTCCAAATGATTCAATAAAGTTTTGAAGAGTAATTCAATTAACTAGTATCAAAGCTATACAGGGCTCAAAAAGTTGCTAAAACATGGTTCCTTTGAGCTTTTAGTCAAAGGAGAAAAATATCCCTAAATTTAAAATTTGAGTCAAATGCCTTTCAACTTAATTAAATGACTTAGTTTTTTTGTTAGTTTATTGACGATATGGCATGTTAGATATAAAAATTATGACATGCTTTAATTCTATTTTTTGGGTCAGTGATTTTGCTTAATTTAATTATCATTACAATGTTAACACACACACACATATATATATATATATATATATATATATATATATATATATATATATATATATATATATATATATATGTATGTATGTATGTATGTGTATATACATAATGTTAATACATACATACATACATATATCCATACATATACATATACATATCATTATGGGAACGGAATATTTTTTAAGTATTGGAAATCTAGAAGAATTGATTGCATTTAATAAATAATTCTCGAACAATTTAGAATTATGCATCAAAATTTTAGAACTAATATTTGATTGAATTTCAATTAACTCTATTCAAATAGACTAACATGAAATAAATCTAAATTTAATTGCATTTCTAGATTGACAAATTCATGGTAAAAGAACTGAATTATGTTGTTTCAGATTTAATTGGACTTTGCTGTGTACTTTCTTTTCTTACAGTTCAATATATTAAATATAATTCATTAAGCCACATCACCTTTTCATAAGCCACATCACTATTTTAAAAATTCACATTATCCATAATTGTAAAGAAAAAAACAAATAAAAGAGTTTTATTCATCGTAAGGGTATTTACTTCAATTTTAAAGTCCACAGGTATTTATCACCCTTGACCAAAAGTTCCATGATATATCATTTTAAGCACTCCGGGTTTAAAGTTTCAATGGTCAATCTTTTTGAATCAAAAGTTTCAGGCCATGTTTGACAAACAACTATGAGCTGTTTGTATTTGCTGTTAGTTGTTAGTTGTTTCAATCAACTATTTACATTAACTATTTGAATCAACTATTTTTTTAGAAAACGTGTTTGGTAAAATTAGTTATTTCTATAAAATGTATTTGGTAAAATTTCATTTATGCACATATCTCTCATTTACTACTGAAGATGATTTTTTTAATTATTTGGTCACATATTTGTTAAAATGAATTAAATTTACGTGATATGCACAAATTAACTTCACTCATTTAATTCCATTTTATTACTAATTCTACCAAATAAGAATTAAAACTTCTTATTGATTTATACATGGCTTTTTTAATGTAATTTTCTTTTCATTCTAAACTAAAAGTTATGCGATATTTAAGGCCCATAACACGACATTATTTTGTTGTTCACTTCGACAAATTTTTATTTATTATTAGTTTAACTTTCTTCCAATATAAATTGATTTGGGGGGAAGGGTAAATTGAGAATTAAAATTTGCATTACATTTAATATTACTATATAAAATTACCAAGAATTAATGATTTTATCTTTTTATCAGCCGTTATAATAAAATGTATAGGCTAATGTGGACGATTATTTAATTTGAATTTGAAGATGCAAGTTAGAACATAGAAGAGAGAGCACAAGAAATTGTGTGAATTTTGTTTGTGGCATTTCAATGGCATTTTAGTCTTTTGCATTAAAAATTCAAACAATGAACTTGAAAAGTTACAGATTTTACTTTTTGAAAAATAGCCGTTTGAGATGAAAAAGAAAAGTCATTCATGAAACAAGCCAAATAACTATTTTTGACTTAATCAAACAGTCAAACCCATCCCAAAAAGTTATTTTCGAGCAAAGAGTCATCCAAAAAACCATCTACTAAACACCCTTAAATAGTTATAACTTAACACTGTCAAAATACAATACAATATTCCTTAATTGTGATGTAATGTCTTCATACAGATTACCCTTGATTTAATTAACAATTTTCTTTTCTAAGAAAAAAAGATATATCATAATTTTTCTGAATCTAAATCACGTTTTATTGCTTCAACCAAAACCCCAAAAATTAGAAGTATTCTCCTAAAACTTCCATGGCATTCTTATTTTTCTTTTAAAAAAAAAAAAACACCATAAGTAGTATACTCTAGAAGATAATAAATAGCACAGAAGATATTTTTCATCAATCTGCACTTGAAGGTATTCAAAGAGTAGCTTCCCAATTGGATGAATCTGATAATTGCTTGGTAATGATATATGTCATAGCTGGCCAACTAAATTTGATTAAAACATATGCTAAGTGCTGAATATATGTTTTTGACACTAATAGGTTATTCAAGCAAACTCAAGGTATCAAAAGATTAACAACTAAAAGTTTAAAATATTAAAAGTTTAAACACTAATTGGTTAAATTACTTGGTTTTGTTTCAAGGAAAGAAAATTTTAATTAATTTAATCATGCTTGAACAAAATTGTAAAAAGTCTAGGTATTAGAGCATTTCCAAAAAATAATCCACTAGATATTCAATGGTATTAGGGTAAAGAACTTAAACAATTCACATGAAAAATTTAACCCTAATTTTGTTGTTTTACTCGAGTTTTGGATAAGGCCAATATTTGATAGGTTATAGATGTAATATTATATTAGATTTTTACGCATTCAGAGAGTTGTCGACACAGATTATGTGTACTTCAAATAAAATGTATATCATATTAGATTAAATTTAGGATAAATTTATAAAGTTGTATCACACACAATTTATTTTTTCTTAAATGCACCATGTCCATTTAACTTTAAGGAGGATTATTTCAAGTCCAAATGAATTATTCTATAATAAATTTAAATGCACTCTTTTTGATCCTTTGGACTTGCTTTTCTGGCCCTTTAAACTTTATAGAACCTCTTTTTATCTTCGAAATATGTCCCCGTGGCTTTCTTTTTCCATTAAACTAGTGATTTTCTCATCTTCTTTACAAGAACTCCTAAAAATAAAAAAAATCACTTATAAAGTATAATATGGACTAAAGAAGACAAATTTGATCCTGTCTCATCAAGATCCAACATAAAACTAATGGAAAAAGGGAATCAAATATGGACTAAAATAAGGTCAAAATAGAGGTTTATCAACTCCTCCACGTCTAACTTTTGCTCGTCCTCGAGCAAAAAAAATAAAAATAAAATTAGCCTAAGGATCTAAGTCATTTTCATATAAATCACAGTTGCATTTAGCATATGCAACAAGCCCTTAAAATCCTTTGGTTCACCCAAGTGGACGAGTAAGATCTTGTGAGGGTTACAGAAGATATACCCATAAAATCTTGAAGAAAAAAAGAAAAAGAGAAAGAGAAAGAAAGTAGAAAATCTTTCAGGGTTTACAAATAAAACAAAAATATACACAAGGGAGAAAAACTGTACACATTCTAACCAATCGAATCACCCTTATAAGAAAGATATTTGCTTGTATATAAATAGAATGTACACATCAAGACTCTCAATCCTCATGGATAATATCAAAGCACTAACTTTTCACCCCACAGTACATCAAAATTTTGAATCCATCCTAGTCCTTAGTGTGCAAGCAGATAATCTTCTTAAGAGTTAGGCTTACCAGAATCTAACCCAATCCCACTTGATTGACACAAATTATATTATTAACTTACCAACTTGGAAAGTAAGTTTTCTCAGTAACAGTATTGCCTCAAAGGGTGGCACTCAGTAGTGCACGCCTCAAAGGGATACTCGTCATTTCTAACTCTAATACTTCTTTTTTTAGAATTTTTTTCATTTGTATTTTTCTAAAAGCGAAAACAAAAGTAATTATGTACATAAACAAGTGGGAGAGTCAATTATGGATGACTAAGACCCTAAGATTATAATGAAGTGTAAATAAGGACTGGATTGGGCAACTATAATGAACTATCGGGGTTATAATTAGGGCCTAGAATGATAGAATTAGGACAAAAATCTATTATACACATCATACTTACATAAAGGTAATAGCCAAGCTACAAGGATCAAAGTTAATCAAGATAGTACAAAACTCCTCAAAATCACTAAAAACATTTTTTTTTGCAAAAAAACAAAAATTCACTTTTTTTTTTCCTTTTCAAAAGTTTGAAGTATGACTTCTCTTCCCCCACACCTAGATCTTATAATGTCCTCATTGGGAGTCAAGGAGTCACCAACTAACAAAACACATGTGTACATAAAACAAACCCACAATAACAAATATACAAAAATAAGAGACAAACTGAAAAAGGGAAAAAGATTTCTACAAAACAAAGTCAAATAAAGAGAAAAGAGGGAATGAATTTAGCAGGTTAGGCGTTGGGTACACCTAAACTGTCACCTGCTCAAGATGGGGCTATGGGAGGTAGGAGGAGCATTAACCACTCCTTCGCATCACTTAAGATGTGGGTCTCTAGCTCAGATGCCGCCAAAGCTCTCAAGAGCTTATCATGTGCTTGTGCATGCATCTCATAATAGTGCAAGTAAAAGAACACTAGTAAAAATACAACAAGAATGATTAGCGCCCTCTTAAACTTATTAGATGCCAGGGAAAAATTGAAAGAATGATTAAAGAAAGGGGTCCACCTGATTTTTCTGGGCGTGTCCTTTAGGTATGCACAATAAGGGTCAATTAAGGGAACATACCCCCTAAAATCAGCTAGTGATGCACCTAATACATGCACATGAGAGGGGTGGTAGGGAGTAAGGGAGATGGAATGAGGACAAAGTCAAGGACCTCAACAAGAATGGGATCCTTAGACTTGGGGCTGGGAAAGGCACTAATAACCACATCATCATCACACGAGTCCTCTAAAGGGATCTCCTATAAATATTTCTCAACTAATATGAGTTCTTCTGACTAAGCAAGTGAATCATCCCCATCATAAGGACTAGCATCATCCCTAAAAGGCTTGCCCATCTTGAGCCCCATACACTAAGCCAAAGTGAGGGGAGAAACAAATAAGGTTAAGACACCCTCAGCAGTGTCTCTCGAGGTGCTAAGTGAGGATGGACCAACAAGCGGCAATGGAGTCAAGAGACCATTAATCACTTTCTCCAAGTCAGTCACAGCTGTGTCAACAATAAAATCAGACTCTGGGAGAAAGGAAGACTCGTCATCATTACACAAATTAACCTTAGGTTTAGAAGAAGGTAGGCTACGGTCAGTCTCATGAGATAGGTGATACTCCCACAAATAATTTTCAAACTTAGCATTTTGCTCATTGATTGTCTCTATCTTGTTATTTAAGCTAACAAAACCTTCATCAGAAATCATATAATAAGGACAAGAATTCATATCATGATCAGAATATTGACGATTAGATCATACCACACGAGTATAATGAGGATGATGATGATAACAATCCCTAAATTGATTAGCCCATGGAGATTGAGCATGCAAATGATAGGGATTGGGGGAAGGGCACACATAAGACACACTGCCATCTTCAGATTACCATTGATGCTAAGCCAAAGACTCAAAGTAATCCCACATCACATCAACATTAAGAGCATAAAGACCGCTCCACTCATGGACTCCAAGATAGCTTGGGTCACATGTATTATACCCTCAAGCACAACTTCACATATTTTTCATTTTTTATACAAGAAAGACACATATTGAGCACAATAATAATTTAATCTAGACAAGTATTGTCAAAAAAGTTCATGCTCTAATTGAGGAAAATGAAAAATAGGCATTCTTTTTTTAAAAAAAATTTTTACTTCGTCAATTTTTTATATTTTTTTCCAAATAAAAAGCTTGCTCTCGAATGCTCAAGTAATCTTCAATATTAAAAATGACAACTCTCCGGCAACAGTGACAAAAACTAATTATGTAAAATTACTGCAAGTGCATGGTGTAGTTGTAGCTAGCAACCGATAAGTACGGGTCGTATCCATAAGGAGTTGTGTTTTCAACCACCAAAGCCAACTAAAGCTTCTCAATCTTGGCAGCTGAAAAAGGTGATAAGAAGAGGAACTAAACTACTAACAAATAAAAAGAACTTTGATTATGATCAAACCTAAATTAGACCAACCAATCAAGTCAAACCTTCACCTTCCCAAGTTATGCTAGCATTCAAAGATGATTGATCGCACCGTCAAAGCTTACCTACCTCCTTCAAGGGTCGAAGGCTAGTCAAATTATTCTGCTATCTATTTTCATGGGTTATCTCAATTAAACTAGGTAGAATTCGGACTATTTTCATGTCAAAATAGTCTCTGCTCTCTACTGACACTAAACAATCGACCTTACCTTTCAGCATAAGTCAATTGGCCAAAAACACAGACGAATACTCTCTCGAGCATTTCATCGAACACTTGATAGGCATAAGAGAAAACTCTAAATCCAAGTATAAATAAGGTAGATTAATGCTTAAACAAGATCAATCAACCATCTCAATGGCTAACAATAGCGAAGGAACAAACTTCACTTACAAATAATAGACGTAAAAACACAAGCATAACAATGAACAACCGAAATAGTAAACAAATTAAAAAGCATGAAATCAAAGAGAGAAAGAGCAGAGGAACTTAGTCTTGAATAGCAAAATCAACAATCTTGTACTTGGTATACACTAATCTAACTTAAAATATTCTTCCCCTAATGGGGTTTTGGTGGCTAATAGAAACCCTAAAATAGCTGAAGGAGAATCCCCTGAGATAGTCTAAAACATGCATCAAATAAAATCCGAAATCTGCTTAAATAACATGAAAATTGGAAAGACGCACGGTAGTACTTCGACGCACGACCGTGCGTTGACGCATGGGTGTTTGTACAGCCCACGCACTAGCAAGTCTCACGATCATGCACTGCTCGTGTGCATTTTCAAGAATCAGGATTGAAATCTGCAAGTTTTCATTGTGCATGGCCAACCGGTCACTCTTTTTAGCCCTTTAGAGTTGACTTTTTGGCCCTCCAAACTTCGCAGGATCTTTTTTCCTCACAAAATATGTCCCGATGGCCTTCTTTTCCATCAAAACTAGTGATTTTCTTATCTTCTGGACAAGAACTTCCGAAAATAAGAAAAATCACTTATAAAGCATAATGTGGACCAAAGAAGACAAATTTGACCATTTCTCATCAAAATCAAACATAAAACTAGTGGGACAAGGAAATCAAATATGGACTAAAATGAGGTCAAAATAGAGGTTTATTACATACCCCCCAAAAAAAAAAAAACCAACTTCTTCCAATTTCAAAGAACTTCAACTTCCACCCATCATATCAAAAAAATACAAATTCTAACTAACTTCAACCAAATTCTAGCAATCTGAACCAATTTCACCTATTTACGAACCTCTATTTCCTAAGGGAAAGAACAAGCTTGTTGTAAATGTTTACAGTTTAACAACTTTTAAATTGTTTATGATGTTTTGCATTAAAAAAATTATTTATGACATTTATTATTGTCTTCATTGAGGCAATTTTTATATGTATAATTTTTACATAATTAATTTTACATGATAATTTACAAATTGTGAAAATTTTAAAGGTAAGTTGAAGTGCATTAAAGTGGGTTGAAGTTGGTTGAAGTTGAGTTTTTTTTTTTTTTTTTTTTGGGTTAGAGTTGATGGAAGTGAGTTGAAATCAGTTGAAGTGGCTTGAAGTTGCTATATTGAGATTTATCAATAAAAAAAAACAGACCCTTACTAAGCACATCAAAGTTAAATAAAGTATCTCAAAAAAAGTCAAATAAAGGGTACATTAGCACAGTAGTACACGTTCCAGCTATACGGTGTGGGAAACATGTAGTGCCCGTTGTTAATTGTCACACTTTATGCCAAGCTTTGCTGTTCGATTCGCTTGCCGTCTCTTTGTGGATGTGTTCTCTTTCTCTGCTCTCGATTGGCTTCCCGTTATGAGGGTAGGAAAATGGATTTATAAGTATATTCAATAAATAAACATATATTAATTTTAAAGTAGATTAACAATTCTATGACAACATAATTACTATTTCCTTTCTTTGTTTTTTTCATGTAAATCTCTTTAAATTCCATTCATTTTTATATCATAATAATTATTTACTATATACTATTTTTTAAAAATTTCCTAACATGTGAGACGTCCAATTTTTTTTGTATGTGTTTTATTTTGGTAGTTAAATTGACTATGTTTTAATTTAACTTAGTTTCATAACAATTATATTACAGTCTTACAAATTATAAGCTTGTGCATTACACAATTTCTTTCATAAACATAGTTATCAAAACATTTCTAAATTAATTGTATTGTAGTATATTATCCCTTGACAAAAGTCTCTTAGCAATAGTCAGTATTGTACATTCGTGTATTTTCATTTGTCATTTGTAAGGTTCATATTTGTATATTGTAATTTACATAAGCTTTATAAAAAATATAAAGTTTTAGAAGTCATTTTATTACAATATTCCTTTTAAAGAAAGTTAATCTATTTAAAATTAAGCTTAATATTGAGAACTAACTTTCAAAATACAGTTGGTTAAAATTAGTCAATCTTCATTGGATTTTCCACTTGAACTGCTATGAGATATTGAACACAAAATAAAAATTACATAGATAATTTAATTAGATAAACATTCTTTACAAAAAAACAATCATACTTCTACACTTATTTAACCAAACTTGACTAAATGTAGCAGAAAAATAAGCGAAAATAAGCATCTAGTGCTATCCCCACATCTGATCAGTGAGAAAAAATATAACTACTTATACAAGTGTGGTAGTAAGTAATTAACATATATCCACACATATTGAAGCATGGGACATGCATTTTGTGAATACGGCAGACTTGGCACGAATGTTAAGCGTTGTGGTAAATATTTTTATTTTTCAAAATTTATTTTAGCTTTCATCGCAAAGACCAAAAAAAGAAAAAGGAAAATAGGGTCTGCGAGGCTGGAGCGAGCGATGTTTCCCTTGCTAGTTGCTTCTCTCATTCTCCTTCTCGCACTAAACTGAAGGAACCCACTGCTGTTAGTCCCACACTTCATTCTCATCACCAGCGGTGGTCGTGCTCGAGCTCGACGGCGAAAATTCCGAGCGTCCACGCGATGTTCGGCCTTCCTGGTGTCCCTGTTTCTACTGCCCTCGCTTTCGTCGGTTGAGAGTGAGGTTGCGCTTGGCGAGAATTCCAGTCTAGTCGAGGAGTTCCTTCTCATAGTCAGTCGGATTCAACTCAGCTGTCAGTCTACTCTACCAACGGAATCACCCTCTTTCTAACTTCTCTTTTTCACTCTGCTCAGCAGCGAGATTTGTGCGTGTTGTTCGTGAACTTTGTGTCCCTAATCTCGATCTATTATGAACAAGATTCATGCATTGTCGATTTATTATCTTTTTGTTGTTCAATTTGTTCTAAACAGCATGTTCAATTCGTGGATTATCAACATTTGTTCAATTTGTTACCCTCTTATTGTTCAATTCGTGGACTGTCAACGTTTGCCCTGCTTGATTCTTGTTTGTTAATGAAATATGAAATGATATGTTCAATTTGTTCTCTTCTTGTTGTTCGATTTGTTTTCATGTTCTCTTGCTAATGAAATATGAATTAGGGTGGATTGAATATTTTCGTTTTTGGGGGGGTTCTGTTGTTGAATTGTTATCTTCAATTCGACATTGAAGTTGATTGTTTTATGAACTCAAGATAATCTGCATTTGAAAAATGAATTTGGTGTGTTTAAGGAGAATGAGTTGCCTATGTGATTGCCCATGTGAACGATCGACACTCATGATATGTTGATCAAGAAGGAGAATGAGTTGATGACACAGTTGGACTGGAGGGTCCCCTCTCATTTGGTTAAGTTTCACCTTACTTCCAACGATCTATGCATTTGGGAGCAATTAATAAATTTAACCAGTATCAAAAATGATGCTTGAAAAAGAGCCTTCTTTTGCCTTTTGCAAAAACCTTGATTGCAAAATAGCAATGAAGAATCATTCTCCAGCCACACTTCAGAGGATCTTCTTTCATGTCTTGAATCTTCTGACAATCCTCCTGATTATCCCTCCCACAGTCAAAAAAGCAAGTTCATGGTGAGGCCAAATTGAGTATTTTGCAAAATTTGGGGGATAGCTTGTCGTAATAAGTTGGGGTTTCAGCTACTTGACACTTAGACATGGGTTTTGAGTACTTGACACTTCATTTGAACACAAATGCGTAGAATTTTTGGAAAATGGCTGAGCATTAAACAACATCATTTGTCATTCAATCAACAAAGAAAGCGAAGAACCAATAGTATTGTCACAAAACTGATTCCCTTACATTGAAGATGATTATGCACAAGATTTCTACTATATTACAATTGGGCAATCAATTAGTATACAATTAGTAGTAATGCTAGTAGTTAATTGATTAAGACCCCAATAGCTCAAGTTAATAACTGTCCTAAGAGACTGTTCAAATTGCTTCAATTTGTGGTCTCTAATTTTGCTAGAAATCACATATGAAGAGGACCCAGAAAGCTTGTAAGCCTGAGAATAACATCCAATGTTATTCAGATGCTGATGAAGGGATCTGAGGGGGTAATTCCACCTTGCAAAACCATTATCCTTCATCCCCTCCATAGCTGCCATCACTATCCATGCTCTAATTTTTACTGAACTCATTTTGATTTGCCAAATCTTTGGGTAGTAAGTGAGATTGTACTGGATGCAAGTTTCTAATCATCACAGTTGCTGGTTGAATTCGAATATAAATACCGATGGGGGAAAGAAATGGATACAGGTTGCGGTAGCGTATGGCTAATGCTGGTTGTTTTGGGAATACTGAAAGAAGAAAGAGGGTGTTGAAAATTTAAATATTGGTTGTTTTCACTTAAATTTCATCTATTAACTATGAGATGATTATACATCTTTAGCATTTTTGAATATTTTTCACGTTTTTATATTCTCCGATCCAGGTTACCGAAGATGAAGAGTAGCCATGTTGCTTAGACTATCATTGTTAGTGTCTTTCGCCTTCTACTACTTGTTGAGAATTTCAATTTCAGTTTTATCTGATCTTTTCATTGGCTTGTCTAATTGTTGTTGCTGCGATGATTTGAGCACACCAACTAGGTCGAAAATCCCTCGTTGCATTGAACATGTTAAATTGACCATTATGTTACCAACTTTTTATTTTAATTTTGATTTGAGTGGAGTCTTTAGATATATTTTTTTGGATACTGCAATAGAATAACTAAGTTGTTTCCATTATTTAATTATTTAAAAGAAAGAGTATATTGCATCTTGGCCCTCACATTGGATTCTTATTTTTGTTGCATAGCAGAAAAACTTCTCTCTTTGCATACCATATCTGTTACCTAACTACTGCTCGTCTCTTTACTCTTCATTTTATAAGTAACAATAGAAAATTTTATTCAACCAATGACTATAAGTGATAAAAAAAGGTCATTGATTCCACTCTTACTTGTGTTGGATACTGTAGGCGTGTGATCTATTAAGTTGACTTGCTCCGACATATGGCGGTTGAGATTGTTAAGAGTTTCTTTTATTTCTTATTGTATTTTTGACAGGTTGTAAAAGGAAAAAAGCCAAGTTTTAGACAGACTTTTGCCGAATTTTTTTTTTTTACAAAATCAGAGAATATACTAAAAAGACTAGCACAAGGGCAGGGATATTACATAATGTTTGTAGAGCGATAGTACCTAGTTTGCAAGCTTGTTAAGTTTTTGTCTCATTGTATTTTCCTCTGTCTTACTTGAGATTTTTAGATCTTTTCATCAAAAATTAGTAGTGTTGTTTGTTGCACTTAACTCTAATGTCCAAGTTTGGTTGTTTTAAGTTGAAAACAGGGGTAGCATGCCACAAAATTGGGTACAAAGTTCGGGTTCATGAGATGTTCACTTGGAACTATGGAGTTTTACACCATCTCATTCGTTCTATTTAGCTCCAATCTTATATATCTGTATTGCAAACAAACTAAACTTTTTGGTAGTAGATGCATACCTTATAAGGATGTTCAAATTAATATAGTAATAGTTGTTTTTATAGATCTCTTTATTTTCATTATGTGGTTGAATAATAGTTATTTTTCAACTTAATTGGTGACAACTAGTTCATGCTTATAAAGTTATCGTACTTTTTTTTTTGCATCATTTAAATTTTGGTTGTTCTCTCTCTATATATATAGGATTACAATGCATTATTAAATATAAATTATCTGCATTTTTTAAAATAGTGACGTGTTATTTCTTTTGTATAAAAAAGTTTTTGCCAAAATTAGTTATTTATATAAATCATTTGAAAGTTAGTTATTAATTATATGGCGCTATAGTTATTAAATATATAATGCTACACTTATAAGTGAGGGAGTGCTGAGAATGATTTTTCGCTCAAAGGGTAATCTAGTCATGGATATAAGTGAGGGGAATCTATCTTCACCAATAAGCGGGGTAGACAATGTAGTCTTCCATAATAAGTGTGGGTATTGTACTGTATGTCATGTTTATTAAGCATAGTGAATATTTCCCCATTAATACAGGCCCTATTTGGTAAACAGCTGTTAGCTGTTTGTATTAGCTGTTAGCTGTTTGAATTAACTGTTTATATTAGCTGTTTAAATTAGCTGTTTTTAGAAAAAGTGCTTCGGAAAAATTAGCTATTTTTAAAAAATATGCTGGTAAAATTTCATTTATACCCTTATTTATGAATTAGTTTTTAATGAGATGTGTGTAATTTTTCCAAACTTATGGACAATTATATCATTTCCACAAAAAAGTTCTTCTCAAAAGGCTAATGGGAATAACTTTTTCAAAAAGACGTTTTTAGAGCCAAACAGCTATTGTAAACAGCTCTTTACCAAACACCCTTTAACTGTTTGACTTGGTCAAAACATCCAAAATCATCCCAAACAGCTATTTTTCCTCAAAAAGTTTTTGTTACCAAACACCCCCACAGTGAAACCCAATGCAGGCTTACCTTAAGCGTGACGAATAGACCCTGCCACAAGTATGAGTATGGAAAGGGATGATTTTAAGCGTTGATAGTTACAATATTTCTTGTAGTAATTACAGATATATGACTAATATTTTTTAAAATAAAAGGTAATTAGAATTAATGATGTGATTGTTATTCCCTACTTCTCAGATCCTAAAGCAAAAGTACAAGGAAAAGATACGAAGAAGTCGAAGGAAACCCAAAAAAAATTAAGGGGCAAAGAGAGGAAACAGAAGTGATAAACACAAATAATCAAGCAATGATAGTTTTGCTTATGACATATACAAACTAGCATGCATATTTGAAAGTACAAACATTTTAAATAAAAAAAATTATAGAAGAAGAATTTCCAACCTATGAATTACAGTGCATTAGAGCATCTGTTTTCAATATGGGCCGCTTGAGGCATTACTTCCCTTCATCCGAAAAAGTGTTCTTCATTTAGTTCAATTCCTCATATATTTTGTTGTAAAGTAGCATATTTTCTTAGCTGGATAATTAAAATTCTTCCATCAATCGATTTTTATCATATATATATATATTAAAAGTTGGATACAAATCATGTATGAATGACATTTGACAAGTTAATGTGACATAAAATAATGAATTGGCAAGTTCTAATTGGTGGATATTAATTGACTCATATTAATTAACATTAATGTTATTAACTAGGATTTATTAACCTTCAAAAGAAAAAAAAAAAAAACTAGGATTCACTATATGTTACTATATATGTTATTACTTTGCGAATGAAATTTAATTTTACAAAATCTAACTACATAGGTATTTGAATAGCCACACAAGAGTAAAGCTAATTTAACACAATGCTACATTAAATTAGAATAATTGACCACTTAATGAAACTACTTAATGAATAATTTATGCAATAATTAGTAGAATAGTAACATATTCTTAACTAAATCATATTGAAAAAAATATGTAATGCATCAAATGACAAGATTATGACTTGCATATTAAAGGTTAAAACTTAACCTAATTAAATAAATAATTTTAATATCAAAAAAATGTAATGTTAAGTGATGTAATTGAAAACAAGAGAAAACCTATATTTCTATGAATGATTACGATAGCATAAAGTTATTCTATCATACAAAATTTAACTTATTTTAATAAATCAATATATTTTAATTATTGTTTAATAACAAAATTAACTTAAGTCCTTGCATAGTAAGGGATATAACACTAGTATATATAATAATACAATTCACCAGTCCATATAATTAAAGTCATTAAATTTCTTTTGACAAATTAATAGTGAGGGTATGTAAGAAATTGTAACTGAAAGTCTATACTTGTAACTTTTTTTTTTTTTTTAAGGTAGGAAGTTTACACTTATAACATAAAGTAAATGAGTTAGATTAAATAATAATTCTAAATAGATTATTATGAGGGAATTTGAAGAGAGGTAACCATAACTAAGATAAATTTTGAAACTGCTAGACTTAACTAGCTAATATTTTTATTTGTCTTAGATGTTACATGTGTCCAAAATTTTATTCGGAGAGAATATTGAGGATTGTGTATCAAACTGTACTATAAAAATAATCAGAACTTTCCTAGCCTAGAAAGGGGGGAAAAGTAGTCAATATTAATTCAAATAACAAAATGAGGACATTTTAGAGTAAAAAGCTATAATAGATTGTCCTTTTAAGAAATATTTAAAATTGTGATAAATTATCATATTATAGATAATGAATTGGGTGATTATTTTAACTTATTTAGATCCTTTAAACCTAACAATTTCCAAATTCAATGACAAGATATTTCAACAATTTTTTAAATATGAAGAATAACGGCATTGTAAGGAAGTAATTTAAATAATTTTTCAATATTAAATAATAAATAGCTCTTCAAAAAAGTAGCAAAAAATAAGTTGATGTACTATATTATTCACTTGCTTAAAAGTAAAGCGAGACTTTTTTAATTTTTTTCCTATTCTACTAATATATTTTTATTCTCAATATTCAATTCACATTTTCTTTTTTGCATTTAAGATCACCTCTTTGTTCAATAGATATTTATTTAAGCTAATTTTATTACTAAATAGTGAAAAACATGTGAATAGTTGCTTTATTAAATGGATTTGATTTTTTTTTCACATTACTTTTTACATCTATCCTAAATAACCTCTTATCTCAAATGGCACCCCATGTCACATAAGATTATCTTACATATGTGGCTATTCCCTCCCATATAGCATTCTATATGGCAAGCTTACAGGTAGAGCTAGGGAACTAGTGGGGTTGGGTTGACCTATTTAATAAAAGCGACAATTTCGTATCTGTGTTAAAAATAGCCTAGATTTGCCTTAAATTAAAAAAATACATGTTTTCAAGTTAAACGGTCTAATCGTGTTGACCTCGGGTAGAAATCAGTTTAGTTAGCGTCGAGTTCGGGCTTCTCTCATTAACTTCGTGTCGGGTTCATGTCGCGTTATCGTGTTAGCCCATACATTCCCAACTCTCCTTATATGTAGCTCATACACGAGTTTTATCCAACTTCATATATATATATATATATATATATATATATATATATATATATATATATATATATATATAATATATATATATATATATATATATATATATATATATATATAATATATAAATATATATATACACACACACACAACACACAACACATATATACATATATATATATGTATGTATGTATGCATGTATGTATGTGTCTACACACACACACACACACACACACACATATATAGATATATATATTATACACACCCATACATACATACATGCATATATATTATATATATATATACATATATATATATATATATATATATTATATATATATATATATATATCAAAAATATATACATACATAAATACATATACATACATATATGATGATATAATATTATATATCATATATATATATCTATACCCTATTCTTATATATATATATATATATATATATATATAATATATATATATATTAATCATACACACACATATATATACATATATACATATATATATATATATATATATATCTATATATATATATCTATATATCATGATGTATATATACCATATACTTATATATATAATATACATCTATCTATATATAATATTATTCTACAATATTCATATATATATATATATATATAATATATTATATATATATATCTCTATATTATATATCATATCTATCCTATATATACCTATATACATATCTATATCATGCATATATATATATATATACATATAAATAAATATATATATAATTATATATATACTATATCTATATATATATATACATATCTATATAATGTATAAATAATATATACACACACACACACACACACACACAATATATCTAATATATATATCTATATTATATATATATATCTATATATATATTATCTATATATATATATATATATATATATGTATGTATATTGTATATATATGTATGTATGTATACATATACTTATGTACATGCATACATTATATATATATATATATATATATATATTGGTATACATATATATATATATATATATATGTATATATATATATATATATATATATATATTATATATATACATACATACATATGTAACATTACATTATATATATCTATATATATGATCATTATATATAGATATATCTATATATATATATATATATATATATATATATATATATATATATATATATATATATATTATATATATATACTATACTATATATATATGTGTTATATACATATATATAGATATATCATATCTCTATATATCCTTTATTGTGCATATATATATATATATATATATGTGTGTATATATATATATATGTGTGTGTAGATATATATATATAATAATATAGTATATATATATCTATATATAGCTCTATATATGTATGTATATGTATATATATATAAAATTGTGTGCACGTTCAAAGAAATAAAGTAGTGTCATTTTTAGAGAGAGAGAGACAATACCTTATTTCTTTGAATGCTTAGTGCTTAAGACTAGGTATTGGATATATTAGCTCTTATGTTCAATTTTCTCCTTTCTCATGGTATTGTAATTATATTGTATTATTCTTAGTGGCTCCCACATATTAGAGAAATATATATATATATATATATATATATATATATATATATATATATGTATGTATGTATGTATGTATGTATTAAGTCTTAACTAGGGTTATACCCTTAAGATGTAAGGATGTGAGTTAAATAATTTTTAATATATTATTATGAGAATATATTTTTATTATACAAAAGCAAATAATAAATTGATGTATTATATTATTTTGTTGATACAAAAGTAAAGTGAGTCTTCTTTAGGTTTTTTTTTCCCTACTAATAGCGTGCTTTTTTATTCTTAATTAATATCTAACTCACAGTTTTTTTTGTATTTGCATCATTAAATCATATATATTTTATGATTAAATTTTATTATTAAATAATGTAAAGGTACGTGAGAAGGTACCTTATTAAATGAAATTAATATTGTATTAAATTTATATCCATCCTATATAGCATTTTCTTTTTATGTCAAATCTCATGTAGCATCCTATGTTGCATTAAGTATGACTATTCTCTCCTATATTGCATCCTATGTTACATTAAGTACCTCACATGGCTATTCTCGCTATAATTTTTATTGCTTATTTATCTTAACGAAATTAAAATAAAAATCAACTAAAATCTTTGCATTGACGTTTACATATCTTATACAGTAATTAGTGAGACTATAATATAATCTTTATTAAGTTAAGATAAATGAAAAAAGTGGCCCACTTAACAACTAAAATTTGCTCATAAAAGAAAAGATGTCTCACATATTAGAGAATTTTCTAAAAATAGTAGATAAATAATTGCATATGAACACAAAGGGAATTTAAAGCAATTTAAATGCAAAAAGAAAAAGAAACTATGATAAATCCCCCCAAAAAAACTCTATAATGCAACATCAACTCTATTTGTTAAAGTAACTTAATGTCGCATATTGTTATTACTAATTTGTCATAAAATTTAGTCTTTAAAAAACATAAAGTTTTTAACAAAGAAATGACTTGACAAATGAAATTAAAATGTTAGTTGAAATTAAGAACAAAGAGCATATTATTGCGCCCAAAAAAAAAAAAGAATCAAGAAGAAATGCTCAATTTTTTTATAATTACATAATCTAGCATATTAATTTAGTTTTGCTATTTGAAAAAAATATCTATTATGGCAATAATATATATATATATATATATGATGATATCAGACATGCAAGGCTATGTGTCACTCATACATGAGTTTAATCTAGCGTTTAATATATATTTTATGATTAAATTTTATTATTAATAATATGAAGATATATGAGAAGGTATGTGAGAAAATAGAATTAATATTGTTGTATTTGTATCATTAAATCATATATATTTTATGAATAAATTTTATTATTAAATAATAGGAGGGTATGTGATAAGGTACCTTATTAAATAAAATTAATATTGTATTAAATTTGTATCCATCCTCCATAGTATTTTCTTTTTATGTTAAATCTCATGTAGCACCCTATTTGCATTAAGTACCTCACATGGCTATTCTCTCTTATGTGGCATCTTATATTGCATTAAGTACCTTACATGACTATTCTCTTATATGTGGCATCTTATATGGCAAGTTTATGTGTCACTCATACATAAATTCAATCAAACTTCTAATATATATATATATATATATATATATATATATATATGTATATATATGTATGTATGTATATATGTATATATATATATATATATATATATATATATATATATATATATATATAGTATATATGTATGTATGTATGTATGTATATATATATATATATATTATATATATATATATATCTATATATATTATATATATATATATATATATATATATATATATATGTATGTATATGTATGTATGTATGTATGGATATATATATATATATATATATATATATATATATATATATATATATATATTATATATATATATATATATATATATACATACATACATACATATATATATATATAATATATATATATATATATATATATATATATATATATATATATATATATATATATATATATATATATATATATATATATATATATATATATATATATATGTATGTATGTATATATATACATATATATATCTATATATATATATATATATATATATATATATATATATATATATATATATATATATATATATATATATATATATATATATGATGTGGTGATGAAATTCAAAAACGAAAAGTTTTTGAAAATCTTTAACTTACTTCTAGACCCCCCCAAAAAAAAAAGCATGACAAATGAATACTAAACTTTTTGTTGCATAGCACACCTTATCAATTAAGGAAACTCCTCTTATCTTTTTTTCCTTAGGTAGAGTTAGTTCCTTATTTAAAAGAAAGGGAGTAAAATCCTCACGCAATAATTAAAATTAATAAGATATTTGCTACTATATAAAGTTAAATTCATCTTTCATCGCCTACTGTTCAACCAAAAAGGAGTTTATAATGTATAAATTTTAAAATAGATTATTGAATTAATCTTTTAGCAGGCAATTTAATTTATAACCGATCTAATGTGGTGAAGGGTTTGACTATCTCCATACATTGGACTCATAATGTATCCTTTTTTTTTTAACAGATTGCATATCTTATCTTGGCTACCTTAATTATCGAGAAAGGAAATTAACTTTGACATTTTGTCAATTTGGAGAGTTCACACTAGTGAGACTTGTCCAAAATTCATTTTCAATTGGACTTATATATATATGATGTGGTGATGAAATTCAAAAACGAAAAGTTTTTGAAAATCTTTAACTTACTTCTAGACACCCCCCAAAAAAAAAAAGCATGACAAATGAATACTAAACTTTTTGTTGCATAGCACACCTTATCAATTAAGGAAACTCCTCTTATCTTTTTTTCCTTAGGTAGAGTTAGTTCCTTATTTAAAAGAAAGGGAGTAAAATCCTCACGCAATAATTAAAATTAATAAGATATTTGCTACTATATAAAGTTAAATTCATGTTTCATCGCCTACTGTTCAACCAGAAAGGAGTTTATAATGTATAAATTTTAAAATAGATTCTTGAATTAATCTTTTAGCAGGCAATTTAATTTATAACCGATCTAATGTGGTGAAGGGTTTGACTATCTCCATACATTGGACTCATAATGTATCCTTTTTTTTTTTAACAGATTGCATATCTTATCTTGGCTACCTTAATTATCGAGAAAGAAAATTAACTTTGACATTTTGTCAATTTGGAGAGTTCACACTAGTGAGACTTGTCCAAAATTCATTTTCAATTGGACTTATATATATATGATGTGGTGATGAAATTCAAAAACGAAAAGTTTTTGAAAATCTTTAACTTACTTCTAGACACCCCCCCCAAAAAAGCATGACAAATGAATACAAAACTTTTTGTTGCATAGCACACCTTATCAATTAAGGAAACTCCTCTTATCTTTTTTTCCTTAGGTAGAGTTAGTTCCTTATTTAAAAGAAAGGGAGTAAAATCCTCGCGCAATAATTAAAATTAATAAGATATTTGCTACTATATAAAGTTAAATTCATCTTTCATCGCCTACTGTTCAACCAGAAAGGAGTTTATAATGTATAAATTTTAAAATAGATTCTTGAATTAATCTTTTAGCAGGCAATTTAATTTATAACCGATCTAATGTGGTGAAGGGTTTGACTATCTCCATACATTGGACTCATAATGTATCCTTTTTTTTTTAACAGATTGCATATCTTATCTTGGCTACCTTAATTATCGAGAAAGAAAATTAACTTTGACATTTTGTCAATTTGGAGAGTTCACACTAGTGAGACTTGTCCAAAATTCATTTTCAATTGGACTTAAGTCAAGCACACATGAATTCATTAAATTCAATGTGATCAAAAAATCAATTTTCATTAGTGCTTCTATCCCATATCGTATTAGAGTAGGTGATATTCACAAATAAAAAAGAAAGGAAGTGACTTTAGCGAGTGGAACTTTGTAGTAAGATCTTGCAGTAGGAAATGATTACTAACGTCAGGTAATATTAGAGATATGAGAATTCATTTGCGATACTTAAAAGTGGCATTGTGATTTCATTTTTTAGGAATGAGATTTTTTATTTTAATGAATTCTCATTCATTTATTTGTTCGGTGGGAGCTGTACTACGAGATAAAATAGCAGATGTACGACTATATCCTCATATATAAATATATGGCTTTATAATTTAATAACAATTCAATTTTTGTCTCTTGGTTCTGACACCTCCTCCTAATTATTAGGTGAGTTAGATCTTCCCATAGCAATAATTACATGAAAACAAAGTAACCTATTTCCTCTCCCAATACTTCATTTATTCATACTCTCATATGATCTCACGCCGTGTTTTCAATCTTGCATATGAATTCTTATGTACATGCCAAACGCCACCTAGGAATCATCAAGTACAATTCCATAAGTGGCTAGCTTTTTTGTTTAGGCCATACACCTCCGTACTCAAACAAGTTGAAAAATTTACACGAAGAACTAGAGTAGATGGTCAAATGTTAAAAGCAAAGAAGAGTCAAGATAAAGGAGCTGTAAGCAAAGGCCAACTAACAAGTACATTGTTACTTGATCATTTTTTGCATCCTTCTTTCCTTTTACTTTAACTTAGGAAAATATGCATTAAAGGAGCAAACATTGCTACACACATCGACTCAGATTTCATTTCATAAGCAGTTTTCGGTGTGAGGCAAAGTTATAGGGAACAAAATCACTCTTCACCTGCTTTAGCTTTTAACATGAACGTCTTTCACATTTACAACACATGAAGGACAAATAAAGTTAGGTGGGGTGTCATGAGTAGTAGCAAAAGTGTCATTAGTGTTGGGTTGGTTAATCTTAGTTAGGTTAGACTTAATTAAGATAAATAGACGAAGTATCTTAAGTTGGTTGAGTTCATCCTGGACCATATTAGATATTGTTATTAGTTTATTCCATGAGCCATTGTTTGCCATATGTTTTGTAAGGACAGTACATGATTATGAATCCAATTTAGATAAAGATTACAGTTGTATGTTAGTAGAGAAATGCATGGTAGAGGGAAGAAAGAAACTTTGCGAAGACTCCCTCAATGTCAGTAGCAATGTTAATGACTATCTTAATTTCATAGCTTAAGGACACTAAGTGTTTTGATGAAATACAAAAGCTTAATTTGAATACATTGAATTACACTAACTAGTCTTATCTTTGCAGGACTATAGTGTCAAAGTCAGACTCTCTCGCTTTGGTATTAATAGAATTGTTTTTGGCAAAAGCAATTTACATGATGTATTGATTTATTCTATGAGATATGTTACTATTAATATATTTAGAAATAATCCTTTGCTTATGTTTGGATGGATTATATTTTATGATGCTAGATATATTTGCTTATTATCCAAAGATCTCGTAAAGATTTTGTTTGATTTCGTTTTGAAAAGGTCTAAAAAAAATAAATCTTGAGTTCATTTGTAAAGTATTTCTATTGATTACGACAAGACCTCTGGAGAGCATATCAAGCGCTTCTTCAGCAATTAAGATCCATTAATTATTCATTTGGTATATATGATGACCCGTCCAATGAAAAAGGCCACACGTGGTGCCGACCGAGTTAACATGAGGTCATAGTTGACCTTATGTTAATAGAAGGAGGTTGAAGGGGTATAATGATAATTTGGCCTCCTCAATGGGAAAATTACCCTCCTATCCTTGGGTGACAAACTCAAGGCTACAAATACCCCAACTTTTCCCATTTAGGAGGATTTGGATTCTTTTACTTGGTACTTTTCACTTTGGACAACTTGATGATCTCTCTCTCTCGCGCTCTCTCTCCTCCCCTCTCTCTGCCCTTTGTTCTCTATATTTGCTTCCCAAATTCTTCTTGAAACTGACTTGAGCATCGGGGGGGCCTTATTCGGGAAAAACACCTGAGGTCAAACTTCGTGCAAGTTATTGGAGTGAGGACACGCCAGTACGTACGATCGATTGATACGTTAGCCACACTTAAGTCTAGGCATGATCGCCATTCAAACAAGTTTCTTCTGAAACACATTGGCATCGTCTGTGGGGGCGCATCAGCAAGATGGCTAACACGCAATTCAAAGCATCGAAGTAGCAAGACAAAGGTAACTATGCGGTAGCAGAGGGCCCCCAAGGGGGAATGGTGCCCCCCTGGCACAAAGCACCGAAGAGAATTCGGTGGATTGCCCTTCTGCTCCGTAGTTTGCCACAACGGAATAATTGGGGAGGCACTAAAGCAAGTCCAAGAGGCAGTGATCCGTGGGGTGTGTGAGAAGATAAAGGCAAC
Source organism: Carnegiea gigantea (assembly GCA_029747015.1). Lineage (NCBI taxonomy): Eukaryota > Viridiplantae > Streptophyta > Magnoliopsida > Caryophyllales > Cactaceae > Carnegiea > Carnegiea gigantea. Next base: position 244,830 of record JAKOGI010000234.1, on the reverse strand, counting down.
TGAATGTCAGCCTGAGCCTATTTGGGGGTTCGAATGTGAACCAACACCAGGATACACCCCTTAATACCAACAAGCTCGGAGTTGACATCCTCAAAGAGATGCAAATGCCTTATAAGGTGGAGATGTCAGGAGAATTATCAAAGCAAACCAGGCCCTACGAAAAGCTCAAAATAATATTGCTCCCTCCCTTTCCATCATGACTCCCTACGCATCCAAGAGCCGGGGGGCGAATGGTATGAGGAACAAGAGGAATCATCTCATTCTCGTTCCTCAGAAGTGCGAGGCTCCGAAGAAAGAGTTCCTTTTCTGCTTCAGTATATGGAAGGGCTCTAATGGGGACTCGAGTACTCCGAAGCAACCATCCCCCTCATAACAGTCGGGGCCAAGAGGGGGACAAAAGCATGAAGTATCATCCAAGTGCCATGGGCCACCTTCGGTCATTGAGGTAGGCCACCTGTGCTTCGAATTGGGGGCTCATTGGAGAAAGGACGATTGCCCTCTTTCTCAACCCCTTTCAGTAGGGCATTTATGGAGGCATCGTACCCCAAGAAGGTTAGGATGTTGACAATCGATTCCTTTGATGGAATTATTGAGCCTGATGATCATTTAGATGTCTATAAGGTACTGATGTACATCCAGGACATTGATGACACAACTTGCTGTCGTTACTTCCCAGGCACATTAAAAGGGATCGCGCAAAAATGGTTCAAAGGACTTTCCGATAGGAGCATTTCCTTATTTCTTTAGTTGGCTTACTTGTTTAGCGCTCTCTTCATAGTGAGAAAAAGAGAGTGGAAGACTAGCATTCATCTTGCCAAGATTTGGCAAGTCAAAGGAGAAGACTTCAAGGAGTACATGATGAGGTTTAACCGTGAAGCCGCCCTATATAATCTCAAACTTACAGGATGGGGTGGCTTACACCGTTTCCCTCAACAGATTGCTCCCAGGAAGGTTCAAGTTTTCCCTTGCTAAGAGTAAGGTGACAACATTAGTAGAAACCCTGAGGAGGGCCCAAGATTTCGTACAAGCTACGGAGATATCTGTCAGGGATGACTTTGTTTAGCCAGATAATCGGAAAAGAGAAGGGCAGGATAAGGGTCCCCCTGTAGACAAGTGTCTTGGAAAGGTTGACGAAAGAATCGGGCATTTACACACCATTCCTCAAAACATTTTCATGGAGATTAAGGGCAACCCTGCTAAGGCGCCCGAAGCCCATTAGTACTCCAGCAAAATTGAGAAATAAGAATAAGTACTGCGAGTACCATGAGGAGCATGGGCATACCATCTCTGAGTGTCACGAACTCAAGAAAGCCCTCCATGAGTTGGCTAATCGAGGACAGCTCAACCACTTCTTGAAAAGAGGAGGAGGTGGGGATCACAATCGCTGTAACCCGGAGGGAAAGAAAGACAATAATGTTGATTGCAACAAGGAGATCATAACCACCATCATCGGACGGATCGATGGTAAGGAGTTCAGTTCAGGATACCGAAAAGCTCAGATTTGAAAGCTCAGCCAGGTCATCGCCCCTTGGGAATTGAAACCACTCACGGGACCAACCATGACTTTTGATCCGAAGGACATGCACCCATTGCAGACCCCTCACAATGATGCTTTGGTAATACAACTCAAAATAGTGATCGCCATGGTTCGTTAGATACTCATTGACGCAGGGAGTTCAGTTGATATCATTACTCTAGAGTGCCTGAAGAAGTTGCAGTATAATGAGAAAGACTTGGAAGCTGCGAGACTCCTATTGTGGGGTTCGGAGGACAAGCCATGCATCTCCTTAGAAGCAAAAGACTGCCTGTCTGATTGGGCAATAAGGATCACTCATGAACTATAGGAACAAACTTTCTAGTAGTTGACATCTCTATTACATACAATACCATCCTGAAGTGACTAACCGTTAATGCCATCAAAGCCGTGGTAACAGCTTACCTTTTTCTCGTACAATTTGAATTGGAGGATGGAAAAGTGGGGAAGTTATATGGGGACCAAAGGATGGCAAGGAAATGCTACTACATGATTTAAAGTCCTTAAGAAGGAAGGAAAAAGCCCCCATGGGTGAGACATCTTGACCATATAAGAACGGAAAAAAGTCTGCCACAGAAGCAATGGTAGTACTTTTGGCCTCGACAGAGGAGCATGGAAGGGTTCGCCTGGAACCCACCTCTGAGGTGGTGTCCTCACCCTTAGACCCCGCATGCCCAGAGCGAATTGTTCAAATTGGCAAAGAGCTCGATCCCAGAATAAGGGATAGACTTTTTGAACTTTTGAAGCAATATAAGGATGTGTTTGCATTCGATCCTTCCTAAATGCCAAGCATAGCTTCTGACGTTATGGAACACAGACTATGTGTGGATCCAAATTATAGGCCGTTTATCCAAAAATGGAGGCACTCGGGGCGCAGAAAGGAGTGTTGCTATGGTAACTGTGGTCCAGAAGTTTTAGAAGTAGGATTCATAAGAAAACGTCATTACCCTAAGTGGGTATCAAACTTCGTATTGGTCAAGAAGCCCAACGGGACATGGAGAATGTGCGTTGAATTCACCGATCTGAACAAAGCATGCCTGACAGCTACCCATTGCCAAAAGTACATAAGCTAGTCAATTATACAGCGGGCCATATACTCCTTAGTTTCATGGATGCTTTCTCGGGCTATCACTAAATCCCTTTATTCTAGGAAAGATAAAGAGAAGACGACTTTCATTGTTGACACTGGTAAGTACTATTACAATGTGATGCCATTTAGGTTGAAAAATGCCATAGCTACCAATCAGCATCTTGTAAACAAAGTTTTTGTGACACTCATAGGGAAGATAATATAGGTATACGTCGATGATATGATCACTAACAGTGTCAAAGAAATCAACCATGTGACGGATCTTGAGGAGACCTTCAAGATCCTAAGGCATTATGAAATGAAGCTCAATCCTAAGAAGTACATCTTTGGAGTCAGGTTCGAAAAGCTCTTAGGGTACATGATTGATTAAAGAGGCATTGAAGCCAGCCCTGACGAAATCAAAGCGGTGTTGAACATGAAGTCTCAAACAGCCGTAAAAGATGTACAAGAGCTCACCGTCTGCATTGTCGCACTTGAAAGGTTCATGTCGAGATCAGCGGATACTTGCCTTTCTTTCTTCAGAGTTCTAAAGGAGAAAACATGCTTTGGTTGGGACGCGGAGGCCGAACAAGCCTTTCAAAACCTCAAGGAATACTTAGGATGACTCCCTTGGATGGTAAGCCCTGCCATAGGGGAACTGTTGTTAGCATACCTTGCCGTCTCTGATCATACGGTGAGTCCAGTGTTGCTTATGGAAAAAGCCAGACAACAGCTGCCGGTTTACTATGTTAATCACGTCCTAGCAGGGGCCGAGCAACGCCACCCCCTCATTGAGAACTTTGCGTATGCTTTGCTAATTGCAAGTCGGAAGCTGCATCCATGCTTTGAGTCGCATCGCGTTATTGTCCTCGTTGATTAGCCATTGCGAAACACTCTTAATGAGTATGGAAGCTTTGAAAGAAGGTGGGTCGTAGAGTTGACACCCCATGGCATCAACTACGAACCACAAAGAGCAATCAAAGTCCAAGCTCTTACTGACTTCATTATATAATGCTCAATCCTAGATGTGCCCCAAGAGACGAGTGGCAAAGCATGGATGTTATGTGTTCATGGATCGACAATCAATACAGGGAGTGGAGTTGGGCTAATTGTGGTATCATCCGAAGGACATTCGTACAAGCATTGAAATTCATGTTCAAAACGTCTAATAATGAGGCAGAGTATGAGGCCCTACTGACTGGAATGGAACTTTGCAGTGCACTATGGGATGTATATAAAGGCTTTCTCTGACTCATAGCTGGTGGTCAGTTAAGCAAACGACAAGTACGAAGTTTGTGATCCATCCATGGTAGCCTACTTAGCTAAAGTAAAGGAGAAATCATCCATGTTCCAAAGATTTGAGATTGTACACGTACTAAGATAGGAGAACCCACAAGCTGGTGCCTTGTCGAAGAGCCAGCTCCTCCCCCGATGGGTGTCCTAAGAGTGTTCATTGGGAGGTCTTCTCGAAACGGACAATTGACACTAAGGATCTGGTTTGGATTGATAGGAGTGATATATGGATGGAGCCCCTCGCAAGCTACTTGTGTGACGGAACCCCACCGCGAGACCCGAAGGAGGCCGATCGCATGAAGAAGAGATCTGAATGGTTCGTGCTATATGAAGGACTCCTTTACAAGAATGCTTCTCACATCCCATTCTTATGTGCACCACACCTGAAGAAGGCAAGAAGATCCTGGCCGACGGAAAGATCGACTAGGGTCGGTCTCATGCAGTAGGTCATACTCCCTTATCTCACTAACAAAGTGTGAATGTCGCTCATTCATTGCCTCTATCATGGCATTAAGTCTAGCATAACATTAATTAGAAATATCTTAATAGGGACAATAATTTGCATCATGATTAAAAGATTGGCAATAAGAGTGCATAACATGAGGGTAAGAAGAATGGTGATGATAAGAATCCCATGGAGATTGAGAGTGAAAATAATAGGAGAGTGGGGAAGGGTACACAAAAGACTCGCTAGCACAGTCATGCTACCATTGATACCCAGCTAAAGACTCAATCAAGTCCTACATACCATTAACATCTAAAGAGCACAAACCAGCATAACACACAGAGTCGAGGATGGATCGGGTCTCATGTATTATCTCTTTAAGCACAACATTACATATTTCCTATTTGTTGTACATAAAATGCACATATTGAGCACGATAATAATTGAATCTAGACAAATATTGCCAAAAAGGTCCATGCTCATATTGAGGTAAATGAAAAATAGCCATCTTGATTGATTTTTTTTTTTCAAATTTTTGATTTTTTCTAAGTTTTTTTTTTGGATTTTCTAGAAGCTTACCCTCGAATGCTCAGGTAAACCCCGATATTGAAAGGCGCCAACTCTCTAGCAATGGTGCTAAAAACTTTGGAAGAAATTAAGTTTTAATATTGTAAACCTTAACTGCAAGATCTATCGTTGAGTACTTGGGGTGTCGTCCACTGGGAGCTGGGTTTCAAATACTGGGATTAGCTCGAGTGTTTCAAGTTAGGATAAGTGAAAAGGAAAGGAAGACCAACTAAACTTAGCTAATGAACATACGAAAAGAGGCTTAGGGTTATGATTTAGCCAATTGACGAGCCAAGGAATCAAGATGAATCCTAGTCTACCTAACTTATATAGACAACTAGAGATGGTCGGTTGCATCACAAGCCCCTATCAAGGGTCATGAGCTAGTCTAAAATGTCTAACCATCTATTTTTATGGAATTAGCCTAAATAAACCATGAGATTAGCAACCCTCGGATCTAACTAGGATCGAGACTATTTTCATATCAAAATCCCGGTTGTCCTCTCTCCCATATTAACTAATTGACCTCACCTCTCGGCATAAGTTAATCGCCCAAGTATATGGATGAAAGCTCTCTCAAGCATTTCATCGAATACTAGGCGGGCATGAAAGAAAACTTTAAGTTCAAGGCATAAATTGGGTGTGGTTAGGCCTAATTCAAGACTAATTAGCTATGAAGAGACTAATCCCAGTCCAAGCCAGCAGAATCTAACTACTAATCATCACACAATCACAATTAAATCCAAAATAAACAAAGTTAACAACTAAACTAATCAAGCATGAAATGGAGGAATAAACCTAGTCTAACTTAGATTAAAACAACTACTAAACACAAAATCATAATAAAAACTAAGCATTTTAAACTAAACATAATCTAAACTAACATGCTCAAATGAAAGAAGAGATAACAAAATATGAAATAGATGGGGAGAGAGAGAGAGAAGAGAAAATTTAGGCTTGATTGAATGAAGATCAAATCCACAAGCTTGAATTCAAAATTCACCCAAATAAAACCCAATGTCCCTAATTTTTTACCCCCTAATGGGGTTTTTAGTGGCTAAACATAACCTAAAAACTCTCTAAAAGTCTTCCAAAGGAACCCCCCAATAAGGGCCTTAAAATAGAAAACGAGCCGGAGGCGAGAAGAGCAGCAGGTGGCGACGACTATTAGCCCAGCGACTGGTGGCCATCGCCACCAAGGCAACCCATCGCCTAGGTGACTGCTGGCCGTCACCACCCCCTGCCCAGCCACCTGCAGGGTGGTGACGGTTGGGGTTGGTGGCCACAACCGCCTGTCTTCTCTTGCTTTACGATCTTTGGGCTTTTCTCATTCCTTCTTTGCCCCTTTTCGGGGCGTTCGCTCGATTGATTTCATTACCTACAAAGATATACAAAACAAGTAAAAATCCAATAGATTATGCTACTATATGAGCTAAATTATGTGAAAAGAGCATGTAAAATGCGATAATTTAGCACCCAACAGCAAATAGGCCAGATATTGTGTTAAGTGTATGCCTTTGTGTCAGGTTCCAAAGTACTCCAAAGAGTCACATCTAATTGCTATCAAAAGGATTTTTAAATATCTTGTAGGAACTAAGGATAATGGTTTATGGTACCCTAAAGACAGAGATTTCAATTTCATTGGATATTCAGATGCAAATTGTGCAGGCTACAAGGTCAATTGAAAAGCACCTCTACATACTATTAATTCATTGGACATTCCTTGGTCTCATAGCACTCAAAGAAACAAAGCTTAGTAGCTTTACCAATTACTAAGCTGAATATATAGTAGTAGGGGCATGTTGTGCTCAAATACTCTGAATCACACAATAACAACAAGACATTGGTTTTGATTTTCAAAAGGTTCCCATTCAATCTGACAATATGAGTGGAATAAACAACCCAAAAAATTAAATTTAGCACTTAAGAACCAAACACATTGAAGTCAGGCATCACTTCATACGAAATTATGTTGAGAAAGGTAATATCATTCTTGAATTTGTTCGTTCACATTTGCAATTAGCTGATATTTTCACCCAACCACTTAGTGAAGATCAGTTCCACTTTATTTGAAGTGAACTTGGCATGTTGAAAATGAATACATGAATTGAGGGGGAGGATCCCTTAAAGTCCAATGTAACAAAGTGCTGCAAATAAAATTTTTTAAAAAAAGGAATGACATTGGGCCAGACATTGTGATAACATTTCAGAGTCCAGATCGAATACATGTTCTTGGACTTTGATTTATGTCACACATCGATTATGGTACGTAGTTGATGGCTAGGGGTTTAAATCAATTAAATGTCCTAACCGCTACCATATTTTGAAAATTGTAGTTTTTCAAAATCATTTCAAAGTCAAAATTTTGGTATCTTCTCAATCTCTCGTAGGCGGCTTCTCTCTCCTATTTATGGAAGGCAATGATGCCTTTTCTCAAAAACCGCCCTTAGTCATATCCCTTGATATCCTAAACCTGCCAAAAACTGACACTTCTTAATCCCTTCTCTCTCTCCTCAACCCCATACAAATGGCGTGCCTTGGCAGTTACTGGTCATCACTCAACCTCCCTTGTCTCTTACTCCCTCTCTCTCCTTCAAACTCCCAAATCGTTATCTCTTTTACCTAAAACCTTGATACCCTCTCAATCATGTCCTCCAAATGCAAAGGAGGCACCCACTTTGAAGCATTTGCCACCCCCACTAAGAGAACTCGGGGTGCCACCAAATGCAGACTGCCAAAGTTTGAGGATATCACTGTCTCGGACTCTGGGGCAGAATTGTCTAAAAACTCTGGTAACTCCTACTCTAAATTGGAATCTCTAGAAGATCTAGGCTGTCTGACCTTCCCCTTGAATGGTTCACTAGCATGGGGGTAAAACGATTCAACCATATGGTAAAAAGGGAATTTGTGTTTTGTGCATTCATTGATTTCAAATTCTTAAGGGAAGCAAAATTCGCCTTTACTGGAAAATTGAAGAAACTGAGTTGTATAGATCTTTCTGAACCGAGTGATAAAGTCTACCATCAGTTGGTTAGATTGTTTTGTGCCAACTTTGAGAAGGTGGAAGCCAAGGGTAGAGGTAAAACCTACTATACCACCAAAGTCAAAGACACTCTCATCACACTCACTACTGTCTCTGTTGAGAGGATTTTCAATTTGAACTCTTGATCATTCAAAATTACCTCCTTTAATGTCATCCTCCAAAGTCCGAAAACTCTCCTTGACAAACATGCTTATCCCTCTAAGATCACAAGATCAAACCAATCCTACACAGCTTATACTTCGACCCAAGGATCCTCTACTATATTCTGGTTAGGACCATATACCCCCAAGGATCCTTAAAAAATGAAACCAATGACACCCTCCTCGAAACCTTTACTACATTATGGATGGTATCCTGTGGATTTTGTTGAGCTCATCCTTGAATACATGACTAAGGTCTGTAACCTATCAAGGAATTATTTCTTACCTAACTCAAATCTCCTCATGCACATATTCAAGGCCTTTCAAATTTCCCTTGAAGGTAAAGAACGCCTTGACTCTTAGATCCCAACTATTAATGAAGCCACGCTCAAAAGCTTAAAGTTCAAACCTCTCCCCTCTGGACACTGGAAACATGAGGAAGAGATTTCCGCTAATGACATTGAGAAAACCTCACCTTCACCCTACCTTGAGGTGATCCCTCCTCCCTGGACAGAATGGTTTAAAGAAGATCTTAAGGAGATAATAGGGGAGATCACCAGTCTAGAGGTTGGTCAGGGTATGATCAAGCAGATATTAACAAATCTCAAAGGGGTATGTGTGACTCTGAAGGGGGTGCTACTAAGCTTAAAAGTATTATCTCGGATATAATAGTAGAGGAAGGGACCTTAAAAGTGATAAATGACGAGTTTGGGCCAAATATAGTGAGGTTGGAGATGACATTGAAGACCGCCTAGGCTGAGATGAGTTAGGAGGAGGACATTGGGGAAAAGACTGGTGTGTTTAAGGTCAGAAAAACCTAAGTCAAATATACCAGTCCCCTAAACCGATGGCCAAGCTTGATATTCTCTCCATTCTTCTCTCAAAAATAATCTTTTCTTTCTTTATTTGCTGAACAATTTGGATATTTTTGAACAATGTTTTGCTAACATTTTGTATGAGTCTGCTCCCTTTGATGATAGTAAAAAAATGAGGAGAAAAAGTTTGGACTCAAGGACATTAACTATAAAATTATTGGAGCCTGGCTGAATGGTCTTGAAAGGCTTCTAGCATTCATAGTTAGGTAACTATGGGAGCCCTTTTGTCTTTGCTATGATTGACTAATCTTGCTATATTGTGTTGTGATGACTTGATGTGCTCACATGCATGTATGATCCTCAAATTGAAGTTTTGTCTTCCATCAAAAAGGGAGAGATTGAAGACTCCCTCAATGTCAGTAGCAATGTCATTGACTATCTCAATGTTATAGCTCAAGGACACTGAGCGTTTTGAGTGACAAACAAAAGCTTAATTTGAATATACTGAATTAAACTAACTAATCTTATCTTTGCAGGAGTTTAGTGTCAAAATTAGAATCTCTAGCTTTGGTGAAAAAAAATCGTTTTTGGCAAAAATGACTTATATGATATATTGGTTTATCCTCTGAGATATATTGCTATTAATATATTTGGAAATAATTCTTTACTTATGCCTGGATAGATTATATTTTATGATGCTATATATTTGCTTATTATCCAAAGATCTTTTAAAGATTTATTTGATCCGGTTTTGAAAAGTTGTAATAACTCAATCTTGAGTTTATTTGTGAAGTATATTGATTGATTACGACAAGCCCTCTGGAGATTAAATCAGGCTCTTCTGTCAGTAATTAAGATCCATTAATTATGACAATCAAGTGTTAGATTTGGAAACACCAAGGTTCGAATAAGCGACATTAGATTCGAGAAAGAATACATTAAAGAATTGATAAGAATAGCTCCAACGATCAAGAAGGTTTCAAATATATAAAAGAAAGAGTTGAAACATATAGCAAGATACAAGAAAGAATTACAACATGAAAAGAGTTCAAGTGCAAATTAGTCTTGTGAAATTGATCTTTATTCGAATATTTAAAAAGGGAATTGTAACAAGTAAGTTGGTGAGCTCACTTGGGCAGCCAGGTTTTGAGAGGTCAACACTTAATGAGTGTGCTAGCTGAGGTTCCTAAGTCGAGGGAAATTGAAATGTTAGACAGATTATAAATTTTAGGTCATTAGTATGTACTTCTTAAGTGCACAAGTGAATGTGTTAAATTCCTAAGAGAAGAAGTGTCTTAGGCAGTGACCAGTCCTATTTGGAAGGGTGAACATAGTAAAATATCCTTATTTTACACCATTTTATTTATTCACTTTAATTTTGTTTGTCACTGACATTAATAACTAACCCTCAAGGTTGTCATTTCTAACATTAGCTGTACAAATTCAAAGTTACATTGAGGTTTTTATAAAGTCTTAATTTTTAAGATATCACCCTATTCACCCCTTTCTAGGATGATCTAATATTGACTTTTGGGACATTCACTCTGCATAACTCTAGTGAGATTTAAATTATAATTTTATTCATAATTTAAAATCTAAAATTAAAATATTACTCTACCTACTTGGCCACCTATGTAACCCTATCTTTGGCACGATAATCCCAAATCTGTCATGAATCAAACAACCAAACTCAGACACTAGTATGGATAACAAGATTTGTCCTAAGAAGAGCCATAGTTAGTTGCTATTTCTCTATTTGGGTTTTTTTTTTGGCTATTCTGGCAAGACCCAGCTAGAACAAATAATGTTGCCGAATCCTCCGCAAACTACTATTGACCTGAAACTTGACTCAACTCAAATTAAATACAACTCATATACAGACTGAACAGTCCTGTCTGTGAGTAGAGGTGTTCATAGGTCCAAACCCGGACCGAACTGGGTTGGACTGATGATTGAATAAGAGAAAAGTTATGGACCGTGGATTAGATCGAATAAGTCAAGGACCAGATCGGGATCAAACTGAAAAAAATGGACCGGATCGGATTGAACCGAATTGTCACGCTTGCAAATTTTACGATATGAACATCATATATTTATTTTAATATGAGCCACTTCAACATATTTCCATCATGAAAAACAAATAAATATTCTTGAATATTTAAGAAATTATAAGTTGTAAAAGAAAATTTAAATTGAGTAAGTAAAAAGTCGGTTTTCAAATTTTTTTATTCGATCATCGGTCCGGACTAGTAGACCGGACCGAACTAGACCGAAAACTTAATAAAAAACTTATGGACCGTAGACCGGGCTGAATTCATCCGGTCTGATCCAGTCTGATCTAGGCCGGTATTTGGCCCGATCCGAATTTGGATCGAATAATGAACAACCCTATTTGTGAGGTTTACTAAACATGAGCTGCGTCTTGGGCTCATAGATCGGGCTGGGCTTAAACGCACCTGGTGGGTTTCGGCAGTAGGAGCCGGAGCCCATTTCAACAACCAAACTCAGATGCAAAGATCAGGTGGCCACCACCGCGACTGAGGCGAGTGTGTCGTTCAACTTTCCAGGGAGGGAGAGGGAGAAAGAGAGGAGAAGAAGAAGAAGAAGAAGAGAGATGTCGCTGCTGAGATCCCTTTACCGTTCCGCTTCAATCAGGTCATCCCTTTACTCAGCTGTTGTGTGCAATCGGATTCTCAGCGACCCTCTTCGATCGCAAACCTTCTCCACCCTCTCACGATGCTTTACAGCACCTCCATCCAAACCTACCTTCGCCAGTATTTTCTCTCCCCATTTCTTATCCTTTCAATCTTCTTCAATGTTTTTGTTTGCTCGTCTATGTACATTGCATTTTGTCTGTTTTCATGATCGGTAACATCTTAGGATTTGATAAACACCGGGAAATGGGATTTTGATTGCATGTTTTGTGGAATAATTTTGGGAATCATGGAGGAGCGATTCTGAATGATGAAGATTTGTGTTTCTTTTTCCTCCCTCAAATCCCCCCAACCGCGCCTCCAAATAGTTGGTTTTAAGGGATTTGAAATTTGAATTGAATGGAGTTCAGCAGTCATTTATGACTCTAAACCTATTAATTACAGATTGCGATTAGATGAATCCTGCCTTGCGGTCTTACTGCTTAATTTGTGGTACATTGCCATGAAGTTTACGTGGCAAACTGGGAAAATCATTCTGGATTACTTGTTCTTTTTCTTTGACCTCTCAATGCTGTGCATGGGGCTGACAAAAATCCATCCGACCTGATTACCCAAATTCGTCCGACTTGAAAAAAACCGGGTACAATCACATAATTTATGTCCGCATTTAAACTTCGGACAACCGGTCATGTCCAAATTTAAATCCAGGTCGGGTTCGGGGTGTCCGGATTTTTGCTCCATTTCGGGTTCAGGTAAATTCTGACAATCGGACAGTCGGGTTTAGATATCAGACAACTGCTTTTATCTGTAATTTTGGTCCAAATTCTCTAGAAAGTTTTATGAAAACCAACTTTAGACAACCGAGTTGGACTTTGAAAAATTGGGTTCAGGTTCGGTCAGACAAAATTTCAATCAGAATGGCAAAAATCATATCACAAATTTGGACAACCGGGTCTGGCCGGAGTATCCAATTTATAATCCGAATAGGGTTTGGGTATAAAGTTTTCGTTCCAATGTCCGATTTGACCAGACCAGAATCGACCCGAACCTGATTTTTTGCCGGCCCTAGCCGCGCACTCATATATAAAAGGTTATGGGCATGGAGGATATCAGCATGCATATTTAAGGGTAGCAAAATTCCTTAATAAACCATTGGGTACTTCTCTAGCTATAGAGTAGGGCAATCGTGGTTCTAATTTACCTTCCAATGGAAACAGACTCTTCTCAATTCAGAGGCAAGATTGCATGAATTTTTCTCCCGCCACAGTGGGATACTATGGCATTTTGGGTATAAGCCCATTTTGGTGGTATACAACCTATGGCATGAACTAAATTGGAATTTTTTCTAAGTGAACTTTCTTAATTGCTACCATGCATTCCTCGAAGTTCTAGATATGATTATGAGTGCCTTCATCCATCGTTTTGGCCTATTTTGGTAGACCCTAGTGAGGAGAGAATTTATGGAAATATGGATGAATAGATGATTCCACTGTCAAATGAAATTGGCTTGTGTTGTTTAATTAGTTGAAATGTATCAAAGGGCCAGTAGATAAACTTTTGGGTATAATTTTTTTTCCCACAAAAAAAGAAATCCAATTGTTTTCCTAAATCTTTTGTGGGTCTATTGAAATCATCCTTTTTGAAGGTAATGATACTTACAAAAGTAAGACTGCTTACATCTGAATCTCCATAAATCCTGTCTAAACGGGACCTATACTGGGAGTTGTTATTGGTGGTGCTGGTGTTACATGTAAAGGCTGAAAGCCTTAGTTTAAAAGAGCCTGTCTGAGGCACGCCTTTGCTTGAGGCTACTAGTCAGTGCCTTGGAGGGGATGAGGTGCGCCTCAAGGATGCAGAGCTATATCGTCCTCCCTTTTCTGCTTTTTTTTGGCCTTGTCTTTATCTTTTTTCCCCTTCTTTTCCTTCCTTGGGACCCAAAAGTGAGCTATGATTGTACAGTAAGTTTGTGCTTTGGGGAACTGTGATAATAACATATCTTAAGGTTATTTGCAGTGTTAGTTATTATATTGATGTCTTATCACTTTTTTAGTGAATTTATCCAACTTGTTTCTCTACAAAATATGCTTTGTGAAATGTCAAAGACTTTTAAAAATTTTTGCATAGAAGTGCTCCTTGCATTCATGATGCGTGCACCTTCGCTTTGCGCTTTGAGACCCTATGCCCCTCTATGGGCCTCATGCTTTTTAAAACTAAGCTTAAAGCCGTTAAATGCGATTTTCTTTGTGTCGGCAGGCATTCGAAGAACACTTTGTTGGCTTGTAACCATTGAAAGAGGCTAATTGTGCTTCTTGGAAAATTTTACTTCGGGGAAGGCTTTTCTGTGCATTTTTTCGTAGAGAGTTTAATGGATTTAGATTTACGGGACATTAGTGATGTCTATAGTTTGAGAAGACTGATTAATGGAAATACGGATGAATAGATGATTCCCCCATCATATGAAATTGTGCATTTGTTGTTTGAGAAGACTGGCTCGGCTAAGTGGTCATATAGCCTATAGTTTAATTCTTCTTGGTCCACACAGGATGGTTCTGATATCTGTAGACAGATTCCTGCAAGGCTCTGGAAGGGATTTGGAGAAGACCTGTTTCAGTTGACAAGTTGTTGTGAGCATTATCCATTGATGTGCAGCCCTTAATTGATGTTTATCGAAGCATGTATATGTTGAGAGAATCAGAATTTTTGCATGTGCTGTTAGTCATTTCATTTTTGGAGATTGGTTAAATGGACTTGTGTAGCCTTTAGTTCAATTCTTCATGATTCGCAGAGGATGGTTGTTGTATCTGTGACTGCTTCCTGCAAGGTCAGGGGATAGATTTCGAAGGAATATGGTTCAAGTGACTTCTTCTTGTTATTATTACTCCATTGAAATGTGGCGATAAGTTGATAGTTAAGGAAAGATGTATATGGAGAGAATAACGCTTTGTCCCGTTGCCCTCTGATGTCAATCATTACACTTGATTCATCTTTCAGTTTTATATGCCTATTTCATCATTTAGCATCATGAGATCTTTAGCGTTGGAATTTACCGTCTGTATATTGCTGCAACTTTGTAGCTTATTCTTTAGCTTGACCATGCCTTCAAATTTTTTTATCCTATGCACATGACAGTTTGCAGGTCCTCCTTTGGTATGGCCATTGGAAGCATCCGTACTTTTAGCGTAGATGTCTCTCATTATCCTGAAATAAAAGACCCTGAAACCGAAAGAGTTTTTAAAGACTTCATGGCTGCAGACTGGGGGGAAGTCCCTGATGGTCTCGTCAGTGAAGCATTAGAGGTGCTGTCTAAACCTACTGATGACAGCAGCGGCAAAGAGGTGTTGAAAAATGTTTTCCGTGCAGCTGAGGCAGTTGAAGAGTTCACCGGAACTCTTGAGACCTTAAAAATGGCACTTGATGACTGTGTTGGATTGAGTGGGGAGGTATCTTGATCTGCATGAAATTTTATGGGATATTTTTTATAACTTACTAATTTCCTAATGCCCCGCATTATTTTGTGTAGAATGTGAAGCCCTTACCAGCAGATCTTGCTAGTGCATTGGTTGCAGCCTATGATCGTTATGTGAAGTACCTGGATTCATTTGGACCTGATGAAGTGTATCTGAAAAAGAAGGTAGAGACACAGCTGGGTACAAGGATGATACATTTAAAAATGAGGTGCAGCGGCCTTGGTTCTGAGTGGGGAAAGGTACAAAGTTCTAATGCTTTTTTTCCCTAGATTTCTTAGTATTATGTAGGGTAGTTTTGTAGGGGACATATTTCTGCTGTCTGTGTTGATTTATTAGAGGTAATATGTAAACATAAGTATTGCTCATGAAAAATATTACTCGGTTACATAAACTAGGCCTTCGGAAGAAACTTTTGACCTAAAACTGGAGTCAGTTTGGCCTGAATGACCTGGCAATGTTATGTCAAACCCAACATATTCTAAGTCAGCCTATTGGGTCAAAATACTCAAAATGTTAATTATGGAATGAAAAAGATATCAACTAAGAAAGAGGATTTGTTCTAGCTAAAATTTTATGTAGGTAAAAGAAAACCACCTTAATGTTTTTATTGCAATGTGACACCTAAACATTTATCATAATTACCAAAGTTGCAGCTTATTGTCCAATACTATTGATTTTTCCAATATGAGTCCTAAAATCATCCCTTTTTAGCGTCACACCAATGAGTTCTTCTTAATTCAAGTTTTAAGTCACTTATGAAATTACAGGAAATAAAATTAAATGTTTGTTTGTTCTTAAAAGCCATGTGTAAAATCTCTATCTCTTTCCATATTTTTTTAAATAAGGGAAGAAACCTACTCCCTCGCCCCAAATTAGTTTTTTGCCAATTTTAATGGATTAAGTTAGGAGACTTGAAGTTGGAGTTGATATCTAATTTATAGGAAAGGCAAATTATTCAGGCCACTGAATTTTTGAGCTGAACTCTTGTAATTTTGCAAACTATTGTTTTTGAATCTCATACTGATATTTGGAAAAGCTTATTGAAACGTTTTGTATGCAAAACCTAATTATTAGTTCCCATTGATATTTAATTTTTCTCTTGGCTTCTTGCTTATTTTACACATTTAGTTACTAGTTTATCATTCTTCTATAGGATTATCGTATTGTAAGATACTGAATGAGAGATATCTGCAGCCTGTAGGCAAGTAAGTTTGGCTTCGTATGCTATGAGATGTTGGTTAATGAAATGTCTTATTGAAAGACACAAGAAAAAAATTTTAGGATTTTGGAAGAAAACACTATGCATGGTAAGTAGCACTTAATTGATGACATCGGCCAAATCAAAAAATTAAAAATAATGAGCTAAGAAATGACTGGTATGATGTTGCAGAAAGTGCTGAAATTATATTGGGGAAAAAATACCAGTCCTACCTGATAAGGTGTGATATTGAGAATTATGGTGAATGTTTAGGCGTGATATTGGAAAAATAAAAAGACTAAGGTAGTTTTCCATAACCCAATTAAAATTTTAGGTGGTTTACTTGAACCCCCCCCCCCCCCAAAAAAAAAAGTTTTTCCTATTCTTTGAGTTCTGTTTTATTTATGATGTCTGTCCCCTCACTCCTCCCATTAAAGGACAGTAGTATCATTCTCCTTTCTGTTGTGTCAATTTGGTACACAATATTCTCAGAAAATTTCCCCTCCCCTGGTTCGAAATGACCAATAGTTTCGGTTTTAATGCTCATACTCTTATTGCTTATAAGGAACAAAACATGCTTGTTAGGGAGTTTCCAATATCCATATTGTACATAGTAGCTTGTTTTGTATCTATCCTCATTGAACTACCATACGTATTTTAAATATTCTTTGTCATAGGTTATTAGGGGCTTCTTTGCATTTTGACACAGTGAGGTTTATGTTATTAATTTTTCAAAGTCTCATTTTTTGAAATAATTGTTTACTAACCTTGCGTTAACATTTGTTCATCATTTAGTCCTTAAATGACCATTATGCCTTCCTATGTTATTTTCCGCTTTCTTAAAAAGAAAAATAATCCATCCCTATCCTCCCATACTCTACCACCTACCCATGCCAGCCACCATCCCTCGTAGCACCTGTGGACCGCCTGGTGGCCGAAACGCCACCATAGGTTGCTGGTCATGACCGCGTCCATTGGTGGTGTTGGCATGCGGACCCTGACTTCACTCCACAACCCTCCATTGTTTTTCCTCCCTCTGCCATTCTTCTTCTTCTTCCTCCTCTTCCTCTTTGCTCCCTCGCTTTTCTCTCTACTCTCTTAGCTGCGCAAATCATCGCTTTGTCATATCTAGGGGCGAGGAAGGAGAGAGAATGGAGGGTGTGTGAAGGGAGAGGGGTGTTTTCCCGCATTCCAACACCACTGTTGGACTTGCCAGCAGCTGGTGACCACATGGTGGGGTTTTCAGCCACCCGTAGTCTGCCGGTGGTGCAAAGGGTGGCAGCTGGGTTCGGTGTGAGGTGGTGACAAAGGTGGGGGGGAGGGGATGGGTTGATTATGGTTCTGTTTTCTTTTTAAGTGAAAAAATAACATAAGAAAGACATAATGGTCATTGTAGGACTAAATGATGAAATACATGTCAAGATGAGGTTCCTGAGAAATTAATTCAAAGTAATGAGGGTTTGAAAATTATTGACATAAAACTTAGAATATCAAAATGTAAAGAACCCGTTACAAGGGGTAAATGATGATCTATGCAACAATGTGGACCTATAAATTTCATAATAAGAAGAAAAGGACAAATATCGAAGAGGGCCCTAGATGGATTTAGTAATTCAATCAACAGAACCTGCGAACAACCTTTCAATTGTCACGTATGAATGATGAAAAGGCATTTAAAAAAAAATCCCTGCTAGTCTATTCTAATTTGTTTTGTTGCGAACTCATCTTTTGATATTCCTTCTCTCTTCTTAGCAAAGATCTCAATATCTTGGGTAATTTTTGTTTTTGCAATGCAATTTTTATATTTTGTTAGAGATGATTTACAGATATAACGCACTTTTAAAATTGAAGAAAGAAAGATACTAAAAGAAAATAATATTGATTATCCTAGTTAACCAATTTGGTGAACCCGCAACTTAAAAATTTTGATACACTATAGGGAAAATCTGACTTTAGGAGGTTATACTTTACTCTTACCTCTGGATCTCATCACAACCCATGGGCATTGAAACAACAAGCCTTCTTAAGCCCTGTTGGTTACAGGGGAAGAAAAAGAGGTGGCAGTGTGAATCCCTGCCGGCCATGCCTGTGATTTGTTAAAATGGGCGGCTTTTGATATGTAAAGACAAAGAGTTCATAAGGGGGAAATGGAGAGACTGATGTGGTGACTGGAGGGAGGGAGCAGAGGGGGTGGGGCGTGTGATGGGAAGACTTGAGATCTACTTGCCTTTGAAGGAAACTAAATTGTGACAGTTATGCAAAACAAAGGAATTCGAGCCCCCAATTGTGCTACAAGTGAGATTACATAGTGCTACATGTACATAAAGGTCACTGTGCCCAATTACTTTATTTGCATTGGCTTCTATGGTACATGAGACCTTGGTACATATGTGCAACTATATTCCACATGTAATAACTCCCCCCCCCCCCCCGTCTATTGGGTAATACAAGAGATTTGAGTGCTATATATAATGAATGTTAGTTTGTTTAGCTAATTGCAGAGTCTTGGATGTGTTCTTGCCTTACCTGCCTAAAGATACAATATGTAAAGTGTTGTTTAAAGGAAGTACAATGTTCTATTATCGAAGTAACTTCTATTGGCTCGTCATCTCCTTTGTTGGGTAGTGCGATTATCTCTGAGATCCAAATTTCAATTGTGGTCTATGTGTATTAATAAGCCAGCTCTAGTGCCTTCTCTATTTCGACGGCTTCTGCAATCGTTCTCGACCTGGATCTGGTTTGCTCCTGTTACATTATTAGATTCGATTGTCCATTTCGCGCTTGGATGGCAATACCTGTCCAAAGCTCTTTTTGATCATGTGCTTGCTGTGTGAATGATTATGATTCTGGGTCCCAGTTGATCATGCCTGCATGCCATTATGAACTCTTTGTGTGGACTGTGTGGGGGTTGATATTGTCTGCCGGTCTTGTAAGTCGTGCTCTCTGAGAGTCATTAGCGTGCATAGGTTGTGTTCTAATATGTCTACTAGTTTAGATAGATTCCTTGGTATAATCTCGAATAATACTTTATTTTGGAAGCATCAGTTACTCCATATGACCACCATATGACCGCCGCAAGTATATTTATTCCTATATGATCTAAGGTGCGGTGCAGGTGAAGTAGTAATGTCCAATCACTAATCCATTGAGCTCATGGCACATTAAGATTTGAGTCTACCCTGAGTGGTAGTGGTGAGGCCCACCAAATTAACTTAGTGAGATAGCATTCTTTAAAAAGATGTTGTACTGTCTTTTCAGCGTTTTCGCAAAGTGGGCAGTCATGTGTTTCTCATGTTACGAATACGTCTATTTCGTCAAGTGGTGCATCATAATACACCTTCGATCGAAGGATTTTCCAGCGGGTCGGGATCCGAGCAGTTCATAAGGTCCGACATACCTTGGGTGTTTTAGGGTCAGACTCTAGCATGTTTCTATTCATGAGCCATTTATATCCGGACTTGGCATTGTACGCTCCATTGCGACTTAGGGACCAATATAGTTCATCTTGTTTGTGTGTTGGTCTAATTTGATGTGAAAGTATATTCCAAACTACTTTGCAGGGGAACAAATGTGTTAGGGTTTTCAGGTCCCATCCTGGGTGTGATGTATTGAACAATTCAGCTACAGGTCGATCTATCCAGGATTGTACCTGGGGTCTTAATCGCATGACATGTTCATGACACCACTTGTCTTCAAGCACTCGAGCTGTGGGCCAATTTCAAATTTGCCATCTCAGGGCTTCTTTAAATTTGGAAGCTGCTGTGACTAATCCTTTGCGTCCCCATGAGGCATTATTCTCTTTGCAGTCATAGTATGCAGTATTAACTGGAGAGTGAGTTCTATATTTGTCGCGATATAGTTGTGCAAGTAATAGTTGAGGTTTTGAGTGGATTTGCCATGCTTGTCGCATTAGTAATTCCTGATTCCATTTCGTCAGCTCCCATATTCCTAGGCCTCCTTGTTCGCGCGTTTGTTGGCATTGTTCTTTTTTAAGCCAGTGGACGGGGGGGTTGCTTTCGGAGTTTGACCAAAAGAAGGCCATGACCAAAGCTATGATTTTTTGGAGAGTGCTTGCCGGGGCTTGATATATCGAGAGTATATGGTTGGCATAGTGCCCCAATTACATTATTGATGAGCAGTAAGCGACCGGTCGGGGAGAGGAACTTAGTCTTCCATCCTTGGAGTTTTCTTTGGACTTTTTCAATCAGGAAGTTGAATTCACTTACTTTAGAGTTGTCGAATACCACTGACACTCCAAGATATTTCCTAAATGAAGAGGTAGTGTTCATGCTGAAGATATCTCGTAGCAAAGTCTTGTGCGCCTCCCTTGCATTGGGGGAGATAAACATAAATGATTTAGCTGTATTGATAGTCCCGCCTGAGACTTGACAGAACTCCTTGATGATTTGTTGCATGTTTTGGCATTGCTGTTGGTTTATGGGTGTGAAGAAGATTGCATCGTCGGCGAACAGGAGGGGATTGATAGGTGGGCTGACTCTTGAAACTTTAATGGCTGGACATTCCTGTTGTTCTTGGACCAGTAAATTTGAGAGGACTTCTATGTATAGTATGAAAATATAGGGCGATAGAGGGTCACCTTGTTGTGTACTTGCTGCTGGCTTAAATACGGATGACGGCTTTCCGTTGATTAAAGTACAATATGAAACAGTGGTGATGCATTCTATAATTAGAGAGGTCCAAACTTCAGGGAATCCAACTTGCCATAATACTACTTCAATGAAATCCCATTTCAAGCGGTAGTAGGCTTCGTTGAGGTATAGCTGCAACTGGGGTTTCCTCGTCGCTTATGTTTAATAAAGTGAAGAAGTTCATGGACGAGTAGGCGGCTGTCTCCTATTAGTCGTTCTGGGACAAATGCATTTTGGAATGGCCCAATTAAGGAGGGCATTTTCTTCTTTAGGTGATTGGTGATGCATTTTGATATCCCTTTGTAGACAATGTTACTGATCGGGCGGTATTGGCTAAAGGAGTCTGGGTTAGTAATTTTAGGAATTAGGTATATGAAGGTATGGTTGATTTGCTTGAGTAGCCTGCCTGAGTAAAGTGTTTTGAGGATTTTTTTGGTCACATTGTTGCCACTGATATCCCATAATTTGTGATAGAAGATTGCAAGAATGCCGTCCAGGTCGGGAGATTTCCATCAATTCACATCAAAGATGGTTGATCTTACCTCCTCTTCCGTGAAAGGTTGTTATAGCCACTCTATATCCTCCTGCGTGAGCTGTTTCCTGAACCGTGATACCACATGTGACAGATTTTGTTTGGTGTCGCTGCCATTGCTGATTTTGGAGGGGCAATATAATTGTTGAAAGTACTTCACAGCATGAGAAGTTAACTCCTGCTGATCATCAATCCATTGGGCATATTCCGCTTTACAGCCCCGAATACGGTTCTGAGATGCTCTCTCTTTTGCATAATTGAATAAAAACTTGGTCATGTTGTCTCCTAGTACATCCTACTTTAGTTTGCTCCGTTGTTTCCGGTAGGTATTTAAATCCCGGATATTAAGATGAAGGCGTTCCATAGATCTACAGTACTGTGATATAGAGGCAGGGTTGAGATTCTACAGTACTGTGATATAGAGGCAGGGTTCCGATTTTCTTGGACTTGTTCTTGGGGAGTGCTTTCACTCTTAGTCCATAGTTTCTCCCATATCTCAAGTTGTTCTTGCCTTCTTTGTAAGCAACGTTCCATTTCTTGCTAATTCTGAGATTTTGAACAAGTTGATACATAAAGGAGCCTTGGTATGGTGTTTGCCATGTTAGTTGGATGCCTTCCTTAATCTTGCTTTGGAAAAGGGCCCATGCTTCCATTCGATAAGGTTTGCCTTTCATTATTTTACGAGCCTGAATTTGAAGTAAAATGGGTCCATGGTTCGAATAAAGGGTTGGGAAATTGATGAGATTTGAGTTTTCGTATGGTTGTTTCCACTCTATTGTGCAATAAGCTCGGTTTAATCGTTCAAAGATGAGATCCGATCGAATTGTTTGCTACTCCAAGTAAATTGTGGTCCTGTAAAAAGGTATATCGATTAAGCATTTAAGCCCATATTCATCTTCCAGTATGTAAATTCCTCCCAGCCTTGCTACCTCCCAACTTGTCAGTATGGAATTCAACTTGATTAAAGTCTCCCATTAAGAGTGTTGGTAGGCTTAATTCATACATATATGATTGGATTGCCTCCCAAACAGTAGGTTGATTGCGGAAATTGTGTGCACCATACACAAAACATATAGGCCATACTTTATTAGACATAGCTTTAGTACGACATCATACATAATTTTTGCAACTATTTAACACATCCAAAATGATATAAGATTTCCATCTAAGCCATATTCCTCCTGCTTGCCTGTAAGGCTCCACCCCTATTGTATTAGGGTAACCCAAAACTTGGAGTTTCGTACGAGCCTTTCGTGCATCATATTTAGTTTCAAACAGACATGGTATATCGGGTTGATATAGGCAGACAAACAAAACACGTGAACTGTAGGGTCGTCTGCATCACTTCCTAAACCTCTACAGTTCCATGTATAGATCTTCATGTTTCCTGCGGAGGCTGAGTCGGGGCAGCCTCTGACACCCCCCTTTTTGAGTCAACCTGAAACGTTAAGTCAGCAAAAGGCATACTAGGTGGGGTAGAGTGGGGGGTTTGTATGTGATGATCATGAGTAACTTTACGTTTTTCCTTCATATGGTTAGCTGTTAGTTCCTGATCAATTGTATGATTATGATAGTAACATGATGTGATTATATGGAGGGGAGTATGTGATGGTATCTCACCTGAGTCCTGCATTGCCCATGTCCTTTTTGCTTCGCCTTGGTAGTGTGATGGATTCTGGCTGTGGATGGCTGTCGAGAGGTTGGCTGGGCTGGCAGGCCCAATACCACCGTTCTGTAATTCTTTTCCAAGCTGCCCAGTTCAGTTTCATACCTCGTTTGTTCTATCACTGTGGGCCAGCGCATCTGCGCATGATGGGCATTTCCAGTTGGTGTATGTACTGGAGAGAGCATGCTTCAAAGTCATGTGCGCCTGTTGTTGGCATATGCTCAATTTTCATCCTTGTGGGGTTCATTTCAGGGTAGGAAGGGTTCTGGATGTTGTCAATAATCGCCTTAGTCGAGTGTTGTTCCTGTGGTAAGAAAGAGGTTGGAAGTACTGTACACGCTCCCAAATTGCGTGAGTATGTAGTAGCGAATTCGAGGACCTCTGTTTGGATAGACGCGTGTCCTTGGGGGCCATGTTTGGTCGGGTGTTCATGCAAGGATTTACCCTTATATCCTTGCCTCGATGTAGCCGAATGACTAGAATTAGAGCATGCCCGAGGAGCGCCCGTTGGGTAGCTCGGGCGAGGGACCCCTTGTGAGAGTGCCAGCTGACCACTAAAGGGGCCAGTACCACCATTGCTTGAATTGCTAGAAGTATCACCATCTGTGGGACCCTTGCCATATCCAGAGACAGGAGCCGGACCATGATCACGTGAGCCCGGTTCTAGTAAACCCACAAAGGTGGTTAGGAAATGTGGGGTATTTGGAAAGGCTCGGATTTGATTTGGAAAGTAGCTTCGTCTAAAGCTTTGTACTAAAGGGACACGGGAGCTATGACTGTTAGAACCATTTCAACCTCTTATTTCTTAGAGCATAGTAACGGTGAGCATAATGAGGGAATATTACAAAGCACGCTTCCCTATTATAGTTTCATAACATGGTCAAACCCTCACAGCTTGAAATTGTATTTGAATGCTCTCTGCTTCTGTACTTTGGCCAAGTAAGTAGACAGCGGTTTTTAATATATAGGGTCCAATTGAAAGATTTTCTATGCAATTTGGGGGTTAGGTTATTACATCTTCTTCCCTCTCCAACACCCGCCCCCCCCCCCCCCCCCCCCCCCCAAAAAAAAATCCTGCCCAAAAGGAATGCTCAGGGCTAGGCTTTGGGTTTGGATTTGAATATACCGGTTGTGATCCATGAAATAACATCTGCAAGATGCAGATGTCAAGACTCTGTAGCTGTGCTACTTTTTTGTTTTATGCACTCTGTAGCTCACTTCTTTTATGTCATCTTCCTCTTGCATGCATACGATGGTTCAAGTGTTGATTAGGCCTCCCTTAGCTCATGAGACTACTAAAGCGTAGACCTCAAAATTTGGTTCGAGAACCCAAAAAAACTTTAGATTCTTTTAGATGGGAACTTTTATGAAAAGCAGTCAAGATTCAAGTTCAGAATCCCAAGTTGCTTACCATATGTTCAAGAAAGGAACATTGCTCTAAACACAAGCTTACTGGGTTGGGTTGATGTTCTCTATTTGGGGACTTTTCCTTGAAAAATTATTGTAAACCCTAATTTCATATTACGATACAGATTTCTTTGTTCTTACAATCTTACCCCTTTTAATCTCACTTACAGGTCACAGTCCTTGGAACCTCTGGAATCTCTGGTTCATATGTTGAGCAAAGAGCACCATAAATGCGAAGTTCTCGGATTAGCTTCTACTCGGATTTTGAAGGCTTGGAAAATGGATTATGTTCATCCTGGATAAATAGAATCTATAGTTTGCTGTTGCATAGCACTTGGAATAAAGAGCTGAAATGTTGGTTGCAGGGAAAGAGGAGGCCTATTGTCAATGCATTTTCTTGTCCCATTTCCTGAGAACAATGTTACAGGTGGAAACATGTGCAATGCTGATGGGATCTATCCTGTGAACAGTTTTGTGGTGTTTAATGAATGAAGTTTTGTTTTGGCCGTCCTCTTTTTATGCTGCCTGTTTAGTTTGGTTTGCTGCTCTGTAAATTTATTGCTCGTAGCTGAGTGGATATTTCCATTTATTTGTTACTCCGTAACTTTCACCCACTTACACTCCAAGTCTCTTGTATTGCATTGTGCCTTCATTCTATGTGGAGGCTTGGCGTTTGGCAAGTTCTTGTATAGTAGACTGGTTTTATTGTAGCACCGTAGGACAAATGCCAATTTTTTTTTTTTTTTGGTTGTCCTTTTCTTGAAAGGGAAAGACATACTATATTGGGTCACTTGTATGATTTAACATCTAACTGTCGATTATGTTGGAGAAGACAATTCATCAAAGATAATAAATTAAACCGAGCAAATGGCAGATGCATGTAGTAAAATTCTTCACAAATTTCAGTTAGCTAGCAAATAGTTCGTATATCTATTGAGTTCATCACATTAACTTTCTTAACTGAAAGCCACCTTGTCCTTGTTCATCGATATGAAAGAGGTATGATTGCTTGGAACAAGGAATTTAGGGATGTGCCAATTGCAATGCACCACCTATGCATGTAGGTCCATTATATTGACGACATGTCCAACCTAACGAAGTGGAGTACTCCCGTATATTTTAAGCCAATGTGGCATATGTTGTTCAATATTCACATGAACCAATACGTGCAGCGTTTTTCCTTACGAGGCTAGCTAATATGCGAAACATTAAGGTGCCTCAAAATGCATATCAAAGTTGTGGTACTTTCAAAAAGACTATCAAAACGCAAAGTATCGTATTTTAAATGCTGACTCAAACTCCTAAAAAGAAAAAGAAAAACAGTTTAGTTTGATTGTTTACAATGCCATTTGTTGTAAATACCTCTTCTGCCGGAAGAGTTTTGACACATTAGAGCAGTCTAACTTGGAATTTTGTTGGTAGCCTTTCATGCAGTTCGGCAAACTTGTATCTACATGCTACACATTAACAAAGAAAATAAGGAGTTTTCACCACTGACTTGAATTCCATCGATGTTGCCCTTTTGTCTTTCTTTACAAAAATCAAAAAAAGGACCCCATTCTAGCATGGTAGACATTGGGAGGGTATGGATAAGGTATACCTACTCTCACATTTTACCCAGGAAAATTTTAACCCAACCATTACCCAACCCACGGTGTTTAATATTCATATGAATACTACCCATATGGGTATCATTGATGGGCATCTATGAATTTATATATTTACTACCTAATATTCATGACTACGAGTAAGACAGACACGACGTAGTTCTCTGAAATTTAGGAGGAAAGTTCAATGTCAATGGTTTGAATGAATGCTTAACTATCCAAAGGGAAAGATCTAAAGAAACTCAGACATAAATTTTAAGTTTCAAATTTTTTTATTTTATTAATGTTTATCTTTACTACAATAATTTAATTAAATTTGTTGCTACTAAAACAATTCAATTGACTTTTTAAGTAGTTAAAACAATTTCAATAGTTTGGATCGAAATTTGATCATCTGACAGGAAAGGTTTTCGCGTATGAATTTTGAGCTATAAGTTCTTTCATTTGGTTAGTATTTCTATCCGCCATGACATTTGTCGTAAATGTCAACAAAACTGTTGTTGCGGAGAAAAATATCGTCCAAATAAAAGAATATTGAGCTCAAAATATAAATTTGAGCTTATTTTAATTTTTCTCATCTGATAACTAAGTTTAGATCCAAATCATTGAAATTATTTTATTGGTAAAAAAGTAAGCTGAATTGTTGACGAAAATATCGACTGTTGGGTTGAGATAAATATTGACCATATGAAAAAAATGTTGAGTTCAAAATTTAGATTTAAATTTCTTTTAATCTTTCCCATAGGATAATCAAGTTTCGATTCGAACGGTTGAAATTCGATTTTGCTCCTAAATCCTAATCAATCTTATCATCAAGGGAGAGATTGAAAGAGTTGCTCATTGTTGTTTTAATTATTACACAATGGTATTATTGTCTTTTCCGTCTTCATTATTTTGTATATGGACACTCTCCTATATGTCGAATACCCACCTTGGCCATGGGTAATTACATATCCTATCTCCATTATCCATTCTTAATGGGTATTAGGTGGGTAAGGTTGGGTACACATTTAATTGGTACAAATTCTCACCCCTATAATCCAGTTACCAAAAATACTTGGCTGTGCTGGTGGGTAATCTAAACAGGTGATGTTATTCTTGGTAAAGTAAAATCCGGAATGTCTGAATGACAAATTCTGGATAACTTCTATTAGTATATTTCCTGTGTTTTGAACTTAGTAACCACGCTCAATTGGATCAACGACTAGCCCTGTTTAGAAGTTAGATAATTATGTGGTATTAATATTATTATGTATGCTGCGCAGACAACTGCTGATTGTCGTGCAGCTACCACAAAAAA
Source organism: Carnegiea gigantea (assembly GCA_029747015.1). NCBI lineage: Eukaryota > Viridiplantae > Streptophyta > Magnoliopsida > Caryophyllales > Cactaceae > Carnegiea > Carnegiea gigantea. The sequence goes on along the minus strand of JAKOGI010000234.1, from coordinate 217,444 downwards.
CAGGTACAGTACAATCCAAATGCAAGATCTGAAGGAATGAGTTCTACAGGCTTTACACCACTTATTTCGGACGTAAGCTCAACCAAGACCTAGGGAAATTCCTATGAACACTGTAGCACTTGGGAACTCGACTAATTGTACGTATTACATTGGTTTTCTTCAGTCAGATTTCAATCAATACCGCCTTAAAATGATTACTACTGTCTTGTATCAACTTGCACTGCCATGCATCCACTAAAGAAACTTAATCCTTGGAGTATTGATATTTTATGTTTTTTATTTCTAAACATAAAACAGTACACATTGTGGTGCACCGGTACAGAAACCAATAAGTCCCATTCCAATAAAAAAACCAGTACAGTATTAAGACCTCCAAACATGACCTCAGTGCATTCTGACAACTTTAGCTGTGCCTTTACACCACGTCCAAGATTCAGAAGGCGATTTAGGCAGGGGCGGAAGCAGCAACACCTTCCGGCAAAGCCCAAAGGGCCAGCCCTCACAATGGCAGAATTCCTGGATGATTGCACGCCTCCGAATCTCAGAACTGTCCAAGAAGCCCTCCCATGCCCACCACTTGCTTTCATGTAAATCCATGTCTTTCACACTTGAGCAGTGTGAGAAATTGGTCTTCACTGAGAAAAAAGCCTCGCTATCAGCAGCAGCACAGCTTGAGCAGAGGGAAAAGTGGCTCTGAACTGACATGAAATCCTCTGGCTCTTCATCTTCGTGCTTGCTTGTGGTGCTTTTTCTTCGTAGTCTTGCTTCCATTGCTCCTGCCCGGATCATTGACATAACCTCCTGTAATGCATAGTACCCAAACAAAATGAGTAACTAACCACAACCAGCAAAGCTTGGCACGACATTGCCCATAACATGAATTCAATATGAAATTACTTTGAGAAACATGAATCAACACCGACCATTACTACAATCTCTCATGCAGGGTACCCATCAAAATGAGTAACTAACCAAATGCTGGGACTAGACCTGAAGTCAACATGCTTTGGCTGTTTTCTATAAATATCTGCCATTTAAGTGTTTTATGTATCTACGATTATTAATAGGGCGACCCAAGTTGACCTGAAATTGGGGGAGGAGGACTAAAGAATGGGAAGGAAATGAAACATATAAAAGCTAGCTGTTTCATTACTTCCTCTACATCATCAAAGTCGCTGGTGGGAGTCTCGTCTTCTGCGCTCGAGTAAGATAGACTCCTCTGCTTGCAAGGATGGCAGTGGGAGAATGCGTCCCTCACAGCTGTACAGAAGAATCTGCATTTTTTTGAGGGATTTGGTGAGTTTTCTGGGCACAAAATCGCCATCTCCACTATTCTCTCCTTCTGTGATGAAGTGGTGGAGCTACATACTCAGATGTGTATATACAAATAATAAGGTAGTGCTACATACGCAGCCTTTCAGATGTTGAAATGAAACTGCAAACTAAATTCTAAGTTTGCTATCCTTTAGGGTAAAGACAGGTATTTAATGAAAAGGATTTGATAATGAAAAATACCATTTTCAAGACCATTTAATGTGAAACGTAACATTCTAAAGTTCCAGAAGGCATTTTTAACGGGTTTCCTGGCATTGTTACTTTAGAGGTGGGTTGAAGATGTGTAGTTTTCACCTCTGACTTCAACTTAAAGTTAATGATGTATTAAGACATGGTACCTAACAACTAATTGATATTTGACAAGGTTTCCTTGAATGCTAATGAATTTATGTAGAGCTATCATAAGTTCAACTGTTCAAGGAATCTTAAATTCCTTTGTTTTAGCTCACTTTTTCTGGTTCAATTTTTTAGGATAAATAAAATCAAAATAAGTTAATTCGTCCAATTTTCTACTGGATAAGGTCAGAATGTCTGTAACAAGTTTAAACACTAGTTCTAGATGGATCGGTCTGGTTCCTTGAATCCAGGGACGCCAAAACATCGAATCAAGAACTAAGAAAACGAAAGGGATGGCATTAGTGAAATGAACATTGACTAGCATCCTTGTCTAACCTGGGAGCGGTCAGCCAGACATCTAATGAATTCATCGGCCCATGATCCCTGGATGCCCAACATCTCCTTGGCCTGATCTCGTATATTTTAAGCAATAAAAGTAAAAATGGACAAATTCAAAAACTAATTGGTTTTAATCACGTCAGTAGTCCGTCATCTGAAAATCTAATTTCGCATAAATAGAGAAAACAATGTTGAAACAGAAGATGTCATGAATATTACTTCAGAAGGCAGTGGGAGCAACAGCTATAAATTTTGTTTGGTGAAAATGAGTCGCCACCATCAAAATTGCCAAGTTGACCAAGTGTTAAATCAAAGGAGTGACTGGAGCTTTTCAGGAGCACTAAGATCAACATGCTTTTTCAGGAGTTCATCAACAGAAAATGAAAACATTGTTTTGGTTAATATATAAGTGTAAACCCTCACTTTACTTCGTTTCCCCCTATTTGAGTCCAGGGAAATGGTTGAAATGAGGGTTTAAATACAAATGTCCATTTTTTCTTTTTTTTCCCTTTGCTAATTATGTCTGATAACCCAGATGTAGTTCACCCCATGCAAATTAAGTCATACCAGAGGTTGAATGAACCATGTAATAGTTTTTAATAGATTTTGACTAGTTTACCCCTGGCCATTGAAATGGGAATATAATAAGTAGCTAAGTAGAATATAAGACTCGAAATTTACGAAAGTAAAAATTTACAGTAGAATACTAGAATTCTCACAGCATAAGAAATCAGTCAAAATCGTTTAATCGTTCCAAAGATCATCTTATCAAAAGGCAATACTACTACAAGATTCCCAAAGCTAGGTATATTTTTTAATCACGGATGTCATAGCACCCCCTGCCTTCACAATAGTTATGTACAAATAAGAATAAGACCAACTCAACTGATGAAGATTATACAGAACCACAGCAGACCATCTCAGCACAATCAACCTTTAAGGTCAAATGGATCAGACAAGGATCTTGAACCAGAGGACCAAGAAATACATTCAAGCAAGAAAACCCCATTTTTGACAGCTTAATTTCTTGGATTCGGCCAGAAGTATCCAACATTGGCGTTTATCCACCTGTGTAACTCCATATTTTCTGAAAGGCTTGGGGTTTGCGGACTCAGATGAAGTGTTGAGAATTTATACCAAGTTAATGTGTAAAAATCTGTGACAATGGAACGAGTAGCTTAAAATGACATCTGAACCAGTCCATTCCACTGTAGTCCCCACATTTGCACCTTCAAATTCACATCAGCAATTTGCCAACAAATAGTTCAGGGGAGAAAATTCACCCGCATAAACAGCAACATTTACTCAGATATGCAGACATAGAGGAAGTAAGCCATATGATGCATATTACAAACACGGAAGCATCAATCATTATACGAGCATCATAAGACTCATATATGCCAAGCAGAAAACATACTTTCCAACATATATAGGTTCAATGTCCACCTCCTTAATTATATACAAGAAGATTCTAAAGATCCTTACTTGCTCCAGTAATCCTTAATGCTCGATATATATTAAATATCCTCAAATGTAGACGGCTAATAATCAGATGCAGAATTCCGAACTGGAACTCAAGCTCAGGAACCAAGTACAAGTAACAGACTTAATCCATAAGGTACTGAAATTTTGTTAAAGAAAACAATGAGTTATCACTTATGATCACATGTATATGACAAGGAGGAAGCAGTTGAGAAATGTTGAACACTCCGCTGATTACCAGAAGTTTTCATACTTCATCCTTGTTGTTTCTTCTGATGCAAAATGAGCAAGAGCTGTTTCGGCTTCTCAGCTGATGTCAATCCAAGTATGAAAGAAACCATTTAAAAGGGCAAATGTAGAACTGAGCTTTACAGATTGGAATGGTTAACGGAAATCAGCTCAAAGCCACGTACAAATCATGGTCCAGACATAATGTTCTCCTGAAATGATCATCAAAACTATCCAAAAGCACATTAAGACTGGGCTTAGCACCAATGAGCATAACCCATAATATCAGTTTTTGAGTTGCTGTCCCAATAGAGACATCAGGGCCTGAATTTTGGCAACAGCATCAGTTTGATCAGGCGGGCATTTAGAAAGAGAGATGCTTAATGATTGCAGGCCTTCATCGAATTTGCCCTCAGACAACGCTTCACATCCCAGCTTGTAAGCTTCCTCCGCTATCTGAGCATCATAAAAAGAACCTCCAGTTTGATCCGAGCTCTTATCCCTTGATGGGGATGGAGGTGGTGGGTTAAGGAGGGCACTAGCTCGGGCATATTCTAAAGCAGCTATTGCTGCATTTATCTCAGCCATTAGAGCATCAGGTGGTGCCGGCAGGAATTTCAAGCTATCAAACACACTCCAATGGGCACTTCGATCTTTAGAACCCATGTCAAGTGCAAATTCCAGTATCCAAAGTTACAATTTGCATGAAACCCTTTTGATCACACTTCAATTAGTAACCTTGTAATAATAGAATATCAGATCCACAGATGCAATCACCTTCCTAAACGTTCAATTTTCCCCCAAAAGGTTAATAATTCTCGCTCCTTCGATATTCTGCCTGCTATAAACAGGAACAAGTACACATCAGTATGAAAACTGAAACAACCAAGTGCACATACATCAACAATTAACCAGGAAGATCATAGTGAAGCAGGTATATTCCACTTGATTACGAATATCAGAAGCAATCCCTTTTTATGGTTTATAGATAGACGGAAAGGTTAATCTAAACAATCCAGAATCCTAGAGCCCAACTAACCACATAAACCAATTTGCAAGAAATGCTCAACACCCCAATTTGGCACTCGATAAGAACATACGCTTTACTCCAATTCTATGAAAACCATACACATAAACCCAATGAATTCATTGTCTAGCGGTTAATACTAAGCCCTCAATAAATTAGGTCTTATGTCAATTGTACCGACTGGAATTGAAAACAAATGGCAATACACCAAGAACCCTGGCAACTTCAGAACCCAAAATCCCCAAGGCCGTTATTCACTTCTAATAAGACACAGATTTAGGGCACACCCAGTAAAGAAAAACCCTTTTGTTTTGGGGGGTAAAAAGAAATCAATTATCAGATCAAATGTCAAAGACTTTTTTTTTTTTTGGGGGTGGTGGGAGAGGGGACTGTTCTTGAATGGAGAGAGAGAGAGAGAGAGAGAGAGAGAGAGGCAGAGGCATACCAGCAGAGAGAGAAAGCTGAGATGCACTGAGTAGGCAGCGTGTGTGGCCTAGAGAAAGATAGAGAGAGGTGGCGTTGAATTGAGCTCTTGACTGGAAAAAATGGGCAGTTTTAGGAATAGGACGTGCGCCCACTGGCAGTCCAAATGAAGATTGAAGCATCACCACCGAATTTAAAAATTTCAATTACTCGACCTCAAATTCGGTTTATGAATTATGAGTTATGTCCTTTCTTTTTGTTTGTTTGTGCGTTTGGTATCATAATTTTCATTTCTTTTTCCCCGATAAGGACCCAACAGAGGGCAAACCTGATACAACTCAACGAAACATCTCTGTGCCGTCAAGAAGTGTATGAATGAAGAATTGAAGATAGTGTAGTATTCTGCACATCCTCTTTGTTTCTACTGTGGTCCATGCAAAAGTAGAAATAGAATATAGGACTGTTTTCATCGACAATGGTTTGCGGTGTGCATCATAGAAAGGGCGTGACTAGCCTTGAATGGTTAGTTGTTCAAGGTCCACTCATTTCGGTGTTTATAATTAGGTCCTGTTCGACAAAATTAGCTGTTTAGGTAGTGGATAGTGGTTTAGGTAGTATATAGCGGTTCAAATAGCGAATAACGTTTTTAATTTAGCTGTTAGTGGATGGTTGTTTAGATTAGTGGTTGACACTAATGTGTTCGGAAAATTTAGTTATTATGCTAGCTGGTTAATGTAAATTGACATAAATGAATATAGATAATTTTTAAAGATAAAATTTTTAAAGGATATTTTTTAGCTAAAAAATACGAAACGCTACTTTTAAATGTCAAACTTCAATACTATTAGCTTTTAAAAAATGTTGCTTAAAATGCTAAATGCTACTTGAAATACTAATCAAAACACTAATTTGACGAACACTAAAAGTTAATTAATTAGTGTATTAACCTGGTCAAAACACTAAACGCTACCAAAAATGCTATTACCGAACACGGCGTTGGTAGTTTGTAATAATTTACTAGTGGTTATCAACAACAAGGAATAATAATTAACAATTAATGACAGTTTGTAACAGTTGTGAACAGTATTTAGAGATAGTAGATAATCATAGACTAGCGTTTAGAAGTGATTAGGCTTAGCGATCAGAGTTAGCATTGTTTGGGAGCGGTTACCAAATACTTTCTAAACGTTAAAGTGAACATGCTCTAACTAATTGTCTTAATTGTTATTTGCTCGACTGTTTACCGTAGTTGTTTACATTAACTGTATTCACTATAATTTCATTTTTTTTTTGGGTAAAAATCTTTGTAAATTAATTATCTTTGAAAAAGATATTTTACATAAAACTAATATCAACAAAATTTGACATCAGTCCACTACAATACGATAGTTGACTATTCTTAGTCAAAATGTAATCCCTTTAACACTTGAACAATATGTGATTATTTTAGTAATATTATTTTTATTAATCTTGTGATAGTTATTGTTATTATTGGGGTTCGTAGTTTTGTTTTTAATTTCTAATTTAGATTAGCGGCAAGGAATGTTATAGCCCAAACTTGTCCTCGAGCAAGGAAAGGAGGTAAAAGGTAAGTAGGGATCAGAAAGTTGCATTTTGCGTCATGAAATATTCGGTCAGTTATAGCCGGTAGAATTAGTTAAAGCGTTACATAGACATAAGATTGATATAGCAAGCGAGCGGGAGACTAAGTGGGTGGGGGCGAAAGTTAGGAAAATTGATGGATATAAGCTTTGGCTCTTGGAGCTTAGGTAGCAGAGCAAGGCATAGAGTTGATATGTTGGTAGAAAAGGAGTTAGTATATCAAGTGGAGGAGGCACATTGTAAGAGCGACCACATCATGTCCATTAAGCTAGTGGCTGGGGCAGAAATCCTCAATGTGGTTAGTGTTTATACTTCTCATATATGGTTGACAGAGGATATTAAGAAGCAATTTTGAAAGGAGTCGGATATGGTTACTCAGAGTGCTCCTAAGAGAGAGAAACTTTTCATGGGAGGCGGTCTTAATGGGCATATGGGTATGAGAGCATATGGGTATAATGCGACCCACAACAGTTTTGGCCATGTGGAAAGACGCAATGGAAGGGTTTCTATCCTTAACTTTGCGGTAGCATAGGAGTTGGTGATTGTGAACTTGTTGTTTAAGAAAAAGGTTGTGTAAAGATTATAAAGAGATATCAAGTAAATATCTAGGGACACATCATAGGTTATTGGTGATGGATGTTGAGATCAATAACTCAATGGGGAAGAAGATAAGTGTGGGGGAGCCTATAATTAAATGGTAGAATCTTACTAGAGAGAACACAACAAAATCTACGGAGAGGGTTGAAGCAGTAAGGCATTGGATTTTTGCTGAGGAGTCAGATCAAATGTGGGAAGAAATGGCAAAGTGCATTAGAAAGTCAGCTAAGAATATCCTAGGTACTTCTAGAGGAGGTAGAGTAAGGATAAAAGAAGTTTGGTGGTGGAATGATGAAGTGAAGAAAATCTTTTACAGTTGTAACCAATAGTTTATTTGAGGAAGAGAGAGTAGTTAACATAGGTAGGTATCAGGCTGTGAAGAAGGCCGCTAAGAAAGCCGTCGCGGTGGTAAAGAAGAATGCCTATGAAAGGTTATACCGGAGACATGAGACCAAGAAAGCAGAGAAGAAGGTCTTTAAGCTGGCTAGGGCTAGGGAGAGAAGAACAAGGGACCTGGGTGATGTAAGGTGCATCAAGAATAAAGAAGGTAAGGTCCTAATATAGGAGGAAGAAATAAAGAGTAGATGGTAGAGCTACTTTTTAAAGCTCTTTAATGGTGTATTGGTAAAGAATACTCAGAGAAGGGAGACAACGAGTTTTGGAAGGTAGCCATATTATCACAGTCATCTGTCTCTACAAGAATAAATGCGATGTTCAAAATTGCAACAATTATAGGGGTATCAAGCTGCTCAGTCATACTAAGAAATTATGTAAAAGGGTGATTGAGCGTAGGTTAAGGCAGGTTATTTCAATCTCAAAGAACCAATTTGATTTTGTGTCTGGTAGATTGACTACAGAGGTAATTCACCTCCTTCGGAGGCTTATGGAATTGTATAGGGATATGAAAAAGGGTCTACACATGGTGTCCATAGACTTAGAGAAAGCCCACGATGGGGTACCGCACAAAGTCTTATGAAGGTACTTAGAGAAGAAAGGAGTGTCTGTTGCATATATCCAAATAATTAAGGATATATATGAGGGGGTTAAGATGAGCGTCAGGACTTTCGGGGGGGGGCACAAGGCATTTCCAGGGAAATAGGACTACATCAGGGATAAGCTCTTAGCCCTTTTTTGCTCGCTTGGGTTATGATAAACTCACGAAAGGGATCCAAGAGGAGGTACCTTGGTGTATGTTATTTACGGATGATATTGTCCTTTGTCGATGAGACTAGGGTTGGAGTTAACATTAGGTTAGAGCAATGAGACATTCCCTAGAGTCTAGCGATTTTAGAATTAGCAGATCAAAGACTGAATACTTATGGTGTAGTTTCAGGGAAGGAGGGGAGGATAATAGAAAAGTGACCATTAATGGGGTGATAGTGCAATGGGTGGAGAAATTTAGATATTTGGGCTCGATTATTGATGAGAAAGGGGATATAGAGAAGGACATTAACCAATGGATGAGAGTGGAATAACAAAAATAGAAGAATGCCTCCGGAGTATTGTATGACAAAAGGATACCAGTAGGGTTAAAAGGCAAGACATGTCGTATGGTTGTTAGACTAGCTCTGTTGTATGGCTATGAGTGTTGGGCGACAAAAAGGAATCAAGTCCAGCGATTGTTGGTAGCAAAGATGCGGATGATCCGGTGGATCAGTGGCCACACGAGATTGGATACAATTAAGAATGAGGAGATTAGAGACAAAGTTAGAGTGGCGTCTAAAGACGATAAGATGAAAGAGAATTGACTAAGATCATTTAGTCGTGTTAATAGAAGAAGCATGAATGCACATGTGACAAGATGTGAGAGGATTAACCTCCATGAGTATAGAAGAGGAAGAAAGTAACCTATGAAGAGCTAGAATGAGATATACACAGGATTTGAAATCTTTGTGGCTATCAAAGGACATGGTTTAGAATAGAAGTCTGTAGAGGTTGAGGATTAAGGTTGAGAATCTTAGGTAGCTAGCTTCTAAGCATACCTTTGGCTCTGTATTGTAGGAGTGTTTTTCTTGTGTGTGTTGATATTACCATCTACTCACCAAAGTTATTAGCATCCTAACATCAATTATTTACGGTATGGTACCTTTATCTCATAATGTGCTGTTGCTACAGGTGTGTGTTTTATTACCTTGTCACCCCCTTTTTTAAAGTCATATTAGTGTCCCGAATGTATGTGGGCCTCTTGGAATCAGCCTATCTAAGATAGAGATGCCTAAAGGGATAAGACTGGTTATATCTGGATCTCCTTATATCCTGTATAAGTGGGATCTACACTGGGAGTTGTTGTTGCTATTGTCATTGTTATTGTACAATATAGGATTAGAAGGACTTCTTCTTAAAATTTCTAAGACATTTTTTTTGATGACATATTTTCTTGTATAAATTATGGAATAATAATAATAATAATAATAATAATAATAATAATAATAATAATAATAATAATAATAATAATATAGTCAAAGTTTGATTTTTAATCAAATTTTTTACTCAAAAAAAATTAAGGGATAAAATTTTTAACATGTAAGCTAAATAATATTACCTACTAAAGATTGTTCTATTTTTCGCAAAAAGTTAACCTATTATTCACAAAAAGTTAACCACTTGTTCAGAAGAACGGTTCAATATTATGTTGTTTTGCCTGATCTTTGTTCTGTTGATTTTACATGTGTACAACTAGTTGCCTTCTTGAAAGAATTCACAAGTAATATTCATAAGTCACATTATCTCGTTGATGTTGGCTACTATTTTTGCTGCATGTTGTGTGCTACATTTTCTTTACAGGCTTTCTATTCTTTGTCACATGATGGTTATGAGATAGGGATGTCGAAGGTTGTCCCCTCTCAGCCTCCACTGGCGCAATGAAGTTTTGTACTGACAACTGTAAGGGATTGGATTTTGCTGCGAACAACCTTTCAATTCCTTTTTTGCTTAACGTTGTCTGCCTGTATAACCCTGACATTATTTGTCTGTTGAAATGAAGTTTGATGTACAATATGCAAACAATAGGCGGTTTTTATTAGGTACTTGTTTTGCAGGTGGAATATGGGTAGGCTTGAAGCACCATTTCCTTGTGGTTGTTCTTGTATACTGTAACAACTTTGTACATTGCCATGTTCATAGTATGAATGCTATTATTTGGTATGCTTGCTTTGTGTATGGTTCTCCAAGCGTACAGGGTTATCCTGGTGCATGATTGGCTTTACGAAATCTTTTGCTTACTATGAACCAGCTGATCTAACTAATCAGTGAATTTAATTAAGTTAAATTTCACACCAATAAAAGCAGGGGTAGTGAGCTAATTCGGGAATGGAAAGATTTTGCTAGATGGATATCAGCTTTGGGTCTATTGAATATCCCGTTCATTAGTTCTTGCTATACTTGTTTCAACCAGCAATTTAAGATTGATTTAATTTTTGAGAGGCTTGATTGTGCATATTGTAACACAGGCTGGTGGGACAAATTTATTTATTCGTACTTACTCAACCTCTCTCTGGTAAGTTCATATCATGAGACAATTATACTATTTGTTCAATATCGATTCCACATGCTGGAAAAAATATAAATTGGAAGCCTGTTGCCTGTTCAAAGAAAAGGTATGAATTGGGATACCACAAAAATGGTGTTCGAAAATTCAAGGTTATTTCAAGTTTCGGACCATAAATAAGTATTGTTTTGTAAAAAATGCTTCCTGGACCACAAATAGGAGCGAGTAAATCGATGGGAGGTCCTTTTCTTGTTGGAATTTTCCAAGAATAAAATAAAAATGGCAAGTTTTTATAGTGCTTATCTGAAAAGGTGGATAAGTATGGTGCCCTTTCAAGTTTATCCGCCTTATCTAATCCTTTCGGTGAAAAGGTGGATAAGTATAGTACCTCTTCAAGATTTAACCGCCCTACCCTATCCATTTTTGGTGCCTCTTTAGGTATGATCACTCTTCTATATAAGGAGTCACAATCACAGGCATAAAATCAATGTGAGTGACTGCAGCATCCTCATCGATTAACCTTTGAGAGAACCTTGAAACACACACTTGTTTTACCAAGTAGATTATCCCTAAAATTATTTGTGGTACAACAAATAAGTCTTAAGGAAAGTGTTCCTATTCATAATTTACTTAGTTTATCCTGTACTATATTCAACCCAATTTTTCTATCAATCTTAAGACTTATTTGAGATAGCGTCAATTCGTGAAATGACATCTAACTTTCAGAAGTTGAACAAATTCGAGGGTGTGGGCTTCCGTCGCTGGCAAAAGAAGATGCATTTCCTTCTTACAACTTTGAAGGTCATGTATGTGCTTAACACTTCCTACGCAATAGAGACGGAAAATGAGACTTTGGAGCATGCCAGTCGAAGATCCAAGTTTGAGAATGATGACTATATTTGTCGAGGCCATAACTTGAATAGCATGTCGGACACCTTGTTCAATGTCTATCAAGGCATGGAATCGGCAAAGGAATTATGGGAGGCGCTAGAGAACAAGTACATCACAGAAGATGCCTCTAGCAAGAACTTCCTTGTAAGTCAATTTAATAACTATAAGATTGTCGAAGGACGCTCTGTTCTCGATCAATTGCATGAAATTCAATGAATCCTAAGTCACTTCAAGCAATATAAAATGCACATGGATGAGATCATTATAGTTTTCTCTATAGTGGACAAACTTTCTCCCTCTTTGAAAGACACTAAAAGTACTTTAAAACATAAGAAAGAAGAAATGCCACTTGAGGAATTGGCTAACCATCTTCGAATAGAAGAAGAGTTACGTGTGCAGGATGAGTCAAAGGAGCATGTCCCCAAGATTCATATTGTCAAAGATGGTGAGTTGAGTCAAGTTCCAAAGGAAAACAAGAAGAGGCCTAATAAGGACAACAACAATAAGAGCAACAAGAAGGCTAAAGTGGTTTGTTGGGAATGCAACAAACCAGGCCACAAGAAAAGAGATTGTACCATTTGAAAGCGCAAACATGGCTTGAACAATCAAAAGGCAAAGGCAAAGGACAACTTTGTAGCTATGACCAATGATCAAATCAACATTGTTTAAAGTGACAATGATTGGTGGGTTGATTCGGGTGCTTCCAAGCATGTGTGTAAGGATCGCTCTTTTTTCAAGACTCTTGTGTTGGTTAAAGGTGGAAAAGTGCTCTACATGGGTAATACTTCTACTGTTGATGTTAAAGGAATAGGCCAAGTAGAGTTAGTCTTCACTTCTAGAAAAATTCTTACTTTAAATGATGTACATTTTGTGCCGGAAGTTAGAAAGAATCTTATTTTTGGTTTTTTTCTTAATAAGTTTGGCTTCAAATAAGTGTATGAGGCTGATAAGTTTATCCTGTCTAAAGGGAGTGTCTTTGTGGGGAAGGGTTATGCTAGTGATAACATATTTAAGCTAAATATAATTACTCCTTCTAGTGGTAATAAGATGAATGATTCTGCTTATATGCTTGTGTATTCTTTATCTTCTCTATGGCATAATCATTTTGGACATGTTAATTACAAAAGATTAAAAGAGATGTCAAGACTTGAGTTAATTCCTAATTTTGATGGAAACATAGATAAATGTAAGACATACATGTTAACAAAGATCACTAGAAGTTCTTTTGCAATGGTTCAGAGAATCACTAAATTACTTGAATTAATTCATAGTGATTTAGGTGATTTTCATAGCACTCCCTCTTTTAGGAGAAAGAACTACTATGTCACTTTCATTGATGATTTTACCAGATATTGCCAAGTATACCTGTTACATGCTAAAAGTGAAGCACTAGACATGTTTAAGATATTTAAGAATGAATCTGAGTTGTATTGTGAAACCTTCATTAAAAGACTAAGATCGAATAGGGGTGGTAAATATTATGATCCAAGTTATTTCCAATCAACTGGTATAATCCATGAAGTCACAGCACCTTATACACTACAACAAAATGGTGTGGCAGAAAGAAAAAATAGAACACTAACTGAAATGATCAATGCTATGCTTTCTAAATCCAGTTTAAATGAAGGCTTTTGGGGTGAAGCGCTACTCACAGCATACTACATCCTAAATAGAGTTCCTAATAAAAGGAATTCAATTACTCCTTATGAATTATGGAATAAGAAAAAGCCAAGCCTGAGTTATTTCAGAGTTTAGGGGTATAGAGCTACTGTAAGAGTCCCGAAACCCAAGAAAAGAAAATTGGGGGAAAGAGGAATTGAGTCTTTATAGGCTATGCTGAACGTAGCAAAGCTTATAGGTTTTTGGTTATAGAACCAAATGCTTCTATCACGGTTAACACTGTGATAGAATCAATTGATGCCATTTTTGATGAAACTAGATTCTCTTTAATTCCTAAACCAAATGATTTTTATTCTAACCACTATGACTCCATGTAGTGATCATGAACAAGGAGACATAGTGGAAGTAAGGAGAAGTAAACGGATTAGAAAGGAGAAATCCTTTGCATCCAATTTCTTTTTCTATTTGATAGAGGGAACAAGGAATTCCATTGAAAATGAAATACCTTATGTTTATAGCATTGATTCGGATCCTAACTCATTTAAAGAGGCTATGGAATCTCAAGCTGGTTCCTTTTGGAAAGAAGCAGTCCAAGACGAAATGGAATTCATCATGGAAAATAACACATGGGTCTTAGTTGATTTACCCCCGGGATGTAAGCCTATCACATCAAAGTGGATCTTTAAAAGAAAAAGGAAAGTAGATGGTACCATAGAAAGGTTCAAAGCTCGGTTGGTCATCAGGGGTTTTAGCCAAAAACATGGTATTGACTACTTTGACACATATGCACTAGTGGCTAGGATTGCAACCATAAGAGTTTTCATTGCTCTTGCTACAATTCAAAAGCTAGTAATTCACCAAATGAATGTGAAAATAGCATTTTTGAATGGTGTATTAGAGGAAGAGGTGTACATGAAACAACCAGAAGATTTTGTTGTTCAAGGCCAAGAGAACAAAGTATGCAAACTCATAAGATCATTATATGGCCTAAAACAAGCATCTAAACAGTGGCATCAAAAGTTTGATGAAGTATGCTATCTTATGGGTTTAGTATCAATGAATCTGACAAATGTGTATATTCTAAGTTTGAACATGGAAAAGGTGTGATTATATGCTTATATGTTGATGACATGCTAATTTTTGGCACTGACTTAGAGGAAATAGAGAAAACCAAGTGTTTTCTATCTTCCAAGTTCTTCATGAAAGACATGGGAGAGGCCGATATTATACTCGGTATTAAGATCATTAGAAATAATGATGGAATTCACTTGTCTCAATCTCATCATATTGAGAAAGTGCTTGTGAGGTTCAATCACAAAGATTGCTCCCCAGTGGCCACTCCTTTCGATTCAACCTATAAGTTGACTCGAAACAGTGGGAGACCTAACGCACAACTTGAGTATGCAAAAGTCATAGGGTTCTTGATGTTTGCCATGACAAGCGCAAAGCCGGATATTGCATTTGCCATTGGGAAGTTAAGTCGATATACTAGTAACCCTAGTAAGTTTCATTGGCATGTAATATGTCAAGTTTTGAAATACTTAAAGAAAACTCAAGATTATGGTCTGTGTTATTCCGGTTATCCTTTGATCTTAGAAGGAGACTCAGATGCAAGTTAGATAACTGACAAAGAGGACTATGCCTCTACATTAGGTTATATATACTTGCTTGGTGGAGGGGCAATATCTTGGGCATCCAAGAAACAAACCTGCATAGCCAACTCCACCATGGCTACTGAGTTTGTAGCTTTGGCTGTAGCCAGTAAGGAGGCAGAGTGGCTGCGGAATTTGCTATTGGAAGTGCCTTTATGGACAAAACCAATGTCGTCACTCTCCATACTTTGTGACAGCAAGACTACACTGTCTAAGGTTTATAGTCATGTCTATGATAGAAAATCAAGGCTCATTGGATTTAGACATGCCTATGTCCATCAGTTGATCAAAGATAGAGTGACTACAGTTAATTATGTGCAAACAAATGATAATCTTGTAGATCCTTTAACTAAGGGTCTAGCAAGAGGCTTGGTGTTGAGAACATCAAGGGGGATGGGACTTAAGCCCATATCTACAATTACTAGCAAGGAAGCCTCAACTTAATTCGTCGTATGACATAACATTCTAAGTTCAATGAGTGACAACTTTGCATAGTGATTGGAAGCACTGATATATTTTATCCCAAGGTAAGAGTGCTTGAGTACTGTAATGTTATAAGAGGGTGAGATTTATACTCTTAATAGATCTTGATTGAATGGCTTCTGTTACAGGAGCATATTTCTAAGGTCTATCTAAGTGAGTGTGAAGTGTGGCTGCTTCAAAGAGCAACAGGGCTTGGCTTGATGCACTCATGATGGATATGGACACATGGCCAGATAATAGTGTTAAATTTTAAGTGTGTAATGAGAATTGTATGTGAACTATATCCAATCAATCAAAGAGGATGTATAGTTCAAAGACTTATCTACTATTTATATTCAGACTAATTGTAATTATATTTCACTAAATGGAAGTTCAAATCGTGAGATACTTCTCTTATGCATAAATATCCTTGTGTTCTCGGTTGTGATTGTGTATTTACTGGAATGGCGGGGGTTTGTTCTATATTTTGGAAAAGGCGGGGGATTGTTGGAATTTTTCAAGAATAAAATAAAATAGACAGGTTTTTGTAGTGCTTATCTGAAAAGGTGGATAAGCATGGTGCCCTTTTAAGTTTACCCGCCTTATCCAATCCTTTCGGTGAAAAGGTAGATGAGTATGGTACCTCTTTAAGATTTAACCGCCCTTCCCTATCCATTTTTGGTGCCTCTTCAGGCATGATCACTCTTCTATATAAGGAGGAGTGAAATCACAATCACAGGCATAAAATTAATGTGAGTGACTGCAGCACCCTCATCGATTAACCTTTCAGAGATCCTTGAAACACACACTTGTTTTATCAAGTAGATTATCCTTAAGATTATTTGTGGTGCAACAAATAAGTCTATAAGAAAAGTGTATCTTTTCACGATTTACTTGGTTTATCCTGTACCACATTCAACCCAATTTTTCTATCATTTCCAACATACAGAGATAACATAATATTTATTACACGATAGCAGATTATCTCCCAAGGCCATTTCTCATAATTGCCAGGCAAGTGAGCACCTTGCATGCGCTCTTTAAGAACTCACATCTACTGGAAATAGTGAACTAAGATGCATTCAGCTGTTGAACCAAGATGCATTCGACTGTCTATAGGGATAATATGACTAAATTTTTGTTTAATTATGCAGCTGTGAGCTTAATGTACAAATGCACTCGAGGATATCTCAACAAAAAAGGGAATTGGATTAAAGATCAGACAGGGCTCACCAAGCGGGTTGTCACCTGTTTTCAAGGCCTTTTCCATCCTCATCAATGAGGGTTATCTCTCACGTGGCAACATTAGGTAGTAAGTATCTTGTCTACTTTTCGTGAATGTCTTTCTCCATAAGATATCCTATGGCTGTCTCAGCCATTTACAGAGGAAGAAGTTCAAGATACTTTTTTTTTGGTATGAAGAGTTGGAAATCTAGTGGGTTGGATGGAATCCTTGCTTTATTCTTTCAAAAATTTTGGAATTTCATTGAATCAGACATCCTCAATGCTATTTTAGGCATGTCAAAGTCAGGACATCTTTTAAAGCAGATTAACCATACCTTTATATCTCTCATTCCATCAATAACTATCCCGAATCATTCAATCAATTTCACCCCATTAGTTTATGCAATGTTATCTGCAAGGCATCTCTAACTGCTTGACCAACAGGCCAAACAAAATTATGCCCTTGGTTATTTGCCCGTAGCAAAATGCCTTCATGCTTGGAAGGTTAATGGGGGATAGTTGTTTATGTGTCCATGAGCTCCTACACTTTTTAAAAATTAAGAAGCAAGGGCCTGTAATCCTCGCATTAAGGTTGATTTAAATAAGGCTTATGACCACTTAGAATGCGATTTTATTAAGGCTGCACTACGTTGTGTCAGCTTCTCTGAAGTACGGATATCACACTCACTATGGGGAGCACTACTCTATTCTAATTAATGGTGTGTCATCTACTCCTTTTCGGCCTTTTGTAGGTATTCGTTAAGGGCACCCCCTCTTGCTTATTTTGTGCATGGAGGTGCAATCCAAGCAGTTGTTACAAGTCCAAGAACGGGGGCAATGTGTCAACCTCAGGGTTGCAAGAGACAAAATTAAATCATTTTCATATGTATGTTTTTAAAATTAACTGATTTATATACACTTTGAATCTTGATGCACCTTGATATTTTATAGTGTAATGGTCATAAATAATGAATTTTCCACAAATTCTAAAAAACCAGTTGGATATAATTTGAATTAAAAAAAAGGAAGGTATGATAACCTTGTCTTTATTAATAGTATTCCTAGGTTGGACTATCTCGTTTATTAGGTTAACAAATGAATATTATTCCTTATGAGCATATAGTTAATGTACTTGTTAAAAACTGGTGACTTGGTCTGTGGGCCTTAGAGTTTACACCAAAGCCCTAGTTCCTAATAATTGAGTTTTAAAGTTCACACTTAAATTAAACCATAAACCCTAAATGTTAAACATTAACCTTGGGCTTTCATATTATGTTCTTTTGTATCATAAACCCTAATTGTCAAATTGAAAATCCTAAATTACTTAATTTGACTAATTTTCCTTTATTTTCTTCATATTTGGGTTACTTTCCTTACTCAACTCCCAAAAAATGAGGAGAAAAAAATGATTTATACATCACTTAATAAAGCTATTCAATATGATTTTGAAATCCTTATGTTACGTATTAGAGTCACCATAGTATCACTCTTATATGATTAATTGTGCCACTATTATTAGTGAAGTTGTAACACTATGAGTATTTGATTGTGTTATTTGCACCAAGAAATTAAACAAAAGTTAAGTAGTCCTCTGTTAGGGCATGTTCTTTGGAACCTCTGAGAAGTACTTATTAATACTTATTACTGAAACATGTTGTAACATACTGAAAATTTTTTAAACATGCTGAATAGTTGAAGAAAATATAACTGTATATTTTCAATAAGTACTAAATAGTGCTAAAAGTTACTGAATTGAGCTAGAAGTTACTGAATTATGCTAAAAGTTATTGAACTGTGTTAAAAGTTACTGGATATTAATGATAAGTTGAAAAGAATATACCTTAAGTTTTTTTTAGTCACTTCTCATTTCTTTTTTATTCCTACTTCTCTTTCATTATTTTAACCACTCTCCTCAATATAAGACCAATTTCTTCATAATTTAAATATCTACTTACGTAGAAAAATTAGAAAACTTGACTAAGTAATTCATAAATCAGTTTTTTTTCCACTTTTTTGGGAGGGTTTCCTTTTCAAAAAAAACGGAAGCAAAGGTGAGAGAAAATGAAAGAAAATAGGCAAAATTAGGTAATTCTCAAATATATATACTCTGAACTCATAAACATGTTTTTAGGGGAATGAGCGAATAAAATTTATATATGCATATATATCTGATTATATAAGTAATTTAGTGCTAATAAATTCCAAAAATATATATTACATAATTTTGTTATTGACCTTTAGATACTCACTTGGATGACTGAGAACAAAGGTTGCAATCTACGCTCGCTTGTACCGAGTGGAAGATGGGAATTCAAGTACGTAAGAGTGCTAATCGGACGCACTTGGGCCACTAAGTATGGGGTACATTTAGGTGATTATAAATTTTAAACTAACGCCCAAAGGCAATCTTCCTTGTTGTACAGAGAATACAATCAAGCGGAGGAAGGGGCTGTCAAGATGTCGCGTGACACCAATAATGCTGAAGTCACGGTCCTGTTCGATAAAATTGACTGTTTAGGTAACGGATATCAGTTCAAGTAGCGAATAACTGTTTAGATAGCGGATGACGTTTCTCATTTAGCTGTTAGCGGATAGCTGTTTAGATGAGCGGTTTAAACTAATATGTTCGGTAAATTTAGCTGTTAGGCCAGCTGATTAATGTAAATTGACATAAAAGGATATATATAATTTCCAAAGATAAAATTTTTAAAGGATATTTTTGGTTAAAAAATATGAAACGCTACTTTTAAATGTTAAATGTTAATACTATTAGCTTTTCAAAAACGCTGTTTAAAACGCTAAACGCTACCTAAAATGCTAGTCAAAACACTAGTTTACCGAACACTAAAAATTGACCAATTAGTGCATTGACTTGATCAAAACACTCAACGCTACCCAAAATGCTGTTGTCGAACATGAAACTCTTCATTTCAAGAATTAATTTCAATCAGCATCCCGAACAGTAAAATAATTATTGCCCAATAGCCAACCTCACTATCCTTTAAATAAATTTTTGTTGGCACTTATTACCCAAATTTTATTTGTTGTTACCCAAATTTTGTCAAATTTTAATAGTTGACGTATAATTTTGTTGATGATTGGATCATTCATTAGACTAGCGGCTGTACTTTTGGCAATTGCTCATCTAAATTGACAATGTCGTATAGAAAGTATTGTCATATTCGGTGAATTAGTTGTTTAGGTAGTGAATAATCGTTCAAGTAGTAGATAATTATTTATATATCGGATTATTATTCTAATTTAGTTGTTAGCATATAACTGTTTGGATGAGGGATGAAAGGCAATGTATTCGGTAAATTTTGTTGTTGGATTAACTAATTAATATAAACTGGCATGAAAGAATATGGATCAAGTTTAAAGATAAATGGTACTTTTTGACCAGAAAATGTGAAACACTACTTTTGAATGCTAAAAGCTAATATTGTTAACTTTTTACAATCACTACATGAAACACTACATGTTTACTTAAAACTAGCCTAAACAATGTGTTACCAAACACTACAAATTGACTTCCTAATGCGTTGATTTGGTTAAAACGCTAAACAGTATTCAAACGTTGCTGTCGAGCATGGCTAATTTTGAATGACTACTAATACACTAGTGGCATCAACGTATAGAAAGCGCTCAAAGGTATTTAAATATATCAATACTCCACTCCCTTCGTGTCTCTCCATGCGTTGAGAGTATTGATAATTTTTCTATAATGTTGTTTCACTTGAGAGAAAAATTTTCAAGTATTTGATAATATATATTTTTTTAATCAATAGCAGTTGATAATATCGAATAACTTTTATGGGCGTTAGTAATTTCATTACAAAATTATGAAAAAGTTTTCTATCTAAAGGGTGTCTAAAACCTCAATCTCCTCAATGTGACTCCCCCAGTATACTGTTTGGGTAAGTTTTTTAATTGTGTTGGGGATCAAAGGTTAAGTCTTTGCATTTGAGTAAGGATTGTAATCGTATGTGGATTAGGGGTTGTGATAATTGTATTTATGTTGTGTTGCAAAATATAAATGTTGACGCCGAAAATACGATATTTTTACAGCACCTTTCTGCCTAATTTATGCTCGAAATAATTGCATTTGTTAGGTTTTTATTTGATTTTATTTTGTTTTGTAGGTATTGAATAATTTGGGAAAAAGACGAGAAAAAGACGAAGGAAGGCCGAAAATTGAAGAACTGGGCCAGGTTGATTCAAACTCGAATCAAGCAACAATAACAAAAACAAACCAAAAAAAATAAAAAAATAAAAGAAGACAAAAATTAAAAAAAAAAAATAAAAGCCCCAACCGGCCACGTGCGCCTCACGTGACCCGACTAAGCCCCCCTCCCCCTTAATTCAGATCACCTTCTCTTTCCTCTCATTCCCCTGCAACCCTACCCCCCCTTCCCCTTCGCTACTTCTGCTTCTTCTTCAACCCCAAGTCTCCCTCTCTCACCATGGCTTCTCATCTTCCCCTCAGACTCGGTCCCTCCTCTCTCTCTTCTTTCAATTATCGCCTCCATTAATGTAGCGGTTTCAAGGATTCATTTTTTGGAGAAATGAAGAGGCAATTCGGTTTGGGGAGGAGCTGAAGGGACCCGAAACTGCTTGCAAAAGGGGTCCGAGGCAGCGTGACAGAGGAAGCAAGTTCAGAACCATATTTTTTGTTTTTATTTGTTTCGTTGCTGATTTTCCAGATTTGAGATTCGAATTTTAGTTTCAGATTATGAAAGTTAGGTTTTAGGGTTTAGTTTAATTTCAGTTTTCAACTTTGATTTGTCTACGAATTTCGATTTTTTTCAGTTTGGAGGTGTTGGTTCTATTTATCTATGGATTCGAATTTGAGTTTTGATTTTGGGGCTTTATTGTTCTGAGCGGGAGTTTTGGAATCTCGTTTTACGTTTGCTGAGAATCTGCTCGATTGTGATCATGTATCATACTTTGCGTTTACCCCTCCCTTGCTTTCAGTAATTACAGCGCCTCATCCTGGTTGATTTTCCTCTGAATTATTCCATTGCCAAGCCTCTATTGGGGTTGTGAGTTTGATGTTGGTGACAAATTTGGGTTTGCTGATTTGATTTTGTTCAAGCTATGCATTCAGTTTCTGGAGTGATGCCCTGTTTTGGTTGTAATGCTACACATTTGGGATCAATTCTGTTATTTCCCCTGCCATGGTCTGCTGACACAATGTTTTGCCTTCTCAGTTTATTTACATATTTTGTAGCTCTGTTTCGGTTGTAGCTCTCTATTCTGATATCGTTTAGTTGACTTTCATATGCTTATTGTCTAATTACTTCAAATTAGGCCAGATTAGTTTAATTTCGTAGCTAGTAATCTAATTCCACAGCCCATCCCTGAGGACGATACCCGTAATTGTTACGGCGATAAACCGTATACTTGCGGAAATCCCTACAAGTTTTTGACGCCGTTGCCGGAGATGGCGTTGTGAAATTTGGTTGCATCGAGTCACAGTTTCAGTGATCGAATCATTTTAGTCGAGTTCGTTTTAGTTTAAGTTTTGTATTTCGAGTTCAATTAAGTTTTATTTTATTAATTTGTCTAGATTATTTTCATTGGTTGAATTTAGTCCGTGTTTTGATTTTCGGTTTAGATTAGTTTCATATTGAGTTCTAGTTATTATTTACTGCTGGAAAAAAATAAATACTAACCCATTTAGTGTTTGTGCAGGAAACCCCCCCAAAAAAAAATTGCAGGTTTTTTTTTTCCTTTTCAGCATCTGTGTGAATTTTTTTGGGTGGATTCTGGTTAGATTCTGCTTGTTTTGATATTTTTCCTAGATTCAGCATGATTTTTAGACGCTATATGAATTTTTCTGGCATTTTTGGGACTGTTTGGATTTTTTTGTGAATTTTAGAAATAATTTTCTGTTTGCATTTTTCTACGGGGACAGAAAAAATTCAAAACAAATTAGAGTTATGTCCCTTATGACTATGTGGACTTTGCTGTATATTTAATTCTGATTTTAGGAGTCGTATTTTCTGTTTTAATTTTATTTTAGAATTGGGTTGTTTAGGTGTTATTTATTTTCTAATTTTCTTTTAGTTTGTTGGTGGTTGTGTTTATAGTCTTCGATTTGATCATATTTTGTTTGTGTGATTTACTCCTTTGTTTTGTTTTGTGGTTAAAAAAAAAAACAAGAAAAAAAAGATGCTCATGCTTTGTGATTTGTCTCTTTGGTCTTTCTTTTCTTTTGGTCCCATAGTTTTAATTTTGTTAGTTTATTTTGTGCGCTTAACTTCATTATTTCAATCTCTTGTTTTTGTTTTAGTTATTAGTTTGTAATTAGTGTTCTAGAGTCATTTTTCTTTCAATAAAAAAAAACCTAAAAAAAATTGAAAATCCTAAAAAGTGAAAAATTCTATTACCCAAAAAAAAAAAATCAAGAATGCCATTGTTTAAATTCCCACAATATGAGCATGAATCTTTCTGGCGTTATTTGTCTAGACTTAACGATTATCGTGCTCAGTTGAATCAAACTTTTGAGAAATGGAAAATTTGTGAGGTCATTGTTTTGGGTTTAAATTCTAAATTTAGGGGTCATGTTGCGTCTATGTGCCTAGGTGGTTTACTAGGATTTTTGTCTAGAGCTTAAGATGAGATTTGGGATTTCTTTGAATGATTAGCTTGGGTTA
Source organism: Carnegiea gigantea (assembly GCA_029747015.1). Taxonomy (NCBI): domain Eukaryota; kingdom Viridiplantae; phylum Streptophyta; class Magnoliopsida; order Caryophyllales; family Cactaceae; genus Carnegiea; species Carnegiea gigantea. Next base: position 194,080 of record JAKOGI010000234.1, on the reverse strand, counting down.
CTTATGAGTTTGACCAAGCTAGAGGGACTTCAGGATACCCAATTCATGCTGATTGTGCCTTTCGTGCTAATCCTTACCACCAAGATCACTTTAGAGATTCCTATGACCCCTCTTATGTTTCTATGCCTCATGTTTTGTGTGCTTATTGTGAGTCTTCCTGTCATGATACTTATTCTTGTCCTTATTATAACTATGTTGATGCTACTTGTGTAAGTGTTGAACAGAGGTTAAATGCCTTGACCAGTAAAGTGTTAGAGACAATAACAAAGAGGATTCCTGAATATTCTCATTGTTTTAATCAGAGTAGGGAGCGTTGTGATGAGTCTGACTCTAGTTTAGGATTTCCTAAATCAGGAGTTAGTTTTATGGTGATTTTGAGCCCTCTTGTCTTCCTAGGCCTAGCTTGAATGATGCTGAGCCTTTGCCTGGTCTAGAACAGGCGAGTGACCTCCCTATGTCTCTATCACTTGACCTTACTCCCCGCACTAACTTACAAGAGGCTATCACTGATGATGTCCTCATATATGCTGTCCCACCCACCACTTTGCATGACTCTTCTGAGTTTGAAGCAGGTCGAGCCCTTGAAAGTGCTAGTGAGTTAGATACGAGCGTCACATTAGACATTGAGCATCATGATAAGTTAGATGATATTGCTGTCCAGGAGTCATGTGAAGAAGAAGTTGAGCCCACCAGTTTAGAATTTAATAATGATATTCTTTCTGTTGAAAATGAATCCTTTTCATATGGGCTTGTTATCAATGCAAGTTTTGATGAGGGTTTTTGTGCTGAATATAAATCATTTTTATTTGACCCTCTAATACCTCATGAGTCATTCCTTCTTGAATACGACTCATTTTCTTTTGATATCAATGTAGGTTTGGGTGTGGATCTGTGTGTTGAGTATGAGTCATTCTCCTTTGATCAGATCATACCTGACCTTCTCCTTGAACCTCACAAGTCTGACTTTGTTGAGTCTGCGAATGTTGCCCCTGAGAATTTTACTTTAGACCAGACTCATACACATATTGACCTTAAAGGACTTGTGGACTTAGGACCCTCTTATTTGCCTAGGCCATTCTTTCATGATGATTATATTTCTAGGCTGATAACCTCTCCCCTGGCTACTTTTACGTATGTCTGCCTGTTTGGTGTTGGGGCCCCCCAGTTCGATAAGTTGAAACGGGCCCTTACTTGTGCTGAATTGCAATGGTGGATGTACTCTTTCTTGTTCCAACTCGTTGCTGTTTCCTGCTTCCATCTTCTTGAGAGTTGGTCTTGTTTATATGACAAGCTTCTTCGTGCTTTAATGGGTTTCGATTTGAATAACAACTTGTGTATTGTGATGGAGTGGCTGACGCTCCCTGAGCCTCTCTCTTGAACAAATTGCAGGAGGCTTTAGCTTAGGTATACTTCAGCACCTGACCTGGTATGATCGTTCCACTCCCTTCTCTTCCCTCTTCTTTTTCATTTGTTTTCTTTTTTCTGTTAGTTGTGGATATCTAGGATTGTTTTGTACTTTGTTTTGTGAGTTTTTGATGTTCTTTGACTTTCTTTGATTTTTTTTGGTTTTGTTTCGTGAGTTTGTATATATTTGTGTTTTGTCTCGATTTTCAGTGTTGCTCTTTGGTGCCTTAGTTCCCACAATAAGGACATTGTGGAGCTTTGGTGTGGGGTTGAGGCGCCCATTTTTCGAAATTTTTCGAAAATTTTGAAGGGAAAAAAAAATGACAATTGCTAAAATTCAAAAAAAAAAGATTTTTGTTTTTGGGGAAGCTTAGTACTATTTTGATCAACTTAAATGCTCAATGCTTTGATTGTTCGCTTGTATATATGCATGATGTGCTTGATATGTCTTTATCCTCGATGTGTCATTCTTAGCCCTAATTCTAACCCCATTTGTTCATTATAGCCGTGTAATCTAATTCCTATTTATTTTATCCTCATTGTCTTAAGGTCTTAGTTTTTCATGATCGGCTCTCCCACTTATTTTTGACACAATTATTTTTGGTTTTTAATTGAAAAAAAGGGAAAAAAAAGAGAGAAAAACATTAGAATGAGAAAAAAGAAAAAAAAAGGCCCAAAAAAAAGGAACTGAAAAAGAAGAAAAAGGAAATGAAATAAAATTTGGAATGACAAGCAACCCTTTGAGGCATGCACTATTAGGTGTTACCCTTTGAGGCAATATTGCTACTGGGAAAGCTTACTTCCTATGTTGATTATTCAATAATGTAATTTGTGTTAATCGAGTGGGATTGAGTTTGATTTTGGTAAACCTAAGCCGTAGGATGATGAGACACATGCACACGAGCACAGGGAAGGATTCAAAGTTTTAGTGTATACGTGGGATGATAAATTAGTGCTTTGATATCATGCATGGGGTAGAGAGTCTTGATGAGTACATTATGTTTATATGTAGGACAGCATCTTTGCTACAGAGGTGATTTAGTTGATTCGAATGTGCATATCTTTCCCCAGTTTTGTACATATTAATTTTTGAAAAAAAAAACAAAAACAAAGCCCAAAAAGATTTCAAGTTTCTATTTATGTTTTCTTTTATAGATTTTGTGGGTATATCTTCTGCAAACCTTCACGAGACCTTACTCATCCACTAGGGGTAACCTAGGGGTTCAAAGGACTTGTTGCACATGCTAAGTGCAACCGTGATTACTACGAAAGTGAGTTAGGATTTTATTTTGTTTTTCGAGGCTTTTTAGTTTTGTTTTACTCGAGGACGAGCAAAACTTTGGTGTGGGGGTATTTGTTGACGCCGAAAATATGATATTTTTACAGTACCTTTCTGCCTAATTTATGCTCGGAATAATTGCAATTGTTAGGTTTTTATTTGATTTTATTTTGTTTTATAGGTATTGAATAATTTGGGAAAAAGACGCGAAAAAGATGAAGAAAAGCTGAAAATTGAAGAACTGGGCCAGGTTGATTCAAACTCGAATCAAGCAACAATAACAAAACAAACCAAAAAAATAAAATAAAATAAAAGAAGACAAAAATTTAAAAAAAAATAAAAGCCTCAGCCGGTCACATGCTCCTCACGTGACCCGACTAAGCCCCCCTCCCCCTTAATTCAGATCACCTTCTCTTTCCTCTCATTCCCCTGCAACCCGACCCCCCCTTCCCCTTCGCTGCTTCTGCTTCTTCTTCAACCCCAAACTCTCCCTCTCTCACCATGGCTTCTCGTCTTCCCCTCAGACTCGGTCCCTCCTCTCTCTCTTCTTTCAATTATCGCCTCCATTAATGTAGCGGTTTCAAGGATTCGTTTTTTGGAGAAATGAAAAGGCAATTCGGTTTTAGGGAGGAGCTGAAGGGACCCGAAACTGCTTGTAAAAGGGGTCCGAGGCAGCGTGACAAAGGAAGCAGGTTCAGAACCATATATTTTTTTTTCCTTTGTTTCGTTGCTGATTTTCCAGATTTGAGATTCGAATTTTAGTTTCAGATTATGAAAGTTAGGTTTTAGGGTTTAGTTTAATTTCAGTTTTCAACTTTGATTTGTCTACGAATTTCGATTTTTTTTAGTTTGGAGGTGTTGGTTCTATTTATCTATGGATTCGAATTTGAGTTTTGATTTTGGGGCTTTATTGTTCTGAGTGGGAGTTTTGGAATCTCGTTTTACGTTTGCTGAGAATCTGCTCGATTGTGACCATGTATTATACTCTGCGTTTACCCCCCCCCTTGCTTTCAGTAATTATAGTGCCTCATCCTGGTTGATTTTCCTCTGAATTATTCCATTGCCAAGCCTATATTGGGATTATGAGTTTGATGTTGGTGACAAATTTGGGTTTGCTGATTTGATTTTGTTCAAGCTATGCATTCAGTTTCTGGAGTAATGCCCTGTTTTGGTTGTAATGCCACACATTTGGGATCAATTCTGTTATTTCCCCTGCCATAGTCTGCTGACACCATGTTTTGTCTTCTCAGTTTATTTATATATTTTGTAGCTCTGTTTCGGTTGTAGCTCTCTATTCTAATATCGTTTAGGTGACTTTCATATGCTTGTTGTCTAATTAGTTCGAATTTGGCCAGATTAGTTCAATTTCGTAGCTAGTAATATAATTCCACAACTCATTCCTGAGGACGATACCCGTAATTATTACGGCGATAGACAGTACGCTTGCGGAAATCACTACAATAAACGAAAAAAAAGTTTCTTAAAATAGAACTACTAAAGTAGGGTCTTTAAATTAGCTATTTACATATGCGACAACACGTTGTAGAATGCAAAATGTTTCCAATCAACCATGACCTGCAGTGTGAAAAATTAAATACTTTTATTCTTTTACCAATGGTCGCTTGCCACATGTCAAATTAATCATGGCGGTTTATTGAATTAAAATTTTAATGCAAATATATATTGGCCAAACCAAAGGCACCTCATGTCACATGTAGAAATATAGTCGTTCCTTTCCTTTAAAAGGAGATAAGTAGCCATAAATAAGGCCAACCCTAGCCTACCTTCTATATTAATATGGAGCTTGCCCTTCAGTCAAGGGGTCGATATTCTAAACAACTCACAAGAGCTCAAGAATTCTATGTGAAAGAAGACGATAAGAACTCTAAGCACGTGTCATCTACTATTAGATTCAAACTCTTAATATTGAGATTAAGCTTCTTGGGCCCTCTCTAAAAATCAAATCATTCAAGACCATTCAAGGAGGTTGAACAAGATGATTCTACTAAATTGTTCTTATAACAGTTATACAGAGATTGTACTCATTCTTTGATATAAACATATAATTTAATTTGTTTCTTAATGTTTTGTCTGATTTATTTTGACTCAAAATTTGTGCATACAAATTTCTGGCACGCTCAGTAAGACATTCTTTACCTCTCGTCTTTTGCTCTGAAGCATAGACTCTACACTCCTCAAAGACAACATAGGTCCCTAAGAACGCCATCTCTCAATCTTGAAGGAAAGGTATCTGATCCACATTTCAGGGATCAATAGCCGCTAATGTTGCGTCTAGCTTAGTTAACTTGAAATATGACAAATGCTGTTACTATAATGGCCATAAGGTAATCGGTTATGACTGCGCCATCGCAGTCACATAAAATACGAAGTCTTGGCTTCAACTTGCTTGAATGAGTCAACCAAATTGCTTCTCATTCTTTGAAGCACAAATCTGTTGCTGGCTTTAAAATGCAGCAAATAGTTTCTCATGGGATGGATGACCTCCAAGCCTACGCCGATCCCACCTTTCAATCTATCGATGCGAAAAATCATGGCTATACTATCAATGACTCTTCACAAACATTTCCAAGGGAGTTATTGTTCTCCCAGTTAGACTGAGTCCATTAACATGGTCATTATGCCAGTCATGGTGATAGAGATAGCTAGCTTAGAAGAAGACCTTGCAAGTATGAAAGCAACATTGGAGAGGATTACTAAGAAGAGTCTAGAAACGGACGCCCAAATCAATGGCCAAAGTAAGCAAATTGATGGTCTAATGAAGAAGTTGGAAAAGCAACGGTCCAAATCCTTTAACAAAGGCTCGAATCGCGAATATTCTGATAAAGGGCCTAATGGCAGTGAACACTTTAACAACAAACACATAAAAAAGGAAAAAAAACCCTTACTAGGCTAAATAAAGAGGATTGATGCCCTTCGTATACCCCATGGCCGTCAACCCCCTAAGTTTAACAAATTTTTTGGTAAAGGTAACCCTAAAAACAGATTACACATTTCAAATGTGCACTAATAAGGTGAAGCATTTCATTCAATCTCTTTAGGGAATCACTATCAACTGGTATAAGACTTAGAGTTTGAATCCATAAATAGTTGTGAACAAATGGAACAAGGGTTCCTTAATAGATTCTATAACATTTAGCACAAAGTTAGCATTAAGGAGCTGATGCATACTAAGCAGTGGAAGGATGAACCAGTCCTCAATTAAACACTGAAGATCTCTAAGTCTTGAGTGCAAAGATCATTTGTCTTAAGCCTCTGCTATTGAGATGTGTGCTCATTGCATGGAATGAGACTTACTTTACATTCCACACATGAAAAAGCTAAGGACTTTCTAATAATGTGCTTTTAAAGCTTATGACATGGAGATGTTAATAACAAATCGTCATGGTAGGTCATCTTCCTCATACGAATTCAAGAAGGCGATTTGAAGAAGAGTTCTAAGCCCCTAAAGGCCTCAACAATGAAAGCTATGATTGTTTCCACTGAAGAACCGGTGCGGATTTTAGGGAAATCTGGGCCAGAAGGGAAGAAGGTTTCATACTCTAAAGAGACAACAAAGAAGCGCCCTACATTGAGGGAGCTTCAAGAGAAGAAGTACATGTTCCTTGATTCACACTTGTTGAGAATATTGGATGACCTACTTAAGAACATGATCATTAAGCTCCCTAAACCAAAGTAGCTAGAAGGACAAATGACCCAAAGTACTATTGCTACCACAAGGTTATTAGTCACCTCGTGGAGAAGTGTATTGCACTCATAGAATGCATCCTGCAACTAGCCAAGGAAGGGAAGATCATATTAGACTTAGAAGACACTACTGAAACCAATTGCATCTATGCCCAACTGGAATACTCATCGTCTTCATCAAGGTAAGATTTGATTTAACTCCACCAAGAGGTAAGGTCTAATCTTATCCATTCTACAAGAACAAAGTTATTTACGCTATAATTTGGAAGTTTAGAGCTAGTAGTCATTCAAATAATGGTGCAAATACCATTAGCAGAAACCTGTCTTGTCATAGATGTTCCTGATAAAGGTGAAGAAGGGTGGACCCTTATCGAAGCAAAAGTAGGACTAGCAACACTTTTGCGTCGTGAAAAAAGACAAGGAAGGAAGAAGAAACCCTAATGTATAAGGGGTAAATAGAGGTCAAAAACAAACAGCAAGCATGAAAATTAAGCCCATGAAACTACTTAACCAGGAGCCACTTATTCGTATCACATTGGAAGAGTTTTTCCTTGTGGCCTTCTTCAATAAAGTTATGGTTAAAAATGACCTCACATATTGAGCTAGAGGATGAGGAAAATGGAGAAAAAGAAAAGAAGAAGAATTCTTCTAAAGGTGATGATAAAACTTTAACTGTTTTTGAGGCCTTACCAATACGCATGGACTGGAGGCATATCTTTGACTTACCTGAAGAGATGCGTCAATGTGCTACTATTGCCCTTCACCAGTCAGGCCCTTATGCTGAGAAGGTCAAAGATGTTGAAGAATCTTCAAAAGGCCTTACCCAATATGCCACTTATAACACAACCATCAATTTCATTGATGATGATTCGTTGATGGTCTCCAAACCTCACAATCGGCCTTTGTCTGTGACTGCTTATATCAGGAAGTAAAAAGTCAAGCACATCATGGTAGGTGGGGGTTCAGCTATTACTATCATGCCCAAATGTACTATAAGTGAATTGGTGATGACAATAGAAGAGCTTTCTAGAGTAGAATGGTGATTCAAGGGTCTAGCCTTAAGAGTTAGTGTGCGATTGACATGATTCATCTTTAGCTAATGATGGGAGACCCGCCAACATTTTCATGATAGGAAGAATTTAAAGTTTTAATATTTATAACCCCAAGTATAAGGTTTATCGTCGAGTGGTTGGGGTATCATCCACCAGGAGTTAGGTTTTAAGTACCAGGATTAACTCAAGTGTTTCAAGTTAGGTTAAGTGAAAAAGGAATGAAAGGCAATCTAAATAAAGCTAATAAACACAAAAGAAGAGGCTTGGACTTATGATTGGGCCAATTGACGAACTCAGTAATCGAGGTGAGTCCTAGCCTACCCAAACTATACTGAAAACAAGAGATGGTCGGTTGCACCATCAAGACCATCCAAGCCCTCTCTCAAGGATCATAAGCTAGTCTACTTAGTCGAACCACCTATTTTTATGGGGTAGCCTAATTAGACCACGAGATTAGCAACTTTTAGACCTAGTTAGGATCGAGACTATTTTTATGTTGAAATCCTGACTATCCTCTCTCTCATACTAGCAATTGACCTCACCTCTGAGCATAAGTCAATTCCCAAAAATATGGATGAAAGCTCTCTCAAGCATTTCATCAAACACTTGGCCGGCATGAGAGAAAACTCTAAGTTCAAGGAATAAATTGGGTGTGGTTAGTCCTAATTCAAGACTAATTAACCATCAAGAGGGTAATCACAATCTAAGCCAACAAAATCTAACTACAACTATGCTAACAAACAAGTAAATAATCATGAACTGAGGAGGGGAGAGAATGAAACTAATCTAATCTAACAAGCTCATTAAGCATGGATTGACAATAAAAACTAAACATTTGAACCAAATAAAATCAAACACAAGAACTAAACTAAAAAATCTAAACAAGAACAAGATATGAAATAGATAGAGAACGAGAGAAAAGAAAACTTATTCTTCAATGGCTTGAATGAAAATCTATAAGCTTGAATCCAAAACAACCGAAATTCAAATCCTAATCTCCAAGTTTATTACCCCCTAATGGGGTTTTTAATGGCTAAACTTAAGCTAAAAACTCTTCAAAACACCCGCAGAAAGGCCCCAAAAATGTCCTTTAAATACAAGTCGAGTCGGGAGAAAAAGGGGTGAGAGGACGAGAGGGTGGCGACGGTTGTCCCCAAGGCGACCACCGGTCATCGCCACCGCAACAAGCTATTGCGTAGGTGACGACTAGCCGTTGCCAGCCACTGCCCTACTGTTGTGGTGGTGACGGTTGGTGGTGGTGGCCACAATGGCCGTCCCTACTTCTTGCTTGCGATCTTCTGACTTTTCTTGTTCCATCTTCACTCTTTTTTTTCGGTATTTGCCTGATTGAAGTTATTACCTACAAAAATAAATAAAACAAGTAAAATCCTAAAGTTCATATTATTATACGAGCTAAAATTAGGTGAAAGAGACATGTAAACTACGATAATTTAGCACCCAACTCATGCCCCCACGCCTATCTTTTGCTCGTCCTTAAGCTACATAAAAGAAAAACTAATCTAAGAACCTAACTCACTTTCGTAGAAATCGTGGTTGCATTTAGTGTATGCAACAAGCCCTTTAAACTCCTTGGTGTTTTCAAGTGGATGAGTGAGGTTTCGTGAGGGTTTGCAAAAAATATACCTACAAAATATTTGAAATATTTTTTCGAATTTTTTCAAAAGCAAATCATATATACAAGGCAAAAGGAAAATATGTACACATCTAGATCGATTCTATCACCCTAACAACCTAGCTACTAAGCCACATATGAACAAAACATACATTCAAGAGACACATAGGCTATAAATGCATCTCGGCTCTCATTTTTCATCCTATACAACACAATAACACGGTTTGCACACTTTGGTGCTCCGTGCAAAATGTATTGACTCCTAATGTTAGGCTGAAATCTGGCAAGAAGGTCATTTCCACTTGGTGTATGACTCACTTTTATTAGATCACATTTTCTGCTCCTTGTCTTTTTCGCTTTTCTCCTTATAATCCTTCGCCCAGAAGGGTAGTTCTTGGCTTATTAGGCCTTGAACTCCCGGAGAAGCAACTTAGGACATATTTGGACTTCTTTCCAAATTAGGGGTTTTATTTGGATGTACAAAGCACTTATTCAAGCTCAAATAGAGGTGTCGGAGTGAAGCTTACTTTTTTAACCACATTTTCTCATTTTCTTCTTTTCTTTATATTGGGAACAATGCCGAAAGTTAATTAATCAAGTAGAATGTCCCAACCCCAAATTTCAACAACTAGCACCAAAAGTCAATGGTCAAGTGTACAATGTAGGCACAACACCGCATATGTGAAATGAAGTTATTATGAAAAACCGAAAACTGCGTTGTAGACAAGTATTCTATCATGTATATTTGACCTATATACAAGCTAGCAATCAAACTATTAAAGATAAAAACCAATTAAAAAGGCACAAAAGTCCACCAAAGTCTAGAAAAAAAACTATACAAAAAATGAAAAATTTTCACAAAAATTTGCACAACAAGGTATATGACTTCCCCACCTCACACCTAAATCTCACAATATCCTCATTGAGAGCTAAAGATTCACAACAACCACAAAAATATACAAAACACAATTCAAAACAAAACAAAACACACAAAAATACCCAACAAACACACATATACATAAGCTAACACACTCCCCTAAAAGCACAAACTCTCCCAATTGACAACAAGAATATGCATATATACAAAATCTATGCCACCAACAACGAATATATATATATATATAACTAACAACGTCACCAACAACAAAGCACAACTGTGCACCAAAAACACACAAAGGTTATCATAACCATCAATTGGCATCACAACATCCTAAGTTTCACCTCAATATCGATCACAAATAAAAACACAACCTAATATCCATAACTAAACCAAAAGAAAAAGGAAGAAAATAAAATAAGAAAGAAGAGTTAGAACGCTTATACCAGGTCGGGTACTAATTATACCCAAACTACGCCTCTCTAAGATGGTGCTATGGAGGCTTGAGGAGTATCAGTCACTCCTCCTCATCTCTCAAGACTCGAGTCTTCAACTAGGATGCAGTTAAAGCTTGTAAGAGCTTATCATGTGCTACCGCATGCATGTCACAGTGATGTAAGTAAGAGAACATGAATTAAAAAGAAGCAAAGGTAGTCAGTGTCCTCTTACATTCATCAAAAGCCATAGAAAAATTGAAAAAGTGACCAAGGAAAGTGGTCCACTCAATTTTCCTAGGTATGTCCTCTAGGTGTGCATAATAAGGATCAAAGGAGAAATTATACTCTCTACTATCACCTAGGAACTTGTACAATGCATGCAAATGAGAGGGGGTGGTGGGAAACGAGGGAGATGAAATGGGGGTTAAGTCAAGTGGCTCAATGCAAGTGAGGTCTATAAGCTCAAGGCTAGGAGCAGCACCAACCACCATACCATCACCACACAACTCTTCAAAAAGAGCCTCCTCAAGAAACGACTCAATCAAGGCAAGTTCTTTCAACCAATAAAGCAAATCATCCTTAACAAACGTAGTATCACCCTTAGAAGACTCATCCATCTCTAACGCTATGCACTGAGTTAAAGGGAGTGGAGAAGGAAGTAAGGTCAAGTCGCCAATGGTAGTGTGTCTGGGTGCGCTAGACAAGGATGAAGCAATAAATGGTGGAGAAATCAAGGGATGGTCAATCGTTTCCTCTAGGCTGGCCAAAGGTGTATGAACCATAAAATCGGGCTCTAGGGGAAGAGAAGACTCATAATCAGGCTGACCCTAAGTCGAAGGGAGATAAACTAAGGTCAGTCTCATGCAATAGGCCATACTCATCTCCCTAACAAAGTGCGTATGTCGCGTATTCATTGTCTCTATTGTAGCATTAAGTCTAGCATAACATTCATAAAAAATGTCATAACCGGGATGAGAATTTGCATCATGGTCAAAAGATTGTCAATAGGAGCACACAACATGAGGGTAAGAAGAACGATGATAAAATGTATCCCTAAATTGATCTACACATAGGGATTAAGCGTGCAAATCACAAAGAACGGGGGGAACGGCACATAAAAGACTCATAGCACTCTCATGTTGCCATTAATACCAAGCTAGAGACTCAAACAAGTCCTACATGTCATCAACATCTAAAGAGCACAAACCACCATAACACATGGACTCAAGCTTGGGTTTCGTGTGTTATCCCCTCGAATACAATATTGCATATTTCCCATTTATCGTATGTGAAATGCACATGGTCTGAAAAATATAATTTATCGGAAGGCCCAAGGATATTCAGTTCTAAGAGAGGCCTAAACTGGACATAGCGGGCCCAAAACGAGACCCTTGGGGCTCCCATCAGAGGCCCAAATAGAGCAAGAAAGCGGAGACCAACCCAGGAGGATTCCCAATGTAAAATTACCATCCTACCCCCTATTGTAGAAGTTATAAATACTCACCTACCCACCTCAGGAAAAAGATTCGGATTCTGACATATTAGACCCTAACAGAATTGACTTTACTCTCTCTTTATTGCATTTATATCTCTTGGACCCTTCTTTGACTTGACCGTCGGAGAGGCATTCCCCGAACCACAACCAGGGGGTGCCTTTTCTGCAAGTTCAACCAAGGAAAGGAGTCCGTCAGCTGATCCTCACGTGCCATCTCATAAGCCCGAGCTCTTACCCCACGTCATCTTCAACAAGGTCCGAGAAACTCCTAAAACAGATTTGGCACCGCCTGTGGAGAAGAGATCTGTGAATGATGGTAGTCAGTGGCGCCATGCGGGCATGAGCCATGAGAGATAAAGCGGCTGTCACGAAAGTTCCAGTCCCTCCTGCAGCCGTGGACACCTCTGAAAGTTCTCAGGCGGACCCCAGGCCGGTCGATCAGCCCCCGGCCAGGTAGGAGGCCTATATTACGATGGATGCCCTTAAGAACTTTATGTGCACCATGACAGACGCCATACTGTAGCAAGTCTCTGAGCAGGTGAAGAAGGAGGTAGAAGTTGCAAGCTCTGCAGGCCTCTTCCCCGTTTTGAATATGTACCTACTGCGGGCTGCGAGCCCCTTCAAAGGCGCAACCCCGCGGCGTTCCCCTACCGCAATGAAAGGGTGCAAGAGGCTTCTCATGTTGATGGAGACCGGCGGTTACGGGGAGAAAATTGGGGCCATTCCACTAAGGCCAATGCGTACCGTAACTATCGGCTAGGCCATGAACATCCAGCAAGGTCAACCACCGCCTCTACGCTGTATGCAACACTCTCTCTACGAACTGCTTGGTTTGAAGAGTAAGAACAGACCTCGCAGGCTCGAAGAAGGCTCTTCGAACAATGACGGATCCCCGAGCGTCGTTCTAACCGTGAGTGTACCCGAAGCCTCCTTCGGGAAAGGCACAGCTACGGTCTCGCCAGCGTGATCAGACCCTGCCCGGATCCCCAAGTGGTGGCCCTCCCTAAAGGAGCTCATCGCTGGTAAAGGTGGAAAGGCGTCTGGAAACCCCCATCAAAGTATCCGGCATGACCGGTCGGGTAGGGCTTGTCCCATTCTCCACACCGTTTAGCGCGGAGATCTTCAACGCTCCACGATATAGGAAGGTGAGGATGCCTAACATGGACCTCTACGATGGCACGACTGATCCTAAGGAGCACCTAGGGGTTTGTAAGGTACAGATGTACGTCCAAGACGTGGACGATGCAGTGTGTTGTCGATATTTCCCCGCTACCTTGAAGGGAGTGGCACAATCGTGGTTTAATATCCTGCCATCAGGAACTATTTCTTGCTTCCAAGATCTGGCAGACAGGTTCGTTAGTGTGGACTTTGTGAAACATTTCCATCAAGAGGTGGCCCTAATCTCGGACTTGGAGGACGGGGTTCCATACACCTCCTTTCTAAATGGCTTGAAAAGTGGGTGGTTCAAGTTCTCCCTAGCTGAGCAAAAGAAGACCACTCTTGCAGAGGCACTGAGAAGAGCCGCGGACTTCATTCGCACCACTGAAATGTGCACCAATAGTTCGGATGCCCTAAGAAGGCTAAAACCCCTGTAGATAGGAATCCCGGTAGGGGTGACAGGAACCACAACTCAGGGGATCGGAGGCTGTGCCTTGCGGTTGTTGATCCGCGGTTCACCACGGACCCTCCAAGCATCCTTATGGAAGTAAAGGATCATCCCATGCTGAAAAGGAAGCCTCCCATGACCTCAGCACCTAAACCTCAAAATGCGCAAAAATACTGTGAATTTTATAAGCAAAATGAACACACGACTGCCGAATATCGGCAGTTGAGGAAGGCTCTTCACGAGCTAGCAGATAAGGGGTAGATTGACCGATTTTTGAAGCAAGGTCTGTGGTTCCTACGAAAGGAAAGTGAGCCTGCACGGCCCGAACCGCGCGACGAAGAGTGCTCCACCGAGATAGTAGCAACTATTGGGGGCAGATATGCTGAAGACATCACTCGGTCTGCTTGGAAGGCTCAGCTTCGGGGGGCCCAGTATGTCCTTACCGCTAAACAAGTCAGTCGTGTTATGGTCCCCACCATGGTGTTTGGTGGGGAATTAGGCCCGGGTTTCACATCCCCGCATAACGACGCATTGGCGGGAGAAATGAAGGTAGCTAGTGCTATTGTATAGAGAATCCTCATTGACATGGGGAGTTCCATGGACATCATCAATTGGGACTGCCTGAAGAAACTAACATATCCAAGGAGGGACATTGTCCTTGTGGTTCATCCAATCCTGGGTCTTGGGGACAATAGGTGAACCCTACCGAAGTGATTCGCCCCTCCTTACACTTTGGAGATAAGATAAGGGAAAAGAATTGGGAGGTGGACTTCTTAGTCGTGGACGTTCCCACGGCTTACCATATCATCCTAGGGCGGCCTACCCTACACAAAGTAAAGGTTGTCATTACTTCCTACCTACTTCAGCTTCAGTTTGAAGATGATGATGGGAGTGTAGGCATGATGCAAGGAGACCAATGCATAGCTCGGTAATGTTACCTGGTGAGCATTCTTCCTTGTGTGGAATAGGAGAACGAATGAGGGCCTTGTGGTCCCCAAGCGACCGTTAAGAAGCTCCGAACTGAGCTTCCTCATATTCCTCCACCAGCCGTGGAGGCCTTGGTTATACACACCCTAGTCTCGGCCGGGTCTGTGCGGCCTCACCTCGAGGCTGCAGAAAGTGTGGAACAAGTGTCGTTAGAAGGACGCCCCGACTGCATGGTCCAGATAGGCTGCAAAATAGAAGCCGCTACTTGCTACTTATTGATCTCGCTCCTAAAAGAGTATTAGGATGTATTTGCTTTCAGTCGTAAGGAAATGCCCGGCATCGATCCAACCATCATGGATCACAAGTTGAATGTAGACCTGCTTCACAAGCTAATCATTTAGAAGAAACGACACATGAGAGTAGAGAGAGCGGCCACGGCAACTGTAGAAGTTCAGAAGTTACTAGAGGCAGGATTCATCAGAGAGTGCCAGTACCCCGAGTGGATCTCAAACGTGGTATTGGTGAAAAAAACCTAACGGGACTTGGAGGATGTGCATAGACTTCACTGACCTAAATAAGGCCTGCCTAAAAGATAGCTATTCCCTCCTGAAGATTGATAAGCTGGTAGACACCACAGCTGGGCACGCCTTGTTAAGTTTTATGGATGCCTTTTCGGGATACCATTAGATTCCCCTATGTCGAGAGGATCAAGAGAAGACCGCGTTCATCACCGACTGAGGCCTACACTGTTATAGGATGATGCCTTTTCGGTTGAAGAACGTGGAGGCTACCTATCAGCGACTCATGAACAAGCTGTTCAAGGCTTTCATTAGAAAAACCACGGAAGTCTACGTTGACAACATGATAGTAAAAAGCACATTCGACGAAACACATAGCGCAGACTTGCATCAGATATTCGACATACTTCGGGATGAAGCTTAATCTAAAGAAGTGTGTATTTGGGTACGTTCAGGCAAATTCCTCAGATTTATGATCAGCAACCGGGGAATAGACGCTAATCCAGACAAGATCCAAGCCATCTTGGACATAAGGCCACCGAGAAACATCAAAGAAGTACAGTAATTGATAGGATGTATTGCGACCTTGGGGCATTTTATTCCTAGATCTGCTAACAAATTCCAGCTGTTCTTTCGCCTCTTGTGGCGACGGGCTAACTTCACTTGGGATCAGGAAGCCGACGATGCCTTCCAGGCACTGAAAGCATACTTAGCTCAGCTACCCAAGATAGTCAGCCCTCTCGTGCGGGAGGCACTTCTACTCCATTTGGCCGTCTCAAAGCAGGCCATTAACACAGTCCTAGTGGTGGATCAAGCAAAAGAGCAAATCACAGTATATTATGTAAGCCACGCCCTGGCTAGGTCCGAGACAAATTATCCCCTCAAAGAGAAATTTACATATGAGCTAGCGACGGCTAGTCGAAAGTTGCGACCTTACTTCGAAGCCTACAAGGTCGCCGTTCTCACTGACCAGCCCTTGAGGAACGTTCTTCAGAGGCTGGATGGTTCCCGCCGACTCTTAAGTGGGCCGTCGAAGTGTCTCAATATGATCTGTCCTTTGAATCACGGTGAGCCATCAAAACCTAGGCCCTGGCCGATTTCTTGGCCGAAAACACTGCCACCACTATGGACAGCGACCCACCCCCTCAACCCTGGAATCTTTACATTGATGGTTCGTCCACAAAGGACAGAAGCGGAGATGGCTTCACCATCGAGAGTCTTGGTAGTGAGCAGCACAAGGATGCCTTGAAACTTATGTTCAAGGCATCTAATAATGAGGCTGAATACGAAGCACTAATAGCGAAAATGGAGCTGTGCTACACTGGTGGGGCTAACTCGGTTCATGCATTTTCTGACTCCTAGCTTGTGGTTAGCCAACTTAATGGGGAATATAAAGCCAAAGATGTCACTATGGCGGCATATGTTAGATGAGTATGGGAAGCTACCAAACTGCTAAAACACTTTGTGATAACGTATATCCCTCGATTAGAGAATCAACAGGCCGAGGCACTGTCAAAATTGTCGAGCTCCTCTGAAGACAGAAAACCCAAGAACATCCAGTGGGAGACCCTGACTGAGAGGAGCATCGATCCCCATGAAGTACTATGGCTGGGTAGGAGCTTGGCATGGATGGACCCCATTCGCGCATACCTTACAGACGGTACTCTACCCACAGACTCAAAAGAGGCTGACCGTGTAAAGCAGCGGTCCAATTGGTTTATCCTGTTCGAGGGGATATAATATAAAAGATCATTCACCTTGCCCCTCCTACGTTGCGTGACTCAGAGATGGGGAAGAAGATATTTGAGGAGCTACACGAAAGGGTTTGTAGCTCACATATAGGGGGTCGTGCATGGGCAGTCACAGCTATACGTACCGGCTACTACTAGCCGAGCCTAAGAGAAGATGCCATGAACTTGGTTCGCTCCTGTGACAAGTGCTAAAAGTTTGCCCCCATCAAGCGGCTGCCCACCATTCCCCTAACACCCATCGTTAGTCCCCTATCCTTCACCACTTGGGGTATGTATATACTAGGGCCTGTCTCCAAGGCTCTAGGGTAGAATAAGTACCTCTTCGTCGCCGTGGATTACTTTACAAAGTGGATTGAAGCCAAAGTAGTGGGCTTTTTCACCGTCATCGAAGTATGAAAATTCATTTTGGACAAATATCATTACCCGCTTCGGTATCCCCTGTACTATGATTTTCGACAATGAGCGGCGGTTCGACACCACTAAGCTCACAAACTACTTGGGCACCTTAGGGTGCCAAGCTAGGTTCACCGTTGTCGCACACCCTCAGACTAACGGCCAAGTCGAAGCAGCTAACAAGGCAATCTTATATGACCTACAAAAGAGACTCGATGAATCCAAGGGTAAATTGGTAGATAAGCTGTATGGTGTACTTTGGGCACTACGTACAATTGAGAAAATAACAACGGGCGAAACACCGTTCATGCTAGCATACGGGTCAAAGGCCGTCCTATCGGTTGAAGTTGCACTCCACACTCACCGCCTCATAACATTTCAGGAGGAGTAAAACAACGCAGCGCTTCGAAAAGCCTTGGACCTCCTCCCTTCTGATCGAGGAGATGCCCTCCTTCGACAAGCACTTTATAAGCTCTGCATCGTGCGTCTCCATGATTGGGTAGTAAAACAGCAGCCAATCCAAGTTGGAGACTTCGTTCTTCACCAAACAGAGGCCGTAGCACCCGTAAATGAGCATGGCAAGGTCGCGGCCAACTAGGAAGCCCTGTACAAGGTCGTCGCTTAAATAAGTCCTGGCACATCCGTCTTCAGGCCACTGATGGTACACCCATACCAAGGACTTGGCACAGTAGCGACTTGAAGAAATATTACTCTCAGCTTTTTTATTCTGCCCAACAACTCTGTATTCATGATTGGACTGAAATAAATACAAAGCCCATGTTGGCAATCCCACGTGCAATGCTGTTTTACATTCTCTTAGCCCTAGTGGATGTTAAGAGTCCATGAGCACGGCATTACGGCCGGTCGCTACACTTTTAGCTCCAATGGGAGCTAAGAGTCCATGAGCATGACCTTACGGCCGGTCGCTACATTTTTAGGCCCAATGGGGGCTAAGAGTCCATAAGCATAGCCTTACAGCCGGTCGTTACACTTTTGGCCTCAATGGGGGGTATGAGTCCTTGAGCACGGCCTTACGGCCGATCGCTACACTTTTAGCCCCAATGAGGTCTAAGAGTCCATAAGCACGGCCTTGGGGCCGGTCGCTATACTTTTAATCCCAATGGGGCTATGAGTTCATAAGCACCGCCTTGGGGCCGGTCACTATATTTTTAGCCCTTTGGGGCTAAGAATCCATACACACGGCCATAGGGCCGGTCGCTATGCTTTTAGCTCCAACAGGAACTAAGAGTCCATAAATACAGCCACAGGGCTGGTCGCTATACTTTTAGCCATAACGGAAGCTAAGAGTCCGCCAGCACAAACCAAGAATACGTTCACACAGCCTTCAAGGCCGACCACAGTGTTCTCGATTCCAATGGAGACACAAGGTCATTGCATAAAAGATCAATGGTGTGTACCACTTGTTATTTTGCTTGGGGGTTATCACCTCATAGAATACAAGTCAATTGGCAAGCCAAAAACAAGGGCAAGCATTTAAGCAAGAATAAGCAAAGCAACAAGTGGACAGATAAATAATATAGCAGAAGGCTCTGTGAAAAAACTTAGAAACTTTTTCATTGATTGAGCAAGCACAAGCGCCAATATTAAAAAAACTTAGAAACTTTTTCTTGATTGAGCAAGTACAAGTGCCAATATTCCCCCCCCCCCAAAAAAAAGAGGGGAGCAAAACCCTAAGAGCTCTAAATGTCCAAGTCTTCATTGTGGTCACTGCCCTCGGTGGCCCCAGCTCTGTCGTCTTCAGGGTCAGGGCTCGAGGCCTTGCAATCTAGAGGCACAATTTCCTCATCCGCCAGGCCTCCCTTAATGGCAGCTGGCGGATGAAACTCCACCAGCTCATGATCTTGGCCTTCGGCTCGAGCCTGGTGGTGGTCCTTCACGTACTTAACGTACGCCTCAAAGTAGCCTTCTATGCCGAAGGCCTCGAGTGCGAGAGTCAGCAGAAGCTCCCGAAAGAACTCTATGCTCTGGTCATAACCCCGTCGATAACCCTGGTCCTCTACCTTTGTAGCTCTCTCGACCTCGTCCTGCGCTGGGGAACGAGCCTCTTTTAGCTGGCGCTTTAAGTCTGTCTTCTCAGCCTTAAGAGCCCCCTTTTCCTTTTTCAGCTTTTCTAAGCGATGCTTGTACTTGGCCGCTGTCTCTTCCCGTTGGTGGTGCTTGGCGTTAAGATCATGTATCCGCTTCTCCAGGATAGAAACGGACGGCCTCGATTTTGTGGCTTTCAGCGCATTAGCAAAAAGCTGAAAAATGCTCAAGACATTTTAGTTAAGGGAAATTTGTGGAAAACAAAGAGCACACGTCATGCGCTAAACCTTACCTCGGCCATGACCACCTGTTTCTTATCAACTGCAGTTGCCTCCACGAAGTTAGCCGGGGCCAGTGACCGTGACTTAACCAGTTTCTCCACCAACGCTCGCTTGGTAGAGACGCCTGCAGCCAAGAAGTCCGAGGTCAGGGCTCGGGTGTGAACCGAGGGATCTCCTGCTGCTGGGGGCGAGGACCCCTCGTCATCTCGAGACCCGTTAGTAATAGGCGAGCCTCGTCCTTCGTCAGAGGCCAAACGTCTGCCTAACCTCTGACACTGGGCGGGCCCTTCTAGCCCTTTGCCTTTGGACGGAGGAGCCCTAACCCTCAGGGGTGTGGGAGCAGATGCTGCAGCCACATTGTGCCCGTCCTCAGTCCGCGGTCACTTGCAAGGAACTAATTGAGGAAGGTTCAAGGACCCCACAACCGGCTTCTTGCTGCGAGGAACTAGGGGCAGAGCCTGTAGAACAGGAAAGTCAGTAAGCATACAAAGACTCATGAAGAACCGTAAGAGAAACACGTATTAACAGAGGATGAACCTTCTTAGCTTGTGCCTCCACACGCTTGTGCTGTACGTCCTCCTGGACCTTCTCGCCCTCGACAGCGACCTGCTTGGCCGTAGCGTCCCCGGACTCTAGGGGTGACAACTTCGCCTTCACTTGCTCTGCACAAGACAAAAAAGAATCAGGTCAGAACCAACAGCGCCCATGCTAGAGAAACATTTAATACCCTTAGAAAAATCTTTAAGGATAAGCAGGCCGGCTACAGCCAAGTAAAAGTCATTAGCAAAGTATTTCCACCGAGAAAGCCAATTCATAGGCTCTCTCTCACCTGACCTACTTCGCTTTCGCTCAGGCTCCTTCTGGGCATCCATCATTTGGGCCATGAATTTAGGTATCGGCCTAGGACGGTCGTCCTCCCGGACGTAGAAATAAAAGTAACGGGCCGCCCTTTTGTCATCCTTAGTCAGCTCCTCATAGGGATTTTGGATCGGGTTTCTTTCATTCCAATGGGGAAGATCCCCCCAACATGCGTCCCGGTGTACGAAAAGAAAGTCATATTTCTAATTCTTAACCTTGGACTTCTTCTCGATAGCCGTCATAAAACCCTTCTTGTTGTTAGAACAATGCCACCCGATGTCCTTAGTCTCCTTAGGGGCCCTTTGGACCGAATGGGCCTGCGCAAATGTGCGGCCTGTGCAGGTCAACCCATGCTGCTAGCACTATAAAAGAACATATGTTATGATAAGACGTGGGCACAATCTGCATAGGAGCCAAATCATACTTGTTTAAGATGTCCGTGATCATGGCGTGGAGCGGAAACCTTACACCATAAGTAAAGGCCGCTCGATTCATTGCTATGCATTTGGCGGGCGGCTTACTCACGGTAGCATCCGCTTTAGGAAATATAAACCTATATCCGGCAGGCAAGAGGTACTTTTCGTCTAGGGTCGGCCTCTCTAGGGAGCTCACACTTTCGGATTGGGGAAGTGAGTGCTTGGCCCATCTTGGATATCTAAGTGCTCGGGCGCCCCTGGAAAAACCACTCCCTCGGCCACTACTTCTTGGACCGACTCCTCCTGACCACGACCTCTCTTCTTAAGCACGACCCTTCTCGAGTTACTAGTTTCCGCCTCTGAAGAGGAGCTGGTGCTGGTGGAACAAACTTCGATTTCGTCACTTGACCTATGGGAACCAGAGGAGGAGCAAGGTTTACCTTCAGACATTCCCTCTGCTAGCAACTCGTTGGGGCTCCTCAGTTAGAAAGTCGTCTTGGTCTTGGGCATGCTTCGTTCCTAGACATTAATTAGACCAGAGGCAGCTATGTTAATCTCCCACGGGTAAAAAATCTCCTTCTTAATATTGAGAATGCTAGGGGTGGAAGAATACTCGCAGCTAGACCAAGAGGGGGTGCCGGGCTCAAATATCGGCACCGCATAGGGAATCTTTTTGGGCTTCCTAAACTGATTCTTTAGGGGAATGTGTGCCACCACCCGGCCATCAATAAGGGCCGAGATGTTTGGAAACTATGGGTATTGGCCCGCCACATGGGGGCCGGCTGGTCCCTCAGGGATATCCCCACTCGATGAATAAGATAAAGACATAAATATAAACACAACAATAATCCTCAAAAGAGGTACCGAGGCGTACTTACAAGGATGAAGGTTTGAAGGGAGTATTGAAGATAGAGATGAAGATACGCATAGACCCTTTGAAGATTCAAAGGAAGAAGATGAGATCGCTACAGTGAGTTTGAATATAGGTTGAAGGAGAGGCGGAGCTTTTCTCTTTAGAATTTTGCTTCTCTCCCTAAGAATTCTTGGGGGTGCAAAGAAATGCCTCGCCCCAAATGATCCAATTTCCATGATATAGACGAAGTAGAGCCCGATAAAGGAGGCGCTCTTCCCCATGATGGAGAGAGGACATCACCACCCTAACACATGGCACCAAAAGTGCCACATCATCACCTGAAAATTGGTCTTGGGGCTAACCATTACCCCTTCAGTCCTAAGGGGGCTAGAAGCCCTACGACTTGGCCTGGGTGCCTAGTAATACACCTCTAGCCCCAATGGGGGCTAAGAACCTAACAACTCAGCTTAAGGGCCTAGTGGTGCTCTTTGGCCCCAATAGGGGGTAAGGATTCAGCTGCTTGGCCTCAAGGATGGGCGATACACTTTTATGCCTCAATAGGGGCTAAGGATCGAGCAGCTCGGCCTAAGGGCCTGACGGTGCACCTTTAGCTCGAACGGGGCTAAGGACCCAACATCTCGGCCTTAGGATTGGGCGATACACCTTAAGCCCCAGTGAGGGTTAAGGATACAGTAGCTCGGCTTGAGGGCTGGGAGGGGTACCTTTAGCCCTTATGGGGCTAAAGACCCAGTAGCTCGACCTTAGGGCTGGGCAATACACCTCTGGCCCCAATGGGGGCTAAGGGCCTAGCCACTCGGCCCAAGGACCGGGCGATATACCTTTAGCCTCAATGAGGGCTAAGGACCTGATAGCTTGGCTTCATGGCCAGCCCCTAAATTCATTACTGGCTTTAAATGAGGACCAAGGGTCCTTAGACATGGCCTTAGGAACTCTGGTTTTTAGTCAAAGCCGGCCGATCAACTGCACAGGCAAGAACCAGCTATCGCGTCCCTAACCTCCGCGAAAGGGTTGAGGATCCCTGATGGCGAAAGTAGCTCAAACATTACACAACTACTCCCCTAGAAAAGGCCACCGATTTTCAGTTATGACCAAGCGGTGGGGAAATTATGGATTTATATGGGAGTATTGGGCAAAGACAAATGAAAAGGCATCAAGTAAAAACCAAGTCTGGATAACACGAGAGAACTATTTCATTATTCAATGAGAGCGGCTACAAACCAACTTTTACAAACAAAAAAAGGAGCAGACAAAGGAAGGAGAAGACAACAGAACTTCTATGCCTACCCTTTATCACGTGAAGTCGGATGAGCATCGCTTAGCCCCGTGTATTCCACAAGGCCATCGGTGGCGCAGGGTTAGCAGGCAGGGTCGCAAGGCGGGAGGCCTAGGCTCTCCTAAGCCTATTCTCGATGTTTCTTAGCCAGGATTCAATAGGGGCCCAGTCCAGCTTCTGTATAACCCACATGATGTAATCAATTGTGAGCTTGCACCCGAGTCTTAGTTTCGCAGCGTCATTCAAAACCACGGCATAAAAGATCATTTGCACCATCTTCGAAATGTTGGAGTTGTGGGCATACTGCATCGCCACGCCACGATCAAAGCTAGGGCAGAGGTCGCGGTGATCCTCAAGAAGCAAATTCGGGCGACAAGCCGAACACTCCCTTAAAGACCAACGAAAAGTGTCCCGAGCAAACTCCTCCACCTACTCGGTACTTGTGAAGTTGGGAAATAGGATCATTCTGCTTTTTTCTTTTTTTCCCTCTATCACTCCTGTTCTCTCTCTCTCTCTCTCTCTCTAAAGGCTAGGAAAATTCATTGGGTGGCACCTCCCAAAGGATTCTACCCATCCTCTTTTATAGAGAAGGGTAGGTAGCCCAAAGGACAACACATTTCCCAAGGAGATAGCCAGCTACTCCATTCTTGCCGCGTGGCCCCTGCAACCTAAAATCTGAAGAATCGGGTCCATCCTTCAACCTCTCTCGGGCCTGACCACCCGATAGGTTTGACGAAAGACACTACAACTAAAAGAGGACGACAGTGGTTTCATGTAGGAATCGACCCCTAGCATAGGAGGGCTGCATTTTATTATCAAAACTTGTAATTATAGACACGCCTCATAAGGAGGAACGCGCGAAGCAAAACCTAACATAAGAAAATACTTGGAGAAATCTAGCACTACTCTTCATCGCTCGAAGGGGGGGAATCAGTTGAACCCGAGCTCTTTTCTTAGCTGGTCACTGGTCCGCGTACGCCATCGATGGAATTCGCTATCAGAGCTGTGCTTCCAGAAGGCCGTGCTTGTTGATATGCATCCAGGATTCGAAGGGTGTCCACCGCAACCTTCAAGGGATGCCTTCAAATAAGTGGCTATGAACCCTCTCGCTATGCCTAGTTCCACGACATCATTGAGTAGCATGGCATAGAAGGTGGCTTGAACCATTTCGGAAAGATCAAAGTCACGTGCTGCTTCCTCCACCTCGGACAAAGTAAAGTGTGGACATAGCTCCTGGTAGTCCTCTGGAAGTAGACGCGATGGACGTGAGGCACTCCTCCAATGCTACTGGAAAGTTTCCCTCACATGGTCAGCCATCTCTTTGGTGTCTCGAAAGGGGGGAAAGGCCATGGTTAGGGCTACAAATTGGGACTATGGTTAGAGTCGCGCACTGGGACTCACTTTAGGAACTCTTACTTCTCTCTCTAAGGAATTACGAACGCCTTCAAGTGACCCTCCATAAGGATGCCTGCTCTACTTTTATAGAGAGGAATAGGAGGGGCAAAGGGGGACCATGTGTTCCTGAACTGCCCAGCATTACGGCACCACTCAGTTCTCGTCACGTGGTAGTAAGTTATGGGGTGCCTAATACCAGTGTTGCCACTACTGACACCCCGGCCTAGAGAAAGAACATGAGGCCATCCATTCGAGACCTAGGCCAGAAGGCCGAGCCTTGTAACATCACCTAATCGAGCCGCGATGACTGGGCCGACTGGGCAATAGCAGTACATAAAGACGTCCAGACCAAGGCAAAGCTCCCCTGAAGAAAGCCGTCATTTTATTACAAACGCTTACAGAGTATCAAAAGACAAGAAAGAAAGAAGAGAAAAGAGAAATATAGGATGCACGCCCCAATAGTCGACGCTAGCTAGACCTCACTTCTCGCTACCATCATTAGAAAGGGGGGTTAGGTCGTCGGACCCCGAGCTCTCCTATACTTCCGAGTCATTGGATGCTTTCTGTAGATAGGCCTCCAGGATCCTGCCCCTACTGTACCCGACCCATGCCTAGAAGGTGCTCCATCGTAGTTCTTTGAGGGCCGACTCCATGACCCCGATCATCCACCCCCGTGGGACGCCGAGCTTCATGGCATCATCAAGGAGCATTGGAAGGAATACCAGCTAGGGGAGTTTGGGAGCCTAATAATCCCAGGCATATTCCTTAGCCTCGGCCAGGACAAAGCCTGGGCACAGCTCTTCATAATCAGTTGGCAGCAGTTGAGGGTGGAAAACCATCTCCCTATGATAACATTTAAAGTTGCCCAATACGTAAAGCGCCATCTAGTCCGCCGTCAATGATCGAGGGAAACCCATAGTAGAAAGGTAAGAACTTCGGTACAAACCAGGTATCTAGAACCGCTCCTTTATACCGTAAACTCGATAAGGCCTCGTAACGTCAGCCCGCCTCGAAAACGCAAGAGCAACACTAGCTAACGGTCAAGTGTCAAAACTGCAAAGGGTAACCGGCCAAGGACAGGCCGATTTCTTGAAAACCCACCAACCTTCGTTAGGCCATGAACACTCCAGATTTCACCTGACTATCCAAGTGGGCCCTCGTACAGGTAAAACGTAGGGAGATAAATGATCCGAAAAATATAATTTATCGGAAGGCCCAAGGATATTCAGTCGTAAAAGAGGCCCAAATCGGATATAGCGGGCCTAAAACAGGACCCATAGGGCTCCCATCAGGGGCCCAAACTGACCAAGAAAGCGGAGACCAACCAGGAGGCTTCCCAACGTAAAATCACCATCCTATCCCCTGTTGCAGAAGTTATAAACACTCACCTATCCACCTCGAAAAAAGGATTCGGACTCTGACATATTGGACCCTCATAGAATTGACATTACTCTCTCTTTGTTAAATTTATATCTCTCGGAACCTCGTTTTACTTGATTGTCGGAGAGGCTTTCGCTGGACCACAACTCGAGGGTACCTTTTTTGCAGGTTCAACCGAGGAAAGGAGCCCGTCAACTTATCCTCACGTGCCATCTCATAAGCCCGAGCTCTTACCCCACGTCATCTTCAACAAGGTACGAGAAACTCTAAAACAGCACATATTGTGCACGTTAATCATTTAATCTAGACAAATATTGCCAAAAAAGTTCATACTCAAATTGAGGTAAATGGAAAATAGCCATTTTGATTTTTTTTTTTAAATTTCTGATGTTTTAAAATTTTTGGATTTTTTAAGGCGTAGCCTCGAATACTCAAGCAAACCCAAATATTGAAAACTGCCAACTCCCAACAACGGGCCGAAAACTTAATAGGAAGAATTTAAAGTTTTAATATTTATAACCCTAAGTATAAGGTTTGTCGTCAAGTGCTTGGGGTGTCGTCCACTAGAAGTTAGGTTTCAAGTACCGGGATTAGCTCAAGTGTTTCGAGCTAGGCTAAGTGAAAAAGGAATGAAAGGCAACCTAAATAAAGCTAATAAACACAAAAGAAGAGGCTTGCAGTTATGATTGGGCCAATTAGCGAACTAAGTAATCGAGGCGAGTCCTAACTTACCCAACCTATACTAAAAACAAGAGATGGTCAGTTGCACCATCGAAGATGACCCAAGTCCTCTTTTAATGGTCATGAGCTAGTCTAATAAGTCTAAAGACAAATTTTCATGGGGTTAGCCTAATTAGACCAGCAGACTAGCAAACCTCAAACCTAGCTAGGATCGTAACTATTTTCATGCCAGAATCCAGCTATCCTCTCTCTCACACTAGTTAATTGATCCCACCTCTCATCACAAGTTAATCACCTAAAAATACGAATGAAAGCTCTCTCAAACATTTCATCGAATACTTGGCGGACATGAGAGAAAACTCTAAGTTTGAGGAATAAATCGGGTGTGGTTAGTCCTAATCCAAAACTAATTAGCCATCAAGAGGCTAATCACAATCCAAGCCAACAAAATCTAGCTACCTAATCATCATGAAACACCATTAAACCTAACTACAACTAGGCTAACAAACAAGCAAATAAACATGAACTAAGGAGGAGAGAGAATGAAACTAATCTAATCTAACAAGCTAATTAAACATAGATTAACAATAAAAACTAAACATTTAAACTGAATAAAATCAAACATAATAACTAAACTAACACAATCTAAACAAGAACAAAATATGAAATACATAGAGAAAGAGAGAAGAGAAAACTTATTCTTGAATGACTTGAATAAAAATCTACAAGCTTGAATCTAAAACAACCAAAATACAAATCCTAGTATCCTAGTTTATTACCCCCTAATGGGGTTTTTAATGGCTAAAACTAAGCTAAAACCTCCCCAAAAAGTCTCCAAAAAACCCCAGAAATGTCCTTTTAGATGCAAATTGAGTCGGGAGAAATAAGGGATGAGAGGAGCAGAGGGTGGCAACGGTTGTCACCAAGGTGACCATCGGCTATCCCTAGCCACTGCCCTGTTATAGTGGTGGTGATGGTTGGTGGTGGTAATGGCAGCCACAATGGCCGTCGCCACCTCTTGCTTGTGATCTTTTGGCTTTTCTTACTCCGTCTTCACTCCTTGTTGCAGTATTTATCCGACTGAACTTACTACCCACAAAAGTAAATAAAACGAGTAAACATTCTAAAGATTATATTATTATACAAGCTAAAATTAGGTAAAAGGAACATGTAAGATGCGATAATTTAGCACCCAACACTTCAAGCATCCGCATAATTAACCACAAAACTTCTTAGAAATTGTTGCTTGGATATGCATGGCTCCATGAGCATGGAATATTAGCTTCAATCCTCTATCAATGGTTTAAGTATTATCATAGTGGCGAGAAAAAAGATCAATGGTGATGTCAAGTCATTCACAAAAGTAGGGTCACATTTTGTTGATTCTAAATTTTTTGAAGAAGGCACTGTACCTAAACAGATAATGCCATAAATAATTTCCTCTATAGGTAAGAGGGTCATGAACGCTAAAAAGAATTGCCACATGATACAAAGACACAACAACGTACATCAACAATTGTGTTGCAAGAAGGACATTAAACAAGAGACTATAGACCAACCCTCTAAACAAGTGGCTAAACAGGTGTTTGTTTCAACAATCTCCATGCCATCGGTTTTAAGATACATTCTTAAATCTTGCTACAAGGAAGGAGAATCACCCTTTGGTAGATGTACTAGTGAAAATGCTGGGGGTGAGGCTATCAAGAAAGTTAATGGGGCTAGCATGAGTACCCTTATAGAAAATGTCAAGTTGCTAAGGCAAAAGGTGTATCAGTCAAAGGTTAGTATACCCCCCTTTGCCTGGGTTTGTCTCTTGTTCTAAGACCTTATTAAAAGAAAATAAGGATTTACTAAATATAGAACCAAGGAAGGGTTCGACCTAAATGCATATAAGCTTATGGAGAAGGCTGGTTATAACGTTAACGATCTTACCGTGTTAGGGAAAGTAGAGGTGGAAACCTACGACCTCAATAAAACGCAGAAAAAGATTCAAGAACAAGGAGACCTAGTGAGTCTCAAAAGTTGGTCTTTACTATATGCCACCACAACCAATCAAGATATCATAGCAATAAAAGGATAAGCACTATGTGGTTCAATAAGTCTTCGTTGAAGAAGTAGAAGCGATTGAGGATGAAAACACTTGATCAACTATGAAGCCTTCTACATTTGATATGTTACAAACATCCAGCTCAAAGGAATGCCTATTCATCTTGCTAGAATTGGGAAGGTCAAAATTCTAAACCGCCTGTCTTCTGGAGAGTAAAGAGTCATGCACAACCAAAGCCTTCAGTGTTCAATAGAATCAAGAAAACAAGAAACCATCAAATCTACCATCCCGAGAATAAAAGGATTCAGTGTCAATTGTCTTTGTAATGGGAATGAAGTACAAAGTTCTATCCCTTCTTGGAAGAAGCGATGTTCTGCACTTGATGTGATAACAAATGGTTTGCTAAGGATAAAGAGGCACACTGTGGTCTTTGCTAGTCAGCAAAGTAACTCTGACCTTAACAAAGGAGATGGCCAAGAAGAGGTCACTTCTAATCATATTACAATTCAAGAATGTGAGGACTCAGATTCAGAAATGAAACTTATAGAAACTCCTAAAACTAATCCTTGGGGATGGAGGGCAAGTTACAGTTGATGATCTAAATGAGCTAAATCTTAAAACTGATAAAGAGCCTCATCCTATCTATATAAGCTCATTAGCTATGCCTAAGGATGAAAAGGAGTACTTCGATATGCTCTTAGGGTGCACGGACGTGTTTGCATGAAGTTAGAAGGAAATGTCAGGGCTTGATCCAAAAGTCACAGTCCATCTTTTGTCCATTGGGAAGGGTGTTGCCCCAACAAATAACCTTAATGGTGCTTTCGACCAGAGTTAGTGCCGAAAATCAAAAAAGAGGTCAACAAACTCATAGAGGTGGAACTTATTCGCGACATAAAATACCCAACTGGATTGCAAACATTGTCCCTGCAAGGAAGAAGAACGGGTAACTATGCATCTGCATAGACATCCAGGATCTCAGCGATGCATATAAAAAAGATGACTTTCCATTGCCTATCACTGAGCTCATGATTAATTCAACCATAGGATTCAAGGCCTTATCCTTTATGGATTGTACTATAGGGTATAATCGAATCTAGATGGCACTAGAAGACCAAAAAGCTACAAACATTCATACAACAAAAGGCATCTTCTGCTTTAAAGTATTACTCTTTGGTTTGAAGAATGCCTGAGTGACATACTAGAGAGCAATGTAGACTATCTTTTATGACATGTTTGCACAAAATTGTGAAGTGTTATGTTAACGATCTTATGGCCAGGTCAAAAAGGAGGTCAGACCACCTACAAGACCTTCGTCAAATTTTCTATAGGTTGAGGAAAATGTTAGCTAAGGATGAATCATGTGCGCATTCAGTGTTACTTCAGGAAAGTTCTTAGGCTTTATAGTGTAGCATAGAGGCATTGAGATTAACTAGACGAAAATTAAGGTATTCTAGAAGATGTCTGCCCCATAAAATCTCAGAGAATTGCAGGATCTTCAAGGTTGTTTAGCGTCTATTAGAAGGTTCATATCCAACTTGTCCTATCATTAGCACCCATTCCACCACTTCATAAAGAAGGGAGCACAATTTGAATGAGACCAATCATGTCAAAAGGCCTTTAATAATATCAAGAAATATTTGTTAAATCCGTCAATTTTGGTGGCACCAATCTCAGGCAAGTTTCTTATACAGTACATTGTAGCTCAAGAATAAACCTAGCAAATGGGTCATTCAGTTCGAATACGGGTTGGGTTAAGTTTGGGTCGGCTCATATTTCTGGATGAAGTGACATTTTGGGTCTGTTTGGTTTGGGTCAGGTGAACTTTGGTACGGGTCAATTTCGATTCAATTAATTTTTGGTCTAATATGCTTGTCATACATAAATAAGCAACTATGTAGAAAATTTCAAGTCGAATATGGTTCAGGTCAGGTTAATTTGAGTTTCTGGTCCACTTTTCGTGTGAGCATATTTCGGATGTCAGATCGGATATGTGTTCGGATTGTTCGCTTCGAGTTTCGGGTCTCAGGTAACTTTTGCTATGTCTACTCAAGAATGGTCCTTAGGGGCATTATGTGCCCAAGAAAATAAGGAAGGCAAAGAAAGAGCTCTATATTGTTTTAGCCACACTTTGGTTAGAGCTAAACTGGATTATTCCCAATTGAAAAGACATGCCTAGTTCTTATATTTGCCATTCAAAAATTGAGGCATTATATGCAAGCTTATATAGTACGGGTGATTTCTAAAGCTAGTTCCATCAAATATATCTTATCGAGGCCAATTCTAAGTGGGCCACTTGCAAAGTGGGTTATAATCTTAAAGCAACATGACCTTGTTTACTTGCCGCAAAAGATCATTAAAGGGTAAGCATTGACTGATCGCTTAATAAATCATCCAATCGCTGACACTTGGGAGCTAAATGATGATCTACCAGGTGAAGATGTGTTCTTCATTGATATCCTCCCACCTTCGGAAATGTACTTAGATGGAGTTGCGAGACATGATAGCGCTGGTGCAAGAATAGTTTCCATCTCCCCTAAAAAACATGTCCTCACTTATTCATTTGTGTTAACTCAGCAATGTTTAAATAATGTGGCTAAATATCAGGCATTAATCTTACGCCTTTAAGTGGCCATTGAAATGGGAATTAAAGACCTTGACGTCTATGGTAATTCGCAATCGGTCATTAAGAAGCTTCTCGAGAATATAAAGTCAAATAGGATGACCTCGTGTCATACAATAAATATGCCTTATGATTGCTTGATAAGATTAAAACCGTCAAATTAGAACATGTTCCTAGGAGTGCCAATAAAATGGTTAATGTAATTGCTACTCTTGTAACCACTTTGGCACTGGGCGCAGAAGAAAACACGAATGACCCCATATGCAATTAGTAGGTTGTTACGCCCCCTGATGAAGAGCCTGAGGAAGATGTTAATACAGTCAGTGCTCAAGAAGTAGGTGAAAAATATTGACATCAACCACTTACTAATTATCTATGACATGGGAAGCTCCCTAATGATCGAAGGCACAAGATAGAAATTTAGCAAAGAGCTCTTCGCTTCCTTTGTTTCAATGGGACACTTTATCGACACTCTTTGCTTGACCTTTGGTTACAATGTTTAGATAACAAAGAGGCCATATAGGTGATGGACAAAGCACATTCAAGAGTATGTGGCGTGCATCAAGTAGGACCCAAACTAGATGATCGCATCAAAAGGATGGGTACCTATTAGCCTACTATGCAGCAAGACTGCATTGATTTTTCGAAAAGGTGTGAAGCTTGCTAATTTCATGCTAATTTTATTCATTAGCCCTTGAACTACTCCATCACACTATGGCATCTTAGCCATTTGAAGCTTAGGGGCTTGACGTCATAGGTCCTATCACTCCAAAGTCTTCCACCAACAACTTGTACAATGGGTAGAAGCAATCTCTCTAAGAGAAGTCAAAATGGAAAATGTCACTAATTTCATTCAAATGCACATCATTTGTTGCTATGGCATGCCTTGATACATTATCACCAATGTACATGAAATTTCAATGTGAAATTATATGCCATAAGTGCACAACTTTTATCGTAATACTTGAGGGTCATCTCCTCAGGGACATGGATGAGATTAAGGTCATGAAAGAGTAGATTAAACAAACTAATCTAATATTTCTACATGAAAGCAACTAAAGTAAATCAAAGAGAACCAATAAACTCAAACTAAGTATCTAACACTGACATCATCAATTAACTGAGCATAAGTTAAAATTAAATAAAACTAAATAAAAACTAAAGCTAACAGTAAAAATAAAAACCAAAAACCTATAAAGAACAATAAAAGTAAAGATAATACGTCGTAATTTAATGACATAAAATAAAATAAAGTTGTCTTTATTCTTTCACTAACCCATCGAACTTACTCTATTAGTATGTTCAACTTACAGGAGAGAATAAAACAACATAGGAGAAGCTCAATACCTTTATAACTTGGACATGCCAATATCATCTATACCGTAACCAAAAGAAGAACAAAATAGAGATAGAAGTAAGAGGCAGAATAAGAGTACAGAAGGGGGAGGAAGGAACAGGGGCATCCCTACCCAGTCAAGAGCTTAACCTAAGCTCTTCAACCTCTATTAATGCATTATTGCTCATACCCAACCTAGAAAACATGAACTAAAGATTTAGATTCAAAAACTACAAAAATGGAAAGAGGGGATCGAAATCAAGAGAGCGAAGTAGAACTCCTTATTCTGTTCAGAAGCTCAGCCAGTCCTTGACCCCATCAATGGAGGTAAAAAAGCCACACTCAAACTAAGAAAATGGGGGAAGAAAATGAAGAAACATAGTCATTAAGGGAGAAATTGCGACTTAAAAAAAAAAGCTCCAACACCAATAGAATGAACCATAGGTAGCTTTAACTTAAAATTGAGCTTAGAGCTCATCACAAATGGTGGAACAACCATTAAAATGGCTTTAAGTTCCAACAAAAATAGGGGAAGGAGAAAATAGAATTAATCAAAATTGAAACCAAAAACATTGTAATTAGAGGCTAAAGACCATGATTATCTACTTCAAATTAATAAAATTAACCTGAATTACATGAAATTGATAGCCAAAATAACAAATCTAAAAAAAGAAAGAATAAAATCCTTAAGCAAAACCCAAAATATGCCCTAAATTATGTTAGACTAAACTGAAATTGAAACCCTAAAACCATCATCCTTCTAATTGCTACTGCTTTCTTCTATTTATACTACTCTTATCTTCGATCTGCACCATTCTATCCTAGCAGTCATAGATAATGATGATGGAACTAGAGAGGGGATTCGGTGGTGGTAAGGAGTATGGTGACGATGGTGGTGCTGCATGGTGCAAATGTTGAAGAAAAATGCTGATGGATGATGGTGTTGATAATGATGGTGCTGGTTAATGAAGAAGGTGGTAATGGTGGATGTTGTGTGTGGAGTTAATGAAGAAGAAGATATAGGGGGTGTTGGGGTCTTATAGAGGAAGAGAGAGAGCGAGAATAAAATAGGGGAAATGCATGAGGGATGGGGGGAGGGAAGGGTTTTATTTTCCTTTTTTGTGCTTCTTTTTTCTGAGGCTGAGCTATGAAAGAGTGGGATGAGGGGTTCTGTTGGGCCAAGCCAAGTGGAAGCATCCCAAACCCTCTATTTCAGCATTTTTTTCATTTTTTCACATTTTTTGGATATTTTGTAAGGCCTGAGAAAACAATAAAAATCAAATAAAAATCTAAAAATCATAATTATTAGAAGCTAAATTCGGTGCAAAATATTGCAAAAAATCATAGTTTTTGGGGCGAACAATCGTCAATGGCGAACCATTTGTCAACAAGCAGGTGACTGGCCTTTGTGAAAAGTTCAAATTCACTAAACACAAGTCTTTAATGTACAACGCACATGCAAATGGCTTATCAAAGGCTTTTAACAAGCCTTTTCAAAATTTATTAAGCAAAATGGTGCCCAAGTCCAATTGAAATTCACACGAAGGATTGGAGGAGGCTCTTTGGACATATAGAACCACATACAAGACGCCAACTCAGTCAAGTCATTACTTTTGTCTATAGGGTTGAAGTCGTATTGCCGCGGGAGCTTGAAATTCATTCACTTCATTTATCCATTCAAGAGGGATTGGCCAAAGATAAAAATTACAGGACTCGGCTAGCAGTAGAGCCCTTATGGAAAAAGACTTCAAGCACAGATGAAGTTAGAATGCTATCAAGCTTTTTTATCACGAGTATTCAAAAGGAGTGTTTCGACTGCATTTATTTCAAGCTGGAGATCAAGTTCTCATAGTAAGAACGTCAATCATTACGCCTCATAAAGGTTTGGGAAGTTCACTTCTAAGTGGGATGGCCCATATGTGGTCCGAGAAGCCAACACAAATGGCGCATAGAAGATAGTCGACACCGAAAGAATGTGAGTAGGTCCTATAAATGCTAAGACACAAAGCCTTATTATCCTTTATGTATTAAAACCTATAAAACTTATAGACATGGGCCTAACTTGTTCATTCTTTCAAGTCAAAATCCATTATACTACTCCTCGCCTGTAAGAGCATAAATTGGGAATAGCTAAACCAAAAAAAAAAAAATTCTCTAATTGTTTGAACTACACATTGCTTGATCCTTTAGGGTATTGCATCCCTTTTGGTACGTGGGGAACCTAGGCATATACTCAAGTACAATCGAAAAGAAAGGTTGATGCTAAACAAAGAAGGTATTTTGATTTAGCTTATGGTTCCCCTAATGGCAAGTTATAGATAGCTTATATCTTTGAATGAGGGACATAGAGATTTAGTTTGGTATAAATCCACCTGTTGTTAGCTATTACAAAGCCAACAATTATGAAATCCAATCATAAGACAAATGAATCAACATACTTGTGCTATAATGAATAAAAGAAAATTTATATCAGAAGCTTATTCAATTGATATCAAGCATTCATCACAAGAGTGAGAAGTATGTAACAAATCCATCTTAAAACGGAAAAGCTAGCTATGGATTCCATTGGAAGTTCTTCAAATCTTCAAAAGACTCTTGTATGTAGGCTTTAGTCTTTTCTAAACTAGCTTTTGTGGTTGCATCCATCACTGTAGTTGCATTAGTTATGTCATCCTGACCGGTGCAAATACATAACTTCCTCCTCAATGTCTTGAAGCAAATGCTCGCTAGTAGTTACCTTAGAACTAAGATCTCCCTTTTGATATTCCAAAAGTTAAAGCTGTTTTAAATAGCTCCTCGTGCCTTGATTCCACTTGCTTCAGTTCAATCGTTATTCCTTCATATGAGCACCTTTTGTGTTTTTCCATTAGGAGGCCTCATCAAGTCTGCCTTGTACCTCTATGTGATAGCTATCTTGCTCTTCAGCAGTCATTTGATAAGAGTAGCACTCTTATAGATCCTTTAGGTGACATGCCTGGTTGATCAATTCTTCAACCTTGTCCTTTAAAGGAGTGACATCAACACCTCTTTGAAGGATGATGGAATAAATGCTATTAAAATCTTCTTGAAGAGAAGGAAGTCTATCAAAGAAGTTGCGAGACATATCTCATCAAGTACAGCTTGACCAAAGACTTAAGCAGCATTCTTATCTAACTTTTTTTCTGAAAAATCTCTGTGTGGAGATCTCAAAGGATGCTGTGGACAGGGCACTAGTGAGAAACATTAGCTCTAGGAGCGAACTTAGCCTTATTATTTTTTGGGGAATAAATACCTTTTGAACCATCAAGTCCCAATTCATTGTCGAATAAATCTTTTTAAAAGGATGGCATTCATTAAATTGATTAGAAACACTGACATCCTAATGGCAAAGGGGCGCGTGCAAATTCCTCCTTAAAGTTCACATCGTTGCTTTTTCCCTGTTAACAAAAAGGGCAAAAGGATGGAAGTGAGAAACACATTTTGAAAAAAAAAGTGTGTCTGAAAAAAAAGGAGTTACCATGCACTTACTCAAGTTAGATCAGCATCCAGGATATCTGTGGTATTCTCACCCCCTTCTGGAGGCAACTCGAATACCTTTTTTATATTTAGCTCACAAACTTCAACACTAGTTTGTGCCATTTATCAATACTATAGACTTAAGCTTTTGTCTATATATCTCAGCAAGTGAAGATTTAAAATGTTCTTTAACCCCGTGTGTTACCCTTGCTCATGGAGCAATGCTTTGAGTAGGGATTGCAGGGATAAGTGTTGCTGGAATAATGGTGTTTAAGGTCTTCATCCTTTGAAATGTTTGTGCTAGATAAGTCACTTCATTTCCTTTTGGAATCACTAGTATGTAGACTGCAGGTTAACGAAATAAACATCTTAGACCACCACTCATGAAATGTCGAGTTTCGAGTGAAGGACATCGGGAAGTAATTTTTGAGACCTTGCTCCATAATATATGAGCACGTGGTGACATAGAAGCATTGTTTTTGCATTAGGAAGTTTATTGAAGTCCAGGTGAACAAGAACATCCTGATGGAAACCAAATTATCTACTTAATTAATCAGGTCAGTAATCCTCTATGATAATGTTGTTTTTACAGCAGTAAGAGATAAAGCTCAAATAGATGCTCACAAAACAAGAAAAGTTAATTATTGATAACTTGTTATCATTCGTAAGAGCCTCCTTAAGCCGGTTGATGATGGATAAGTGCCAGTACAAGCTCCTCCCAGAGTCGATGAGTTCTCGGGCATTTCAAATAACTTGGCTTGACTAAGGCTACTCAACTTCACCATACCCAAACTGGAGGAAACGTCAAATTCGAGCTTGTATCTATAAAATGTTTTTGCGAATGCACAGAGTAAGTAGGTGGGAAAATGGCCCACACTCCAACCAGGATGTGAGGAACAAGAGATCTCATTAAGTCCTTTGTAGCAATCACAAGGATGGTCGTAGGGAGGCAGTACCCTGTACTTGACGCCGTGAATGATGGAATGTTGAAGGTATCAGAACGAATGCAACCATCACATCTAACTAGCAAGATAAATGTTCACAGCCAATATGAGAGACATGCAGCTGAAAAGGTCTCATTATGTTGGCCTTTTGCCATTCGCAACTCATTAAAAACGACCTAACAATCTCTGCATTGATGAGCTTTTACATTGATGATAGAGGGCAATATTCCTGAGCGAGGGGTTTGGTTTCTGTCAAACTTCTTGGAAACATAATAGTCATTGGGACCCTAAAACCAAAAAGCAATCCATTGCTCTATGGTTAGCTTTCCCTTATGACCTTGCATAGGCTTGTGGCAAGTAGCAAATGAATAGGTGTGGCTTAGGGGAAGCTCATTTTCAAGTTCCCATTATGTAAGAATGACTTCATCATAAAGATGCCTTGACAGTGGTAGCTTGAGGAAATGTTCGACATTAAAGATAGATATGGATTAGAAGTATGCAAAGTGTTTGTTTCTGGACACCAATATTTACATACTACTCGAGTAAGGTCTGAGCACCGATTAAAAGGAATAGTGAAGCACATAAGACATCGAATAGATGAAAGGTTGTGAGTTTATCTTTGCAATGAACAAGGACGTCTTCAAACTGCTCCTAAAAAAGTAGCTTGTACGTAAACTCCCCATGCAATGGTAACCTGGACCACGACTTATGCCCAGACTCAATGTCATTGGTAAAAGGGTAGATTCTTATTCGCCTTAGAATGATTGGACAACAAGAATGTCTCCCCTATCTTTAAATTCTTCTTGGATCAAATGGAAGCCTTGGAAGACCTCCAATGGAGTCGGACTTGCATAAGTATGCTATGAAAATGCAAATTGAAAACTTTATCTCTTCTCTATCTGCCATTCTTACTTCGTTATGTATAGATAATGCTGACCACAAGTAGCTTTATCCATGACAGTAACCATGTTAAATATACCTTATAATTAATAGCAATAGAGAAAGAAGATTGAGTTATATGACTTGTTTCTTAGGTAATAAGCACTAGAGAATGGGAAAAAAAAAAAAAAGACATGAGCAACTCGTAGTAAGGGTTCTGTAGCAAACATCTTAACCCATTGATGTACCTAGAAGGGTGAGACATAGAATCTTCACCTTTGGAGAAGTTCACCTTAAAGGAATTCAAGGTTAACCCATTGATTTACCTAGAAGTGTAGACATTTAAAGGTTAACTAATGTCAAGTCCAAGTTTACCTTTGGGAGAATTTTCATCGTTGGGGAAGTTCGTCTTAGGAAAATTCAAGGTTAACTCGTTGACATACCCAGAAGGGGTAGATATTCAAAGGATAATCAATATTAAGTCAAAGTTTACCTTTTGGAGAATTTTTCCTTTTGGAGAATTTTGCCTTTATGGAAGTTCGCCTTAAGAGACTTCAAGGTTAACCAGTTGATATACTCAGAAGCGGCAGACATTGAAAGGTTAACTGATACTAAGTTAAAGTTCATCTTTTAGAGAATTTTCGCATTTGAGGAAGTTCACCTTAAAAAAAATTCAAGGTTAACCCGTTGATGTATCCAAAAAAAGTTATACGTTCAAAGGTTAACTGATATTACGTCAAAATTTATCTTTTGGAGAATTTTCACCTTTTGGAAAGTTCACCTTAAGAAAATTCAAGGGTAACCTCTTGATGTACCCAAAAAGTCTAGACATTCAAAGGTTAACATATATTAAGTCAAAGTTCACCTTTTGGAGAATTTTCTTCTTTAGGGAAGTTCGACTTAATACAAAATGATGAAACATTCAAAGGTTAACAGATATCA
The DNA here is from genome assembly GCA_029747015.1 of Carnegiea gigantea. Lineage (NCBI taxonomy): Eukaryota > Viridiplantae > Streptophyta > Magnoliopsida > Caryophyllales > Cactaceae > Carnegiea > Carnegiea gigantea. The sequence goes on along the minus strand of JAKOGI010000234.1, from coordinate 155,536 downwards.
AGTCAAGGTTTCACCTTTTGAAGAATTTACGCATTCGAAAACGTTTGTCATTAGATAATTTAAGGCTGATTCGTGGATGTACCCACGTGAATATGACATTTAAAGATTATTCATAATGAATTATTGCATGCTTCACCATGAAACAAAGAGCTACTAATGTTTCATAAATTTGCAAGATAATCTTCATACAAAAAAGGGGCGTCAAGGCAATCTTGCATAAAAAAAAAATTCAAATTTTATCTCAAGTTTATATTATATAAAATAAAAATAGCATAATCAAGTTGGTAATATTAAAACTTAGATGATTAAGATCAAGTTACATTGAGGGCATTCATCAAGGATACAACATCATCAGGGGGTTTTCATGGAAACAAAAGTAGCAAAACAAAAAAAAGGTAAAGGAAAATGTAAACTACAAAAATGAAACAGTTGAGTCATGGAAATCACCTTAAAGTGTTAGTTGGAGATACTACTTGCAATGAATTTCTTTGGCTACATTGAAACATTAAAGAATAAATAATTGTTACCATAAACAAAGAAAAAGTATGGAGTGATGCCCATGTGAAGACAAAAGAACCAAAATACAACCAAAAAAATTGGGAAATAAAAGGGGGAAGCAAATGGCAAACAACTAGACAAAGGAATTCCAGAATTCCTTGGGATGTTGCTCGAGTCAATTGTTTGTGATGAATTGGCCATTGAGCTTGCAGCAAAACGATAAGACAAAACCCATTGTTACTGCAAAATTCCTTGCCATGTAATTCAGTATTAAAAGAATTTCCCAAAAATCATCTCCTTATATCAAGGCCACGATGTACCTCTCAATTGAGAAAGGAATTGTCGTAGATCATGTGCCATAATAATGTGATGATGACAGGACTTAGTCTCATAAAGCACAAAAAGAAAAAAAGGGACGGGTATAGGTGTTGCCTAGAGATTCAATCAATGCTTGAAGATGTTGGCAATGAAGTGAAAGGTGTATAAATATATTCAATGTCATCAATTTGTACAGACAGGGCAAGTCACAATTAGAAAGGTGAAGCTATCTCCTAAGTTTTTCTCAACCCCCAAGCTACAGAATCAACCAAATTTAGAAAATTTTGAAGATACCATATTAAGATCATCTAAAGCAAAAAGGAAATAAGGGCATTACTGAAGATGTTCATGCAATCGTTATGACAAAGTCAATTTCTCAATTAGTCGAGCCTAAGAAAAAAAGAAAAAAAAATCAAATTGATTAGAAATCCTTATTGAAGATCCTATGAAGTCAAGACAATCGATTTGGGTGGTATAATCACACAAGCTGCATAATTGTCCCTGTCAATATTCAAGTTTTGAGACTTAATCGCATAAAGTACTCCAAAGTCGTAGGTGTGGCCAACTCAATGGGGCATTTGTAGAATGCAAAATTTTCTAACCAACTAAGACATGCTATGTGGAAAATCAAATACTTTTATTTTTTGCCAATAATAGCCTGCCACATGTCAAATTAATCATGGTAGTTCATTAAATTAAAATTTTAATACAAACACACTTTGGCTAATTAAAAGGCACCACGTGCCATGTATGATGCAAAAATTTATTTATTATTCCTTTCCTTTAAAAGGAGAAAAGTAGTCATAAATAAGGCTAACCCTAGTCTACCCTTCTCTATAAATATGGAGCTACCCCTTTATTCAAGGACTCAACATTCTAAATAAGTCACAAGAGCTTAAGAATTCCTTCTAAAAGAAGACAACAAGCACTCTAAGCAAGTATCATCTACTATTAGAGATCAACCTCTTATCTTGATATTAAGCCTCTTGGGCCCTCTCTTAAGATCAAATCATTTAAGGCCATTCAAAGAGATCGAATCAAAATATTTTAAACTTGTTCTTATAATAGTTATATAGAAATTGTACTCACTATTTGATATAAATACAAAATCGAATTTGTTTCTCAATTTCTTATCTAATTTATTTTAGGCTCAAAATTTGTGCATGCAAATCTATTATTACATAACTGCTACTAATTAAGGATGAGATAGAGAAAGTATGGCGTTGATATTGAGTTATGTGCAAAAAAAACCCTAAAAACTTCCTTATCTCAATAATGATGTGTCTTGATAATGGTTACCAAATAAGAAGCAAATAAGTCTATCATTTACTAAGATAGCTGTATAATTCAGACATTATCAAGTCAGGCAAGAACATCTCATAATGAAGCATGTGAGAAATCATTTGGAAAAATAAAGATATAAAACTTGTTGATAAACTTTAAGAAATTAAAGATGAACAAAAATCCACAAGAAGGCCCGATGGAAAGCCCACAAGAGTAACTACTTGACAATTAAGAACCTGTAAAATAAATAGCAACTTGAATAAATCAAACCATCAATCAGTCATCTGAAGCCTAAGTGCCAAGGATTGAAAGAAAAGGATGTTCATCTTTCTCCAAGAGAGATTAAAAAAAATGAGCCTTGTGGAGGGGGGATAGACAACAACCTTATTCCATGCAAAATTCTCAATATAAAAATTCTACAAGAGTTCAAGCAAATTTATAGTTGGGTTTCCTCCTATCAAAGCATAGAAAGAACCAATAGAATTATAAGGAATACATCTAAGCAGTTGTACAATCAAAACAAAGAAAAGGTTACTACTAGCTAAATTACAGAAGCTGAAATTTTCCTGCGCCTGTCCTTAATTGGTGGCATCCTCAACCAACTTGAATGGAGGAAATTAGTGGTTATCTTCAAGGGAGAATTAGTTGGGATGTACATTAATTACGCATTGAGAATCACCTACTCTTCTACCCATTTCATTATGCAAAGAAGCTCATGATAAAAAAAAAAGCGCAAAACCAGACCTTTATTGACCTTTGCTTGTTTTTTGCTTCATAACCTGATCATTACTCAAAATTAGAAGGCATTATATATCTTGTTTGAAAAAGACATCTAGCGATAGCTATCAATGTAAAGTTTGCATTCAAATGTAAGCTAGAATTTAAAGAAAATTTTGCATTCAAATGTGAGCTAGAATTTAGAGAAACTTTCTGCCACAAACTAGAAAAGTAAATATGAAGTAGCATTAGAGAAAATAGCTAAGGTTCTTATTTATAGCTACTGATTATCTTATAAACCAAGCAACTATGCTTATACTCCCTTCAAGACCCTAAGTCAACAAGGACCTGAGAAGATTAACTCTATGAGTCGCATCTCCTTCAGCCATTATGGCAGCCACTTATACTAAGGTCTTAACATATTGGAGTTAGTTAAAATTGATGGCTTGCTCTGATCAATCTCCCTTTTTCCTGAAGTCTTCATTATACATGATCTCATGTTCAATGTAAGGAGTAAAATTGCTAACACTAAAGGTAATGAATATATTCATGTCTTTTGAAAGCTCTATCTTGGTGCATTCTCTCTTTCCTTTTGCACAACTTTGTAAGGACCATCTCCCTTAGACATCAGTTTCTTCTTTCACCTTGAAGGGAATCTTCCTTCCCTTAATTAATAATCATACAATATCTATTGGTTTGAACTCAAGATGAGTGCGGTTCTTGTTGGCCTTAAACTTATAGTGCTCATTCACTTGCTCAATTTGTGCCTTCTTCATTCATTAGCTCTTGTTTCAGTCTCAAAACCCTCCTTGGATTCTTAAGAAATGGGAATAAGATTATGGGAGTGAGAGGTGTTTAGTTGCCAAAAGTGCTACATATTGTATCTTTATTCACTTGTATTTTAGTCATCTTCGAGCTTATTTTATGCTTTAATAGGGTTTTGTATAGTTTGTACATAATAAGTGAATGGGGAAAAGACTTAAAAATTGCAGTTTGAATATATGGTTTTTATTAATTAGCATGGCGGCCTAACTTTCGTGCTAGACTAGCCTCGCCCAGGCCAATGCCTCCCTTAGACCTAGCGAGCTCAATGTGTCTCTTGATCTGGTATGTAGAAGAAGGAAAAAAATAAATAAATAAGAAAGTAAAGAGGAGCTCAACCCATTTTTAGCAATAAGCCAGAACAAAGACCACATGCCCTACACATTTTGTCTTATTCCGCACCAGTTACAACATCAAAATATGAAAAACAAAATAGAAAGAAGCAGCTTCAGTCCAGTGCTAGCAATTGCATGATTTGGCCTACTCAATCTTTCCTTTGTCTTAGTTGGATAAGACTAGCATGCCCATCTCAACAATTCGTAACCTTACTTTTAAACAACCTACCCCATTTGAAAGATGCACAACTTGTGATCATAACTATTAAGTAGAAGTTCCAACCGACCGTTTCCGCTTAATGGAATGCTGTCGTTGTAGTTTTACTTTAATTAGGAAGCTAAATCAACTAAAGCGGTGGGTTTTTGTTTGGAGGTGACTCAATTTTTGATTTGGGTTGCAATGTAGAAAGTGGATTATGTTTGCACCAAGATTATGATATTTGTGCAATATCCTTACTCCTGATTTAGCTCCTAAAGATTTTTATATTTTTATTTGACTTTTACTGCTACGTTTTATTAAAAAAGAAAAATTGAAGAAATTGTTGGAAATTGAAGAAAGTGGGTCAAGAACCCAAACCCAACCCTCAGCCTACATTTTTCATGGCCCAGCCTAAAAGAAAAAAACTTAGAATAAAAAAAAGGAAATGGAAAATAAAATCGAACCCCCCTGGTCTTACGTGCCAAGCACATGCCCCCTCCTTGTTTTCTTCTCTTTCTCCTTGTGTTGCCTAAAACCTGTACCACCCCCTTTCTTATCTTCTTCTTCAACACTCACCTTCAATCTAGAGCACACAGTGGCACTATCATCATCATCATCATCTTCAAACAACACCATCGTCACCTTCACCATCATCTCTGAACTTCCCACCATTGAATCCCTTTCACTTTGATGCCAGCACGACACCATTCGAGTTCATCTTTACCATCCACAACACCTCTCAAATCGATAACGAAGAGAAGAGGGAGAAACCGACTTTGGGCGAGTATAAAACAAGGGCAGTGGTGATCTGAAGGTCCAACTAGGTTTTTTTTAGGGTTTTAATTTCAGTTTAATCTAAGCATCATTTAGGGCAGAGTTTAGGTTTTAATTAATTTTATTCTCAAATTTTTTCTTCCACATTCATTATTTCAGTTTTTAATTTCATGTGATGCAACTTTATTTTGTTAAGTAGGTGTAGATAATCATGATCTTCAACCTATAACTGCAATATTTTTGGTTTTGATTTTCATAAATCATCTCCCTTCCTCATTCTTCGAATCTGGCTATTCCCTTGTTTATCTGGGGTGTTGGCTTTTAATTTGTGCCTCTATTCTTCTGATTTACACCTCCGATTATTCCGGGTTGTAATTGCAATCATCATCATTCTGATCTCCTCTACACATTTGGCCACCACCTGAGCCTGATGAGGGCTAGTTGCTGTGAGTTGTATGATCCTCCTCTTCCTTTCTCTTCATAGCATCTTACATTTGGGGGGAGGACATTGCATGTGAATATTTGATGGGGATATTTCATTTAAGATAGGTGGTAACATTTCTGCATCTTATTTTCCCCCTACCCTTTATTCTCTACTGCTTGTGATATTGCAGTATGTGAAGGTCATTTAAGGTGAAATGTGGTTGTGATTGACGGTGATTTTGAGGATTATGTGTGGATTAGTTATAATGTTGAATTTCATAAATGGTTGATTTGAGTGCATTATCAATGGGCTCTTATGAGTATAGACAATGTATATAGTTACATTTAGGGTAGTTCTTATATTTGCATTGTACATATGTACACATGGACGGTGATTTTGTTTCTAACTTCTACAAAGTATTCCCCGATTATCCTTTGTACATACTTCTTCCTCTTCCTTTTCCTTTTCCTTTTCCTTTTCCTTTTCCTTTTCCTTTTTTAGATCTCCTATACCCACGATGAAGACATTGTGCATTTCAAGCGTGAGGGTAGGAAGACTTTCCTCCAAAAGTTTTGAAAAGAAAAAAAAAAAGAGGGAAAAAAAATTAAAAAGTAAAAAGATTTTCCATTTTACTTATAAGTTGTGAGTTTTCGGGGGAAATTGTGCAACTTTGGTTGATAATGAATCCTTTTTGCCTTAGATTCAAAAGGCATACAATTAGGATACACATGATAGATATTAGGTCCAAATTATTGGTATTTCATGCTTAGTTTTGGCCTAACAAATGAGAGTAGGCATGGTGTGTGAACTCGTGAGATTTTGAGCCTAATTGAACCACTTCATCATTTGTCGTCATTTGAATTCTTTCATGAGAAGCTCATTCAAAGTTGTCACTCTCTAAAATTTGTCCTAACTCTATTTGAAACCAAATATTGCATTTGCATGATTGATTGAAGGAAAGAGGCATTCTTTGTATAAGTATGAAGTCGCATTAGCTAAAAAGCCTTCCATGTGCGTAATTGTACCCCTTGCTAACCCTTTGAGCCTCGATTATAGTCTTATTATAAGCAACTCTTTTAGCCTTAGCCTTAAACAATACTCTTACCTAAGCCATGACTAGGGAGTATCACTACGATGAGGGAGTTGGGAAATACTGTGAAGGAGAACATATTTGCTATGTGATATAATAAGGGAGAATAAAGTGTCGTGATTGAGTTCAGTCCGTGCAAAATTGAGGAGGAGTTCATTGAATGCAAACCTTTATACGAAGTTCCTTGGACCCCAAAAAAAAAAATTCTTAGCATGGAAGGTTTACCTTGTGTTTAGTTCACTCGAATCATCATTTCATTTTGTTGGGTAGGTCATGTGTTTTGTGAAGGATGGTCATTGATGGTAGCGGATGCGGTAGCTCTTGAGTTTTGGCTAATTAACTCCTTAGTTTCAAAGTGTTAATCCCTTCCTCAACCCTTAACTTGAACCCCATTATAACCCATGAAAAGTCATCTGGATCATCAAATGCCATATGCATTTTAGTGGTGGAGAATGAGAACTAGGCCTAAGCTTATGGAAGAATGCATCTTTGGAGTTAAGCATGAGTGGAAACATATCATCATTTCAAACACTTGAGAGGAGAGATCCACATAACCTAAAGTGAACTAACCATTGCTTACTCCTCTTTAAAAAAGGTTATAACAAATGCAGGATTGTTATGTAGGAGGGCCAAAGATCTTGATTGTGTACCCTATACTTGTGCCATGTATTTCTTTGTCATTAGTGTGAATTGTCAATTTAAGGAGTGCATAATTACGTCATGGATGTTGCTTTGTGAAAGTTTGTAAAAAAACCAAAAGATTTCCCTTCTTTTTTCTCTTTCTTTTTCTTCTTCTTAAATGACTTTGTGGGTTGTCTTCCTTAAAATCGTATGAGAACGCACTCATCCACTTGGAAGACCAAGGGATTTAAAGGGCTTGTTGCATACACTAAATGCAACTGTTGCCCATAAGAAGGTGTTTTCCTCATGTTTTACTTGAGGATGGGTGAAATCTAAGTGTGAGGGTATTTATTCGATTCATAACTGACACAGTTTTATCCTTCCCCATGCTTGATTTTAGCTTATCAATAACCATTAATGCACTTATTAGTGTTTATGCTTTGTATGAGTTAAGTGAAGAAAGTTGCATACGGAAGCAAACATTAACTCGCTTTGAGGCATAGGAGATTGGGAGTACCAAGAAGAATCTTCAGGGTGTGCCAAAGCTACCAAGGGCATGCCACAGCTGGAGAAGAGAAGAAAAGGAGCAAATAGAGATTTGGCGCAGGCAGCCCTTGCCACGTGGCATGCCCACGCCATCTCTATTTTTAGCATGGTACTATTTAGGAGACAGAAAGTTAGCACAGGCTGCATGTGCTAGCCTGTAGTGTCGATTGTATAAAAATCAAGATTAGGCTTACAAAAAGGGGGTTGGATATTTTTTAGGGTTTAGCTAAGATTTATTAGTATTCTTCTCTCTATACTTAGCTATTGTAGACTCTCTATTCTCTATTAATGAAATTTGATATTTGATTGATTTCTTACAATTTCTTGGTGCTCTTCTTTCATTAGTACCCAATCTTACTTTCTCTCTCCTAAATCCTCTATTTTTAGGCATCAAAAATCATCCCTAAATATGGGTTTTGATGTATTAGGGGTCATGTGAAGATTATGGGATTAATCCCAATGGATTTGAACCCTTAATGTACTCCTCAAAACTTAATTATCTTTTCTTTACATTCCCCTTCTTCAATAATCATCTTTAACATTTCAACTTTGGGTTCAGCTATCAATTAAGAAGCAACATTAGAAGTTAAAATTAGGCATTGATTATTATTTTATGGTGATTACGTGTTGATAAGAAGCACATTAATCATGAAAAATACATCATCAAGGAAGTTTGATCTGTCGGTAACTTTCTTTCTCTTCACTTTTATTGCTTATTATTAGGATCAGTAGTTGATTTAGAATAGATTTTCCTTTTCATGGGTGATCTATTGAGGAATGTTGGGAATTGTTGGTGGCTATGTTATGTGATGGGCCACATTGGGCCCTAATCACCTTTTTTTATGTGCTAAATGCTTATTGATTGTGCTTTGTTTGATGATAACTAGGTTAGTTTAATTTCTATTATTTGTATTATAGTTTGAACCCTCATTTGTAGCAGAGTTAGTTTGAGTTTGCATTTTAGGGTCCCCTAGCTTAGTTAATCAAATCCAACATCACTTATAATTGAGACAAACTTAAGCAAATCTTCCACCATCCCAGAGGACGACATCATCGCAAAACCCACCGATAGAATAATAGCTTGGGAAATAAGAAATTTATGTAATTAAGAAAGTACGTGGACCTAATAATAGTGTAATAGGAGTCCTGGGTCTGCATTGTAAGTCATGAATTCCTCTCCATGTTAATTCTTGTACTAATTTCTAGTAATTTCAGAGGTTATTGTAACTACAAGAATTCTTTCGAGTTGAATTTAATACAAATTTTCTAGTGCTAGGTTTACTTCAATTTTCTACATTGGTTTTCTTTAGCGACTATGGTTTAGAATTTGCTCTATTAATTTTAAGCAATTAAGGCAATCTCTTTCTTTCCTCTTGAATTGTGATAATTGTTACTTTGATTTCAAGCTATATTTTAGATCAGATTTTTTTGAGATTTTTTGTTAGTATTTGATATTAGTTTACTTTGGCTGTTTGACTTAGTTTAGTGGTTAAATACTAGTAATCTAAATTCAATCCATATCAGTGGACAATCCATATAGTGCTACAACTACAATTGTACACTTGCGACTTAATTTTACACTCCCTAGGATACAACAAGGAGATTAAGGTCATAGCATATCTCAAAGGAAGAACGATAGATAGCATAGGAAGAGGCCTAATTGTAGGCAAACTTAGCATTATAGAGTTTGACATCCCAATCCTTTAAGCTTGCTCACCACACCCCTTAGTAAGCTAGTAAGGGTTTGGCTTGTAACCACCATTTGACCGTTGGTTTGAAGGTGGCAAGTGATGCTACAAAGTAATTTAGATCCCACCAATCTCCATAGGCATCTCTAAAAGTGAGATAGGATCTTTGTACCCCTATTTAAAACAATGGTCTTCTAAGCCCCATAATCTTTTAGAAGAAGAAATCTACAATGTAGATAAAGCATCTGTCTTGTGACAAGCAATGAAGTGAGCCATCTTAGAGAATCTATAAAAAAAATATATATATAATAGCATTATTTACTCAAGGAGTCCTTAGAAGGGCTACAATGAACTTTATGCTAATATCATCTAAAGGCATTGTAGAAACTAATATAAGAGTGTAAAGGCCTTAATGGACATAACTCGTGGCCATATGACAAGTTGCACACCTTGTGATCACCTTGTGGACATCTTCACATTCTTAGGTTCATACAAGTGCTCTATCAGTATCTCAAGGATCTTGTTGATACTAAAGTAGCCAAGTCCTCCACAAGACTCCTGATCGTCAAGTCCCTTAAAGGCTTTTGGGGATGAAAAGCTTGTTGCCCTTAAAGAGAAAAGCATCTTACAATGTGAAAGGGCCAAAAGTAGTGGGGTTCTCTACTGACCTCCTTGAAGTCCTTATCCTCCATGTATAAAGCATTGATGGGTTGGAAATAAAGGACCTTAACTTCAAGAACCAATAGTAAAGCATATCCCTTTAACAAATCATTGACTATAACATTTTGTTTTCCACGCTTATATTTGTAAGATAAGGTGAAATATTGAAGGAACTTCATCTCCTTGGCATGTCTTGTGTTTGATTTGTGTTGGCTATTGATGTAGGACAATTCCTTGTAATCCGAATGAAGAACAAAAGCGCTAGGCTAAAGATAATAATTCTAATGCTCCAAGACCCTCACAATAGCATATCACTCCTTGTCATAATTGGGGGAGTTAAGTGTTGAGCCATTCAACTTCTCACTAAAATAGACTAGAGGGCGCTTGGCCTGAGTGAGAACTGCATTAAAACTAAGCCCACTAGCATCACATTTAACTTCAGACATGATTTCAAAGTTGAGAAGTGCTAATACGAGGGCCAAGTAGAGCTTGCTCTTGATTAGCTCAAATGCCTTTAGAGCTACCTTTGTGCACATAAAATTCCTCTTCTTTATGTATTTAGTCAAAGATCCATTTTGGTGCTAAAATCTTTAATGAACCAGTGACAAAAGGAAGCCAAGCCATTGAAGCTTCTGACTTCCATGATAGAGGTTACCACCAACTCTTGATAGCCTCAACTTTGGATTCATCAACTTAAATGTCCTCTACAGAAACAACATAGGGAAGAAAAACAACTTGAAGTGAGAATAGTTCACATCTCTAATACTTAGCATCTAATATTTGTTGCCCTAAGACATAAAGCAATTAAGAAAGATGTTCAACATGAGATGCTTCATCATGACTATATACCAAGATATCATCAAAATACATCATAATTAAGTTCCAATGAAAGGTGTTAGAGCCTCATTTGTAAGACTCATGGAAGTGTTAAGAGTATTATGTGATACCCCAACTCATAATTCCTTAACTAAGCTTTAAATAATTGAGGATTAGCATCTAATCCTGCAATAGAATTAAGGTTAGGACATTACTACCATCCTCCAGAGGATAAAACTTAATTGATAATGCTCAAATATTTAAAGCTGAATTAAGTAATTATGAGTTGAGCCATTCATACAATTCACACTTGGTGTTAAAGGTGATCTTTCACTTATCCTCTTTTTCATCCTAATTTGATTGTGCTAAGGTCAATCTTAGAAAAGATCTATGAATCATGAAACTAATCAAGCATATCATCTAAACAGGGCATAGGAAATTAGTGCTTGATAGTAATGTTGTTTATAGTGGTCAACACACATACGCCAAGTCTCATCCTTCTTGGGTACCAAAAGGGCAGGAACTGAACAAAGACTCAACCTGCCTCTAATGTACCCACGGTAAATTAATTCTTGAACTTGCATTTGTAGTTCTTTAGACTCATTAGGATTGCACCTATCGATTGACTTGTTAGGCAATATAGTGCCTAGTAAGAGATCAATTTGGTGTTCAATTCTTCTCAAATGAGGAAACTATGTGGTAAATCACTGGGGAATATAGCCTAAGACTCTTTTAAGAGTAATTAAGCCAAAGGATGCATAGGTTTCACTTACTTGTGTTTGATTCAAACACTAGCTAGAAAAATAAAGGCTTGATCTCAGTAAGGCTTTCTCCACCTGTGTTTCACTCATATAGAGGCTATTCGCTCTTCCCTTCCCCAGCTTAATGTGGCAAGGTTTGGGTGGCAATAATAGTGCTAATGTGAGACTACATCATTTATGCTGAGTGCGTATGTGTAAGCATGCCATTAAGAATCACATGATTACCATATAATCAAGGTCTACCGAGTAATAAAGGACATGCATCCATACGAAGGATATCATATAAAATTTCATATAATATGGACCAACTAAAAAGGAAATAAGAGCTTATTTAGAGAAACTAATCTCATTTCCTTGCTTAAGCCATTATAGAGTAGAAGGAGTTAGATGCACATTGGTAGGTAGTTCGAGGTTGTTAATAAGTGTCATTGAGACACCTTGGTACAACTTCCTTCATCTATGATTAATTTGGACCCTTTCCCCTAATTATAGACCTTGAGTGGAATATTTGCTCCCATTAGCTTAGAATAGGAGTAACCTTTTTAACATGGAGTGTGCTTATAATCACAATAGCTCACCCATATATGGAGTGATCAAGTTAGTCTCATCAATCTCTCCTTCTTCTCACTAGTCTCCTCCACAATAGCTTAGATTTCTTCCGTCTCTCTAATGATGAAAGTTCTTCGACTAGGATAATATGTTTGGAAGTGTATGTATCCATCATGTATGAATCACTTCTTCCCCTTCAATCTCTTGGGTGGTTCACTAATAATCCCTTTACCACTATCAAGGGTCTTAGTAGGTGTAGGGTATGTGGGTGTAAGGATCCACCTCCCAGAGGGTGCAATCCCCTACAAATGGTCGGACTCCTGTGCTAGGTACTTTATATTTTTCTAGAAAATATATTTATTTCTTTTTTGTTTTTTTTAAACAAATCAGGCAGAAGTGGGCGACAGAATGACAAGCAAACGGACCTTGGGCACCAGAAAACCTAGCCGGTTTCCCTAGCCAGGACCAGGTCCAATCCCCTATGATTGGGCCTTAGCAATTTCTTTGGCCTGATCTAGATTCTGGATACAAGTCTGATCCGAGAACCCGAGCGGGTTCCTGGGTCAGATCAAACCCCCTACTTCTGGTCCAGGTAGATTCCACGGTCGTGGTCTGAATTTGTTTTCCAAGATCTAGCAATATAGCAACAAATACCAAATGAAATAGTAAAAAAACACTAGTCTTTAACAAAATAGATTTGCTAATAAATTTTAAGAAAACTTACTAACTATGATGCCTTTCAAAGCACATCATATTGATAGGGAAACAGAAGGGATACTGAAAGGACAAACTGAAGCTATTTCAAAAGGGATTTGGAAAGGCCCCCGAAAAATCCCTAATATGGAGACCATCCTGACTAATTAGCTATAAAACAGTAAAGAGAAAGGGTGAGAAGATTATAAAATGCATTCTTGGAATAACCCCACTTGAATCCTTTAGGAACTCAGTGGAAGATAGTTTATAAAACTAATGTGATTTCCTTCTTCTAATACCATCTCCTTCTCTTAGAAAAGGGATTGTAGCCCTTCCTTTTTTCCTAGCTCTATGCCACACTCAGTGGTTTTTCACGTACCTCAATTGAGGCTATTGAAGAGGCTCTGTGAATTGAACTAGGAGAACGACACCTATTCCTATTCTGGTTAAGTTTCAAACTATCGTGGTAGACTGGAACTTTAAGTAATTAGTAGAAACTAGTTTAATTAGGCCCGATATTGTAATTGGCATTAAATTTTGTCTAACTTTCGTTAGGAGGAACAGGTTTTAACCAAAAGGAAGGAACCTGAGTAGGCTCCGGCTCTTGAGAACCCTACTGGGTTCACATGGAAATTGGCCCATTGAGCCAGTTTTTTTCACGTCCTTAGCTCGTTTCTATTCCCTCTCTATCTATTTCTGGACTTCAAATAACTGGGTCCTTAAACATTCAAACTAGATTATTGATTTCTTCATCGAGCTTATTAAAATAGAGTGTAATTTTCAGGCATCCATAGTTATCTCCCATGGTCGAGCCAATGTAAAGAGAATGTCAAAGTAAGTAGTTGCTTCCTGTAATTGCTAATCTGGCTATAGTGATATAGAATCCGCATCTGACTGTTGAGTTGTCTGACGCATTTTTTTCCCTTGACTTGGTGGATTATGGAATTACTTGCCGCTAGAGTAGTGGACCTCCTTGCCGGTCGAGCAGACTTGTGAATTCTCCGTTTCGATCGAGTAGATTTTCACATTGCTGGAACAGCGAACCTTCTTGCCAGTTAAGCAAACTTATGAGTTCCCCGTTTCACTGGAGTAGTGAATCTCATTGCCGGTTGAGCAGATTTCCATGCCTCTGCAGTAGCAGACCTCCTTACCGGTCGAACAAATTTGTGAATACCCCATTTTGTGGAGTAGCGGACCTTCTTACCAGTCAAACAAATGTATGAATTTCCCATTTTGCTAAAGGTAGATAACCTTCTTGTAAGTCGAGTAGATTCCCATGTCACTAGAGTAGCAAACCTCCTTGTTGGTCAAACAAATTTGTGAAATCCCCATTTTGCTGGAGTAGCTGACCTCCTTGTCGGTCGAGCAAATTTGTGAATTCTTCCTTTCGCTAGAGTTACGAACCTCTTCGCTGTCAAGCAAATTTATGAATTTCCCATTTTGCTAAAGTAGCACACCTTTGATCGCTTGAGCATATTTCTGTGTCGTTAAAATAGTGAACCTCTTTACTGGTCGAGCAAATATGTGAATTTCCCATTTTGCTGGAGCAGTAGACCTCTTTGACGATCGAGCAGATTTCATTAACGAAATGTCAAAACTGTCCGTTTTAGCTTTTGACTTATTCATTTCTACATGCACGCTCCAAGTGCTCATCGATGTAAATTGTCTGTTGGGTTCTTTTTTGAATACTTTCATAAGCTTTTCATTCTTTTCTTCTGAAATTGTCCTGCCTTGCGTGGATACTCATATAAAGCACCCTTTGAATCTGCTTGGCTTTGGCTTGGCTTCCTCTTCTTCTTTTATAATTTTTAAGAGAAACACAACCATGTGATAGTAGGGAACCCTACTGGTTTTTTTTTTAACCACTTTCTTTGCTCTTTCTTTTCTTCCCTTGTTTGTGTGCTTGTGTTCTTTTTATGCTTATGAGTTCTTATACACATAGAGATCCCAGCTAGGTCCCTTTAGCTTGTCTTTGCTTTCTTTCTTCTTTTTGTTTGAGTGCTTGGCTCTTTGTTTAGGGAATATGCCTATGTGAGGTGTAGGAAACTTGACCGAATCCTCATGCTCGGCATTCCTTTCTTTCTATCTTTCTTTTTTACTTGCATTTTAGCTCATTATGAAGGAATATGCCCATGTGAATTGTAGTAAACCTTGTCAGGTCCTCTCTTGGCTTTTTCCTCCTTATTTTGTCTATAAATGGCTTGGCTTATAGAGTTGCTCAATTCACTCGTAAATTATGTTCCTTCTTCCTCTCTTTTTTTTCTTTCCTTTCTCTTGTTTTCACTGCTTGTAAGTGAGTTTGAGAAGGGGATATCCCCTTCATCAATCCCATTAAGAAGACTTACATAAGATTTCTTTATTGAAAGGGAATAGAGGCCCGTTGAAGCTTGGGATGACATTGATCTTTTTGTTGAGATAAAAAGGATGGAGTGTTCTCTGTGGCTAGATCCTCTTGGACTTTGTTACCTGATAAACTGAAGTTGGGTTAATGTCCATTTTATAAGGATGCTTTTGTAAGAGGTTCTTTGGGGTAAAGCCTCCACTTTGGCTGAGCCTTATTGAGGTGAGGTTAAAGTATAGATGTCTTCTATGATAGCTATTGACACTGTCTTGAGAACTTTTGGTGTTGATTCATGGCTAGCCAAGGTGTGCCCTTCCTATAGGGCCATTATGAAGGCTAATTATACTTTTCTTCAATCTAGGGTTCCCAAGTGATCAAGGCAGAGGCCGGTCTAATAAATAGGCTAAAGACATACACATTGATGTAAGTGCACTTGCTAGCCCAAGTGAGACTATGCCGACGTGACAACTATGCAAACTCGATTCAGCTAACTATGTAGACATGATTGTGCTGACTATACAGATATGATTATGCTAACTATGCACACATGATTATGCTGACTATTCAGACAAATGATGACCTAACATCGTTTGCATGCAGGTCTGATACTAGGTATGGCGTCCATTGGATAAGGCCCCATCAAGGTATAGAAGATGACGGGTTAGGCATGGTGATGTTCGATAGTTTAGGATAAAGGGTAAAAAATTAGGTGACAGCTAGGTTAGGCCAGGTCATGGGTCTTAAGCTCCTAAGGATAGAAAATCTTTCTTTTTAAGGAAAGAGTATCCGTTAATCTTGCATTGAAGTGCACTTTTTCTAACGAAGCCATCCCAATCTTTGTTCGCTATAATAGAAGCCTTAAATGTGTGAGAATAATGATAGCCAAAGTTACTTTTGTTAGTTTTAGTTAGAGTAGCCCCCAGTCCGGTAGAGTAAATATGATTCTTCCCATGTTGGGAAGATGCGTTTGCTGGTGCTGCCTAGGGTAGCTACTAGCTTAGTGTGAAGATTGTGGTTATCTCATTGTTGAGAAATGTTTACCATGAGGGGAGCCCTAACTACCTGGGAAAATATAGGACCCCCCTTTGCACAATGGGTGAGTGCCCAATTAGGGAAGCTAAGAATACGAAGTGAGTATCTACTCTCGAATTTGTAGTCATGGTTGAGACCAAGAGTCTTGAATTTTGGAATGGAGGTAGAACTAGAGGCTAGGATGATTTAAGGGACATGGAAAAGTTGATGAATGGTTTGTCCAAGTTTGATCCAATGACTATATGTAATGAAATGGTTCTTTGTTCTCCAAAAACCCAGGTTTTATTTTTACTCTCCTTTTGTTTGGTCCATCTTTTCAAGTTTTCAAGCTAGCCGCTCTTTGTTCTCTCTCTCTTTTTTTTAGAGACTAAAGGACTTAATCAAGATGTTTTCTTATGGAAAAGAATCTTTATGGCGGGGCCTCAAAGGGGTTATCTGCATCTCCAATATGGAATCAAGTAAGTCGTAATTCGAGAGTGAGAAAATGCAATGTAAATAATGGATCCCTACAGGAGGACTTTTTAAGGCAGACTTTAGGATTAATGTTCCAAAAAAGGGGATCAATGTGAAGGCTCAAACAATCCTTATGTAAACCCCAAGTATGCATAGGTGATGAATTTAATGTAAATCAACAACTTCCTTCTTTTCTCATCCTTCTTGTTTTCAAAATTTTTTTCCTCTTTTTTCTCTCTTTTTTCTTCTTTTTTTTTTCTTTTTATGTAAGACCACTTGTTTTGAACTCTTCTCTCTTTTTTCTTGCTGTTGATTTGATATTGATGACACCCATGACACACTCCCTCTCCTTGGTTGGGTCAAATGTGGGTATGAAAGAAAAACATGCTTATTTGAAAGCTCAAAGGGGTTTCAAGTGGTAGGTTATCATGTTTAATAAAGGTATTAATGTGGGTTGCCGAAGGAGGCCTCCTTGGCATATCTTTAAAGTTACATGATTTATTGGAAAGAAATTTCTAATGTTTTTCTTTTTCAGATAATGGATTGAAATCCTTAGTCTCTTTTTATTCCTCTTCCTATCCTTTTTCCTAGCTCACCTTGCCATGTTTTGAAGCTAGCCCCTCTTTTTTCTTTGTTTTTTCTCCTTTTATTTTTTTTTTTTTTTGGGAAACCTAGATTCGTCATAGGGTAAAAGCATTCTAGAAAAGAAAGATAGGAGCATATGCAAAAGAACTAATTGAGGAGATGAATTCATTAATAAATCAAGGTTACATTAGAATTGGATTCGTGATGGGAAAGAAAGCAAATGACTCTAAGACTCAGCACATAACTATAAGCTAGGCATGACACATGTTATTACATCATATCTTCTAAATTCAATAGAATTCAAGGCATGTTGTGTGGAGGCATTTTAGGCTCGGATTCAACTATACTCATTATGTGAATAGAAGGGCCCCACTTTTCACTTTGGTGGTCTAAAATGGCTAGAACATCATCATGCAAGCCAAACGGGTTGTTGCCCTTCATGAGTGGTTCCAATAAGGACGCATTCAGCGTAGCGATCTAGAGCATGCACGTCCTCACTTGTGGTGTATGTATCTTTCTTATCCAAGTATCTGCATTAGAAAATGCAAATTGTAATAACAACACAGGTGTGCTTCTAGGCATGGGCTACGCCTGCCACAATTTTCGATGGTGTTTTTTTATAATTTTTGGCCTTTTTTGTGAAATACAGCTATATTCTAGAGTTTTTGGGCTGCATTTGAGGAAAAAGTGTGTTTAGGACTCTTTTCAGGTTTTCAGGTGGACTAATTAAAAAAAACGTTTAGAGGAAGAAATTCAAGAAAAAAATATGGCAAAATAGAAAGTACTAAAGCAACGAACCAAACATACAAAGCTTTAGGTTTTAATACTTACCTAAGTGAAGGACTTTTGTGCTCTGATACCACTTAAACCATATGAGAAATCATTTGGCTAAATAAAGGCATAAAACTTGTAGATGAACCAGAAGAGGTTGAAAATGTACAAACTCTCACAAGAAGAACAAAGGGAAAAACTCACAAGAGTAGCCGCTAATAATGAAAAACTTGCAATATAAATAGTAACTTGAAGAAATCAACCCTTTAAAACCTAAGCACCGTAGATGGGGGGAAAAGAAAAAGAAAGACTCACATTCACCATTTTCAGGGAGAGATAAAGAAATATGAGGTTTGTAGAGAAAATAAGCAACAAGCTTATATCATTCAAAATTTCTAACATGAAAATTCTATCACAGTTTAGGCCTATCTATAGTTGGGTTCCCTTCTCTCCAACCATAAAAACAACTAATAGAATTATAGGGAAAAACAACTAATAAAATTTCAACTGGTTGTACAACCAAAACAAGATAGGGGAACCACTAGCCAACGTACAAGTTGAAATTTTTCTGCACATGTCCTTGTTTAGGGGAAACCTTAACCGACCCAAACAGAGGAAATTAGTGGATGTTCTCTAAGCAAAATTAATTAGGGTTGTCCATTAATCACCCACAAAAGATTGGCTTCAATTTACTATTTGATTTCCAAAGAACCCTATGATAAAAAAAAGAAGAAGAAAAACATACAAACCAAACCTGCTTTAACCCTTGCTGGGTTTTTGATTTATAACTTGCTTGATACATGAAAACTAAATACGTGATATAGCTTGTTGGAAAATGAGCATCTACCCATAAGTATAAAGTTTACAAAATCTAAAACCCTTTCCCCATTTACATATCAACTGGAAGTTGGAGAAAAATGCTACTCAAAAACTAGAAAAGCAAATATGAAGTGGCTTTAGAGGAAATTAGCTATGCTCCTTATTCACGGCTACTATTTGCCTCATCAGCCACTAAACATGCTTATATTCCCTCAATGACCCTAATTCAATGAGGACCTTAGAAGATCACTTCCATGATCCCCATATCCTTGAGTTATTATAGCACCCACTTGCATTAAGGCCTTGACATGATGGAGTATGTTGAACTTGGTGGATTGCTCTGTATCACTAGAAAATTTATAACTAGTGACCTATGAGTTTTTTACTATTTCATATACTTAGATTAATATCTTGGATATCTTAATTACAACTTTATATAACCAGGACGAAGATTAACTTAATTTCTTCACTCGTGATTACTCCATGTCTTCTAGTAAAGCTTCCCTATGTCTCAAAACTACTTCATCTCTTCTCTTAAACATATTTAAAAGGCTAAGTTGTAGGCTAATTGGGATAAGCACTAGGTTGAGCTAAGGGGTTCAGTTGAGGTTCTCAACCAAGCAAAGTTTTGACCTATATCACCCTTGATTGTAGCTCATAAATAACCTTTAATGTAGCTAATTATTAGTATATTGCAATTTGTAGGATAGATGAGAAAAAGTCCAAATTAGGGCAATTTCCAACCCATTTTGAAGCTCAGTAATTAGTCGCGCTGAAGGAGCTAACTAGGGAGTGTAAAACTATACAGGGCGTGCTATGAAGCAGAAAACTACAAAACGTGAAGACAGTGATTTGGTATTGGGACCGCGTGCTAGATGGCATGACCATGCCCCCACCATTCTCTCTTTTTTTATTAAAAAAAGAGTGATATTAGGCTATAAAAGTTGGTTTTTTGATGCTTTTAGATTCATCAAGGTTTCTCTCTCTAGCTTAGCCTTCTTAAACACCCTACTCCCTATTAGTGAAAACCTACAAATTTTAAGCCTTTGATTGAGTTCTTGCAACTCTTGTTGCTCTTCTTCATTAGTGCGCAATCTCAGTTTCTCTCTCCTAAATCTCTCCAAATACTCTATTTTTAAGCAACCAAAAAAATCATCCCCAAATATGGGTGTTGATGACTTAGGGGTTGTGGGGAGATTTTGGTATCAATCCTAAAGGATTTTAGCCTTCAATCTACCTATCAAAACTTAATCATCGTATCAAAACTCAATCATCCTTTCTCTTCATTCCCATTCTTCCATCTTCGTTATCAATATCACAATATTGGGTTGGTTACTTTCAAGTTTGGAGAATCAATATTAGTAGATTAGATTGGGACTCGATTATGGTATTTGGTGTAAATATGGATAAGAAGTTCTTTTGGCCATAGAGATCTCATCATCAATGAAGTTTGAATATTGGATAATTTTCTCTCTCTTCATTTTTATTGTTTTTACTTTGGATTAGTGGTAATTTAGGCTAGATTGTCTTTCTAGGGGTGATCTCTTGAGGATTGTTGGTAGTGTGTTGGTGGCTATGTTGAGCCTCGACCACCCCCTTTCTTATGTGTTACGTGTTATTTGATTGTATTTAGTTATTTATTAGCAGGTTAGTTTAGTTTCCTTTGCTACTACGTTGCCTTAAACCCTTATTTGTAGAGAGAAAATATTAAATTTGCATTTTAGCATAGCTTAGTGTAATTAACCAAATTGAAACCCTATTCTCAATCAAGACCATCTTAGGCAAATGACACATCCTCCCTGAGAATGAGTTTTCACCCTTCCTCACCCCTAAAAATCACTCCAACAAATTAGCGTCGTTGTCGAGGATAATGGTGTTAGATTCACATTTAATTCATTCTTGATTGTTGTACATATCTTAGTTTAGGACTTATTGAGAACTTTAAAAAATGATAATGAATGAGTGCTTGGACAAGGTCTCCTGGTTATGGGAGACTCATTCGTGTTGAAGTTGCATTACCCCGCATCGTGATAACCCAACCCATAGCACTCAATTTGGAAGAAATGGTAGAGGAACAAGCCCAGAGACATCCCCTTCTAGTCCAAAGGAGCTTAAGCCAAATCTTTATTCCCTTAGGCCTACTGCTCCATCTTGTTTTCAAATACTACCCTTGGCGAAGATGTTCAATTTGCTTTTATTACTCAATGCATGATCATGCTTCTCAAATTCATCGGAGATGGTGAAGCTTACATATTTCTAGGTGAATTTGAGGAAGTATGCTCGATGGTGCAATTCCTCAATGTGTCTGAAGACATAGTTAGGTTGTGTTTTATTCCTTTTGCCTTGAATGATTTAGCAAAAAAGTGGATGCATAACCTCCCGGGAAACTCTATCTCTACTTAGAATGGGTTCATGAGAGTTTTCTTGAGATAATATTTTCCAAATGATAAAACCGTGAAACTAAGGAATGAAATCAATCACTTTGTCCAACTTGGCTTTGCTGGCATATCTGTATGAGTATAGAGCACAGGTTTGGTGGCTTTGCTGGGATATCTGTTAGGGCAATATATTGAGTTACTTGGCTGTTTTTAGTGTCCCTTGTAGGCTGCCCCTGTGTTCTATTCTCCTGGTCTATGATGACAAATATAGCTATGATAATAGCTCCTTCACTGAGATCATTTTCTTAGACTTTCTCACTACATGGTTATTTCCTGTTGATGTGGCCTTTTTTGACCTGGCCTTGGACTGGCTATACCTGAGTTGCTGGGCTATGGACCTTTGCTCTTGTAGGAATGTTGGGTTCCAACTGGGTTATTGTTCTTCGTTTAGCCTCATGAGTCTATCACGAGGCAAGTTTTACTCCTCAATCACTTTTGTGGTGACTGCTAGATGGGTTATGAGGAGGTTGGGCTTCTTACATATGGATTTGAACTGGACATGTCTTTTTTGTCTACTCAATGCTACCTGGATATTTACATGCATGGTGAATGAGATCTTTATCTGTAAGGCCTCTATTTGGAATTCCAAGTTTTGGCGAGCTAAATTCCTACTGGCAGATTATTTGAATTTTATATATAACTCCCTTATGTTTTTGATACATAAACGATCTTACATTTGGCATCACCCATTTCCTCCCCATGCATTGGCATCGTTGGTATGGATGATCCTTGTAACTAGCCACATGCAAAATAGAATAGTGCATGCTATGGAATACCTCTGCTGCTTTCTTTTCCTTGTGAACTTGGGGTGTTATTGGTCGCATGCCCCTTCAGGCCTCCTTTTGCAATTGGTTAGCTTCATGCTTTGTTGCAGGAAATGGCACCTATTGTGCACCTATAACAGCTTGCATATTTATGGTCTCTCGCATACACTGCTCATGGATGTCGATGCTTTAGCAACCCCTGAACAAATGTTACTGGCTGATGTGGAAGGCTCTGCTGGCGGGTTTTTTTTAATTCTTAGCCTATCCTGTACTAGGGCATATTTTATGTTATTATTGTCATGCTTCTTCACACAAATGTTATGCCAAACTTGCTGTAACGATTATTGGAATTTTTTGATAGTCTTACGAGGGCACGAATGCTGATGGTGTATTCTTTTATGGGAACATGAAAATCATAAGCTGGAACGTGCAAGGCATTAAAAAACTTCAAATCCTTGAGGAAGTCTAAATCCTCAAGCGAAATCTCCAACCGGATATTTTATTTTCATTAGAAACTATGACCAATGAGAAAAACACACAGTTAGTTATCCAGAAAATGGGTTTTGACCATTTCGACTACACTCTTCCTCAAAAACATGCTGGTGGCTTATGGGTTCTTTGGAACAATGATAATTGTCATGCATCAGTACTGGCCAAAGAAAATCGAGCTATTCATATGCTTGTCTATGATTCTCATAATTCAAGCAACATTCTTGTTTCAGGGGTCTATGCACCGGCTTAGGCTTAAGATAAAGATCGTTTTTGGGATCACCTTATCTGTATGAATAATGTTGTGGATATTCCTTGGCTACTTGTAGGGGATTTCAATGAGCTAGAACTACTTTGTGATAAACAAGGGGGTACCCCCTCATCCTTACATCGAACTGAACGACTCACATCTTTTTTGACCGCAATTAATACGGAATCTATCGTGGTTAATGGCAAAAATTTTACATGGAAAAAACGTATTAATGCGTCATAGGTTTTTGAAAAGTTAGATAGAGGAACAGCTCGTGACGACTTTGCTGCATTATATCCTAATCTAAGCGCCTTACATGGTCCTTTCACCTTTTCAGATCATTGCCCCCTCATTATTTCTACTGAACCACATTACAGACGTAAGATTGCTGCACCTTTTCGCTTCTAGAACTTTTGGATGAAATATCGTCAACTTGACGGTATAGTTACTAAAAATTGGAAATCCCCTGTCAAGGGCACTAAAATGTTTTTTCACAAAAATTAAAAGCCCTTAAAAATACAGTTAAACCTTGGGCTAAATCCACCTTTGGCAACTTTCAAGACAAATTGCACTGCAACCTTGGTAAAATCAACTATGTGGAGGGAAAACTTGTAGATGATCCTATGAATCGCCCGCTAAATGACTGGCTCAAATGACTCATTAAACAGTGAGAAAAGATGTTACTTTATAATCAGAAGTTTTGGGGGCGATTTGCAAGGAAAGACTGGCTTGTCAATGGTGATTGGAATTCTACTTATTTTCAACGGTAGACCAATCAGCGACGGAAACGACTAGAAATTACTTGGTTAAAAGACGACGTGGGCATATGGATAGAAGACCCACAGGACATCAAACAAAAATTCCTGTCTGACTTTACAAATAGATTTAAATCAGCCCATAGCACACCTCGAACCTTCCCTGATCTGGGGCTACCAACGCTAATCACCGATAAAGACAACGATATGCTAACAGCTCTTCCGACCAAGGAAGAAATTAAGACTGCAGTTTTTGACATCAACCCAAACAAAACGCCAGGACCGGATGGTTTTTGGGTGGGTTTCTTTCATAATTATCGGACATTGATTAGTGATGAATTGGTGCAATGTATCAAGGATTTCTTCTCCTATGGAAAATTATTAAAAGAGATTAACCACACTTTCATCACCTTAATACCCAAAGCTGCTCAACCACAGTTGACTTCCCACTTTCGACCAATTAGTTTGTGCTCTACTATTTATAAAACTATAGCTAAATTCTTATCAACCGACTACGACCTTTGTTAGCAAAAACCATTTCTCCATTTCAAAGCGCTTTCATTTCGGGTAGATCTATCCATGATAACATTCTCATTACTCACGAGATCATACATAAGTTTAAAATGACTAAACGAAAAACGGCTTGGGTAGCCATCAAATTGAATAAGGAAAAGGCTTATGATAAGCTGGCTTCTTGCATGTCTCGCCCAGATGGGTTTCCATCAATAATGGATTGAATGGGTCAAGGAATGTGTAACAACAGTTTTGTACTCGCTTTTAATCAATAATACCTCTCATGGCTTCTTCCGGCCATCTAGGGGGATTAGACAAGGTGATCCCCTACTTATTCATACTATGCATGAATGCCTTTTGTATTACTTTGTGTAATTTAGCCACTATTCCAAAATCATGCGCAGGGGTCCGTCTCTCAGCTCACTCCCCTATCATTCCATGTCTCTTCTTTATGGATGATAGTCTATTATTTTGTAAAGCTAGCACTTCCTCCTGCACCAAATTAAAACTAGTTATTGATAATTTCTGTAAACTTTCGGGTTAAGTTATTAATTTTCATAAGTCATCGATTGTTGTCTCTAAAAATATGTCTAATGCTCAAAAACAGACAATCGTGTCAGTTTTCAATATTCTACATAGCTGATTCCCTAGGCAAATACCTCGGTTGTCCCGTCTTTCAAGGCAAACCCAAAGCTTCGACTTTTTCTGAAGTTCTAGGAAAAGCAACAACTAGGATGGAATCCTGGAAAGCGAATACACTGTCCAAAGCTGGAAGGATAGTGTTAATTCAGGCCAATCCAGAGTCACTACCGACTCATACTATGCAATGTTTTGAATTACCAAAAAAGATGATAACAATGTTAGACCGTCTTAGCAGAAATTTCTTCTGGAAGAGATCTAACAAAGAACATAGGCTCCTAATTATTGAATGGGATAAAATATGCCGACCTAAAACCTTTGGGGGGTTGGGGCTAAGGAAAACTGAGGCGGTCAACCTTACCTTTCAAGCAAAGTTAGCTTGGAAATTACTCGAAGATAACCAGGGACTATGGACTGAGATCATTAAGCAGAAATACTTACGCTTAACCACCTTCCTCGATTATAAACATAAAAGTACGGACTCCGCCTTTTGGCGAAGCGTTTTACGTAGTAGGACACTTATCAGAGAAGGAATAAGGTGGAAAGTGGGTAATGGGAATAATATTAGCTTCTGATGGGACTACTGGGTAGATAACACAAATCTCGTGGACATTCTAGATATTGACCCATCCACATTAACATCTCTAAACCTCAAAGTATGTGAGGTAATCACAAGCGAACACTGCTGGGATGTCAGAACTATTCGCTCCTTGGTAAAGCAAGAAAATATTGTGCAGAAAATTATTGGCATACCCTTCCCACATTCTGCGGTGGCAGATACATTCTATTGGGGTCCCACGGGATCTGGTGCTTTCAACACGACGACAGCCACATCGATGACCCATAACACTTTCCACACCAATGATCCTAAATGGATGTATAACTGGATTTGGAAACTCTATGTGATGCCCAAAGTCAAAATTTTCTTATGGCAAAAGCTACATAATGCATTACCTACACGAGGAACTCTTTTTCAAAGGAGCATAAACATTGATCCAGCTTGCCCTGTATGCGGGGACGATATTGAAACCATTGATCACTTATTTTGGGACTGCTCTGTAATTAGACAAGTGTGGTCCCTAGCCCATCAACATGGATAGGTACACCCACCGCCATCATGAGATGGTCAAACCTCAGCCCACCGATTACTCACAGTATCCTACCACTACAGGAACCTTAAAGACATCTTAAAAGTGGCTTTTTTGCTATGGTGCATCTGGAAAGGTCGAACTATCTTGGTTTTCCAAGGGGATATTGTAAATCCGGTCCGAATTCTCAAAGCTGCAAAAAAAAAATACTTTGCAGAATGGCAAATCCGAACTTGCATGTCGGAGGGTTACACTTCTAAGGAGGTCTCCTCATCGCGTTCTACCCCTAATTTTATTGTGAGGTGGAATGCCCCCCTCGTGGATCTATCAAACTTAACTTTGATGGATCCCTTCATCATAATTCTGCAGCGGGTGGTTTCATCATTAGAGATTGGACAGGCAAGCTCATCAAGGCGGGAGCAGTTTCCTATGGAGATTCGTCTATCCTCGTTGCTGAGGCACGAGCTTTATGTGGTGGATTACACAAAGCAGCAAAATTAGGCATCAGAAATATATGCATCGAAGGGGACAATGCTCTGGTTATCAAAGCACTACAAGGGACGTCACGCACGCCATGGAAAATTCCGATGCTTATTCACGACATCTCTAGCTACTTCAAACTTATGGACCATGTAAACATTTCACATATTTTTCGCGACGCTAATATGGCAGCCGACTACATTGCAAAGATGGGACACGCAATATCAGAGCTTGCAAATGGGACCATCCACCAACAACTAAGTGTAAAGATATTATGGTTGCTGATTTAACGGGGTGGGATCTTGTGAGAAGGGGCGCCTGATCACACCTTACCACTTACCTTTGTAAAAAATTTAAAAAAAAATCACTTTGCCCAACTTAGGAAAGAGTCCTTTTAGAAGTACTTCGAAAGATTTAAACTCTTACTTGCTCAGTGTCCTCATCATGATCTAGAACATTGGCAACTGTGCCATATAATTTATGAGGGTCTTGAGAAGCCACAAAGACCATGGTAAAGTCTATGTGTCAAAGGGGCTTTTTTTTAAGTGAGATTGAGGTATGAGATTTCCCAAAAGAATCAGCGAAAAAGACCTTGCAATGGGAAACTACTAGGAGATGAGACTTTAGGTGCTAGAATCAATAGCTAGAAGGGAGGATTCCATGCAGTGGCAGATACGACATATATTGACACTAGATTTGCCGCCCTAGAAAACATGTTGAAGGGTGTTGTGTTATCCTAAATGTTGACTAACTTTCTGCCTTCCCAAATGGTTTTATGTTCTCAATGTCAATCCATCGATCATTCCCTAACTGCATGTCCCCTATTCGCTAAACAATTACCTACAAGCCAAGAGAAAGGTTAAGTGAATGTGGCCTTCCAAAGGCCAAAATTTGATCCCTAATCTCCTACTTACAATGCGAGGTGGGCTAAGTTTCTCATGGAGCGGGCCTAATGCTTTGATGCCAAACAACCAAGGTGAGGGTTTCCAATGGAATTCCTTATCTTATTCATTTCTAAGGCCACCTTTTTAAGGAGCATATAATGCTCTAAGGGGATCCTCGCCCTCAACCAAATATGGCTCAGTCATTTCCCCTTCCCGATTATAATGATTTGAATAAAGTGAACAAGAAAGTCAATTATATGGAGACAATGATTAGAGAACTTAAGGAATTGAATGAGAGAATGATTAAGACAATAAGTGCAAAAATTGCACAATTAGCCTTGTCTAATAGGGAAAAGGGGGTTTTTCCTAGTCAACTGGAGATGAACCCAGGAGGGGGATCTTTCTCTTCCTTTGACCTTAATGATGTTCGAAAAGTGAATGTTATAATTTCTCTATGGTTGGGTAAAAGGGTTGACACCCATGTGGCTGAGCAAAATGTGAATGAGTCCCCTCCCCTATCTTCTCCTTCCCCCTCTACTCAAAGTTATGATGTGCTTCATTCCTCAGTTGATTCCATTCCTTCCACTGTAGTGAATGACCCTAAGGAGAGTGAGTCAATCAATGATTTCACCCCTCCCAGGGATGCCTTTCTCCTCGTGTTTTTAAGCCCCCTCCCCCTTCCCCTTACCGGTTAAAGATAAAGAAAATGTAATCTCGTGTTGATAAGATTAGGAAGATGTTCTCCCAAGTCACAATCAACATCCCTTTACCTGATGTGATATAACAAATGCCACCTTATGCCTATTTTCTTAAAGACTTGTGCACCACTAAGAGAGCAACCAATGTTCCTAAAATGGATTTTTTTGGCTCTAACGTGAGCTCAATTATTTCAAACCTCTTAAGTTTAAAGACCTGGGGTGCCCCATAATCTCAATTATGATTGGTAATCACAACATTCACTAGACCCTTCTTAACTTAGGTGCTAGTGTTAACCTTATACCCTTTACGGTGTATGACAGTTTAGGTTTAGGGGAGCTCAAACCTACAAAGATGGTCCTTCAATTGGCTAAATGTTTCTAGGATTTCTGAAGGGATGGTTGAGGATATGCTGATCAAAGTAGGGGAATTCATATTCCCAGTTGAATTTGTTGTGTTAGAGACTGAGGTTGTGGTGAGCCCCAAAAATGAAATATCCATCATCCTTGGTCAACCATTCCTTGCTACTTCTAATGCCATCATTAATTGTAGGTATGGAAAATTAAGATAACATTTAAAAATATGACAATGGAATTAAATGTCTTTAACCTCCAAAAGTAACCCATGGGGTTCGATGATGTTGAACACACTAGCCTTAATTGGGTGGGTAAATTTTCTTTGGGGAAGTGGAATTTGATCATGATGAAGAGTGAATGTCATGTGTGTATGAGTCTTTTTGTACGGATTATGAACCCAAATTTGATACATTTGTATTTGAGGAACAATGTGATGACTCATAACATGCATCAATTCTTGCATCCATCTCATACCTTTCCTCTTTATGTCATGAGGCACCTCCTAGTGCGCCCTCATCCTCATCTCTTAAATTGAATCCCCTTCCCCATACACATAAATATGCATTTTTAGGCCTAGATGAAACCTTCCTCGTGATAATTACTAATGATTTGAATCAAAACCAAGAGACTCAAGCCCTAGACTTGCTAAGGGAAAACCGAGAGGCTCTAGTGTGGACCTTAGGAGACATTGGAGATATTACTCCTACCATAGTACAGCATAGAATCCACATTGAGAACAATGCCGACCCTTATCGAGATAGACAAAGAAAGTTGAACCCTACCCTTCAAGCGGCCGTAAAGAAAGAAACTCTAAAGTGATTGGATCACGATATTATCTACCTACCCCATCTCGGATAGTGAGTGTGTGAGTCCTGTCCAAGTCGTTTCTAAAAAGACCGATGTCACCTTGATTAAGAACGACAAAGATGAGCTCATTCCCATAAGAATCTAATCCAAGTGGAGGTATGCATTGATTATAGAAAATTGAAATCTGCCACTAGAAATGATCACTTTCCTATACCCTTTTTGGACTAAATGTTAGAAAGGTTAGCTGGGTGGGCTTTTTGTTGCTTTCTTGATAGGTACTCCAGCTATACCCAAATTCCCATTGCCCCCGAAGACCAAGAGAAGACTACATTCTCATGCGCTTTTGGCACTTATGCCTTTAGGAAAATGCCTTTTGGTCTTTGCAATGCTTTAGCCACCTTTCAAAGGTGTATGATCTCGATATTTTTCGATCTAGTCAAGTAATGCCTTGAGATTTTTATGGATGATCTCTCCGTATATGGAGACTCATTTGAGGATTGCTTAACTAACTTGGAAAAAATTCTAAGAAGGTGTCAGGATAAGCATTTGACCCTTAATTGGGAAAAATGTCATTTTATGGTCAAGAGGGGGATAGTCTTTGGATATATTATCTCAAGTGAGAAGATAGATGTAGATAAGGCTAAAGTGGATTTGATTGCAAACCTCCCCCTCCCTATTTGTGTGAAAGACATACAATCTTTTCTTAGAAATGTCAGTTTCTATCGAAGATTTATCAAGGACTTTAGCAAGGTTGTTAAGCTCTTATCTTCACTCCTAGCCAAGGATGTGCCATTCCACTTCTCCAAGAAGTGTGAATTGGCATTTACAAAGCTTGAGGCATCGACGATGGCTCCTATCTTGCATCCTTTCGTTTGAGTGAATCATTTGAACTTATGTGTAATGCATCGGACTATGCAGTTGGGGTAATTTTAGGACAAAAGATTGATAAGAAATCCCATATAATTTACTATGCGAGTCATACCATGAATGAGGCGTAAGTGAGTTACACTATAACTGAAAAGGAGTTTCTAGCTACAGTTTTTGGATTCAAAAAGTTTACGGCCCATTCATAGGGTCTCATGTCATTACCTTCGCCGACCATGCCACCCTAAAACACCATGTTGACAAGAAAGATGATATTGGGTTAGTTATTTTCAAGTTTAGAGAATCAATGCTAGAGGATCAAATTAGAACTTGATTATGGTATTTGGTGATCGAATGTGGATAAGAAGTTTGTTTGGCCATACAAATTTCATCATCATTTAAGGTTAAATATTGGGTAATTTTCTCTCTCTTCATTTTTATTGTTTTTACCTAGGATTTGTGGTAATTTACGATAGATTGTCTTTTTAGGGGTGATTTCTTGAGGATTGTTGGTATTGTGTTGGTAGTCACGTCGAGCCACGGGCTATGTCAGGTCCCATCACCCCCTTTCTTATGTGGTGTGTGTTATTTGATTGTGTTTAGTTAGTTGTTAGCTACGTTAGTTTAGTTTTCTTTGTTATTACTTTGCCTTGAACTCTTATTTCTAGAGAAAGTAGATTAAATTTCATTTTAGCGTAGCTTCGTGTAGTTAACCAAATCAAAACCATATTCTCCATCAAGAACATTTTAGGAAAATGACACCTCATCCCTGAGAATAACTTTTCACCCTTCCTCACCCCCAAAAATCACCCAAAGGCATCCAAATGTATATTGATGCATTCACAAGATACCTTCTTCTACACTTATCTATCTTGTAAGTGAGATCTTGGCATTGACATGCATAATTTAACTTTGCATTAGCTACAAGAAACTCTAAGCTTTATGGTCAATGAACATAACATGAGTTTTTGCAACATTACCCTAAGTTGATTATCCTAAATCTGTTTCTCACCCTACACATGTCCAAAGACAAAAAGAAAGATGAAAAGGCTTAAAGGCTAACATTGAAGGTATTGTGAAGCCTCGAGGATTTTAAGAAGTTATTAGCCTATTGTACTAAGTCATGAGCTCAATTGTGCCCATTAAAAAAAGAAAGAAAGAAAGAAACTTGTTATGTTTTTTGAGTGATTATGGATCAGAGTATTGGTTTGGCTTCAAAATAAGTTATAAGCTATGGATTTGACATAAGTAAGATATCATTCATTTTGTTTGATTGAGTGACTTGGACAAATTTAGTTTCTATTGTATTCAAATTTTGCTCTAAATAAGTAGTCATATTTGCTTATGTATAATTGTTTGAATGTTGACTCTGCTTAAGTATCTATATTTGCAAATAAGTTATGAGCAGTGAATCTAAGATAAGTAAGATATTATATGTCTTATTCATTTTATAAGTTGGACGAATTTAGCTTTCGCAAGTGGTCAGACTTTGCTCTAGGTATTGTAATTGCTAATGTATGATTTTTTTAAAAAAAATTTTGACTTAAGTACTTGAACTTAACCCTGTTGGGATGTGGGTAACTTGTCTACGTAAACTTTGTTAGGTTATATACTTACATTATAAACTTTTCTTTAGACTTGGGCAAGGACAAAGAGTTCATAGATATAACTGGTGATGGCTATGGTTGATTTAATAACAAATAACCATGAAACTAAGTTGAGGACTTAGCCAATGAGCATATTCAATACGGAGCATGTATGGTAAACAAAGAAGAGGTTACATGTATAGTATGAGTTATTTTCAACGATGTGTAAAAATATGCTTAAGATTATTTGAAATTTATGTAATTTATTCTACATGACTATTTGTTGTTGTTTTTGAATTATTTATGTGTTAAGGTACTAATGTTCAAAGTAAAAGATGAATGAGGTAGATGTAAGATTTATTGACTGGACTCAAGGCGCTCATAACCTTACAATTTATTAGCTTACAAGAGTTAGCTTGAAAAGCAACCCAAATTGCTAGAGATCAAAGACTTTTTAGGACTCAAGCTTGCATAGAAAACTTTATTTTTCTTTGCTTTTTGTGATTTTGATGCATCTTTTGTAAGGACAAAAATGATTGTATACTGACTTTCACTACCAAATGCACACATGCCACTACCTAGTTGAATCTAGTGTAAATTGTTAAGCCACCATTCTACAATCCATCAATGTGTTAATTAAAGAAAAATTAGTCACAATGCTCTAATTCCATCTCTCTATTAACTAGTTATTCTAATGTTTGGACTAAGATAAATAGATGTAAAAGTTGTAATGTTGGACCAATGTTTCTAAGTCAGATTATTGGCGTCCAAACTCTGACCCAAAGTTCATATTATTAAAATCTAGTAATCTTTTTTTTTTTTTAAATGAATGATTGGTACACCAGTGGAGCACCATATTATAGACAGCTCTCAAATGAAGTCAAATATATCAATAATCCATGCCCTCTGAATCTCTTCCTTCATTTGGTATTGCCAATTGTTCTAGAATAATGTCTTACTTGTGGAAAAAAATTTTCTTATAATTTGATAATATCAAGTAGTTTTTATGGGTGTTCATGTTAAACATTTTAGTATAAGTTTATGAAAAAGTTTTTCTAGCTAACTAAGTGTCAAAATCTCAATCTCCTCAATGTAAATCACTCTAGTACCATTTGTGCAAGTTTTTTTAAGTTATGTTAGGATCAAAATTTAAGTTGTTTTAAATGTGTAGGGATATAATCGTATGTTATTTAGGGGTTGTAACAATTGTATTAATGTTGCATTACAAAATATATATGAAAAAAGTTTTTTCAAACAGAACTATCAAAATAGGGTCTTCAAATTGGCTAGGTATAGATACGAGAAGACCTCTGTGATGAATGTATTGTTAATTAATTAGACAATGAGATAAAAAAGTATAGGAGTAACATTGAGTTATGTGAAAAACAAAAAACATCCTTACTCAAGAATGATGTATCTTGATAATGGCTATTAGACAACAAGGAAATAAGGATATCATTTATTGAGATAACTACATAATGTGAATATTACCAAGTCAAGCAAGAACACCTCATAAAATACATTTAACACACCTTTAATTTTTTAATACATGTGCTTAATATGTTAAATATCTTCATTTAAAACTTTAGATGGACTACACATAGATTAAATTAAGTCCATTTTGTCTCCCATAATTACAGCATTTCTTCTCTTGAAGTTGCTCCATGACTCAAGACTACTATCTTCTTTTTCAGACATACTTGAAAGGCAAAGTTGTAGGTGAATGAGGATATACACTAGGTTAAACCAAGGACATCAAATTGTAGGTTGAGGCATTCACAAAATACCTTCTTCTACACTTATCTCTCTTATAAGTGAGGCCGATCTCACTATTCTTATACATAATTTCACTTCCTATTAGCTAAATCCTGTGTTTTACCTAAATGAACATAACATGAGTTTTGTGTAATAAGTTGACTAAATCTACTAACCCAATCATAGGAAGAAAGAAAGAAGGTTAAAAGCTAAAATTAAAGGTATAGTGGAGTCTTGCACATTTTAAGAGATTAAGAGTATATTCTATTAAGTCATGAATTCAATCCTATTTTCAAAAAAAAAAAAAAGAGAAAGAAAAAAAGAAAATTGTTATGTTTTTTAGTGACTATGGATGAGAATAATGATTTGGTCAGCAAATAACCTATGAACTGTAACTTTAAGACAAGATATCATTCATTTTATTTGATTAAGTGTATTGGATAATTAGTTTATTTAAATTTTGCTCTAAATATATTCAAATTTTCTTATATACAATTATTAGAATGTTGACTTACTTAGGTATTTGTATTTGAAAATAAGTTATGAAATGTGAATTCAAGATAAGTCATGCATTGTACGTTTTATTTGATTTAGCAAATTGGATGAATTCAGTTTTCACATGAGGTCAAATTTTGCTTTAATAAGTATTCATATTTGCTTATATATGGTTGTTTGAATTTTGACTTTGTTTAAGTAATTGAACTTAGCCCTGCATCGGTAAGTGGCACTTGTCTACATGTGGGTGATTTGTTAAGTTAGATAGTATATTTTTTAAAAAAATCTGAATAAGGATAAAGAGTCAACTGGATATAACCAGTGAATGACTATGGTTGATTTAATAATAAAGAACCAGAAGACTAAGTTGAGGACTTAGCTAGGGGTCGTGTAATAGTCCAACCCCAAATCATGTTTATTTATTTAATTATCTCATGTTAACGATTTTCTCATATTTATTTATTGCATTTAATCATCTCGGTGAAACAAAATTCATTTGTGCCATTACTTTACAATTCGGGTTTTTGTTATCATAAAATTTTAGAAAAATTGATAGTAGGCCTCGATAATTATGATTTAAGAAATTATTACTATTATTTTTTTTTTTTATACAACATTGCAAAGATTTAAATTTCGACCTATGAAAATTCAATTACATACGGTTCACTTTTCTTCTCGGGCCCAAACCGTATAAGCCCAATGATAGGCTAACAAGTTTATGTCTTTGATTTAGCTAATTCTCTTTGATTTTTACCTGATGATAATTAGCTAGAAGCTACTTTTGGGAGGATGATTACAAGCTAAGTAAACTAGATGAGTCACAAGAAAAACTTCAAGCAAACTCAAACCACATCTTCTCTCCTCTTTCTCTCTCTATTCGACCACCCCCTCCCCCTCCCCCTCCCAGCCGCATTATTTTCTGGTGGTTTCCAGCTAGCCTGCTGCTGCCCCTTAGCCGCCTCCGACCACCCCGACACCCTAGTACCACTAGCCACCATCCTCAATCCTCAAAACCACCAAACATCACCTCCTTCCCTCTCTTTTTCAAGCTCGAAGTCAGTAATCTTAACTTTGTCTCTTTGGATCTTTTTCATGTTGATTTTTGATTATGTGATTTGAGTTTGCTCATGTTCTTTGGATAGAAACAAGAGTTATTTTGATGGTTTTAATTATTGATGAAGTTTGGAGCATGGAAGGGTTTAGGGTATTCATGATCATGCAAGGTTAAGGTTGGAAGCATGTTTTTCTTGGATTGTTTTGTATTTGATTTAGTGATCTTAACATTTAATAATGTTATGAGGGTGTTTTTTGTGATTTTGGGTCAGATGTAGAGGAAGTGAGTTGGTTATAAGCTAGGATTTTGGTAATTAATACATGGTTTGAATTATTTTGGCATCAAGCATGTTGTTTGATTATATTTTGATGCAAAATGAATCTTGGATGTGTTCTTTGACTTGAAACAAATGATTGTTGTGATTCTTAAAAAGGGGTGGATTATGAAAATTTTTCCAATTGATTATAAAGGATCATTTTTCTCACTTATGCAAATAAATAAGATTATGGATGTATTTCGAGTGGGTTTAAGAAGGAGAAGAATTGAAAATTTGATGTATATGATTATGGAGCGAAATTGAGTACTACGGCTTTATATGGCAATGGGAAGAATCAAAGCTTTCTTATATGATTTTTAAGGAGTGATTTTAGATGAGGATTTATGTGAAAAGAAAGGAGAAAGCAATGATAGTGTAGCTATAAACTGACAAAAAATAGTGGACACTTTGCCAATAAACGGGTAATGATTCGCCTGGCTAAGAGTTATGATTTTGGGTGGATAGATAGATCAGTGAGTTAGCTTTTAAATGTCTTTTGAATCATCGTAATTTGAGTTTTGTGGAAAAATCATGGCCATTTTCCTAGAAGTATGCATGTTCAACCAAAATAGGCACCATTTTGAGAGCCCTATTGTGGGAATCATATTTTGTGTTACAAATAAAGTTTTTTGGTACTTCTTAAGCTTTCTATATTGGGGAATTAGGTCTTAAACGGAGGTTGGAAGATTAAGTTACAAGTCATTCATGCTAGCGTATGTTGCGCACTCAATTTTTCTTTTAGTAAAATATTAACTATGAAATAAAAATATTTGCTAACTATGTGATCTTATAATGATATTTTGAACAGAATCAGGACCTAATCTACCATTTTCTTCCCTTTTGTGTATAATCCTACTCAGTGAATTTCATTAAAAGTACCAGGTACGTTTATTGCATGTATCTTTAGAAATCATCACGTATTTATCAAAATTATAATGTTTTGGTAAGTACATTAATGAATCAGTTTATTCAATGATTTATCACACAATTAGTGACCTCATCAGTTATCAGCTACAAGGCATTACCCTTCAGTTATCCGCACGGCTTCATGCCAGGTCCCCCGATTGACTTAGCAGGTGTACATCTATCCTCATATGGTAATAGTTACTAGCGGTTTACTATCAAACAATAATTAGCAATGCAGTTTTATATTCATCCCATTCCCTGTTTTAAGTTGAAATGAATTGCAATGCAGGCTCAACCAGTTTTTTCATGAACATTAACAACAAGAAATGTATATGCTGAGCTTCGCTCACAGTTCAAAATGTTTCATGTTTTGTTTTTGGCAAATACGTAGTGAATCTCCCTCAGGCTAGCAAGCTGACTGGAGAAGATCAGTGGGCGAGAAAGTCTGAAAGGAATAATGGTGTTTTAGTACTGAAATGTTCTGAGCACTGTATTGTGAAATATTTTGATGTTAGAACTATATACTCTACTAAGAGTTACTATATTTTTGTGTAAACTTTGAGATCGTTAGATACTGTTTATGTTTGGTTGATGGTTTATTATTACGAATGCCATGTGGTGGCAAATGATGTTCAGCTTAGTTATATTTATTGCTTATAAGCAAAGCCTTGTCCTTTTTGAATGGTGGTAATGCCCTGATCATTGGGTTATCACTTCTAATTGGTAAACTTAACAGAGAGAATGTGAACCATGGATTATGTGCATTTGGGGTGTTACAGATTTGGTATCAGAGCCAAGTTTTGATTTTTTTGATGGGATATGGAGTATGGAGTTTAGATATAGGAGGGTGAGAAGGTTTATTAGTAAGGTATATTGTACACTATTAGAGGCTCGTGATATTAGAAATGTACATTGCTTATCTCTACATGCCCCTCAGCTGTATTTTTTCCTTGCTAGATGGATCGTTACGCAGTCAATATGATGCCTGGTATGTCTATGGCAGCCCACATTTCACTGTTGCATGCCAGTATGATAGGTCATGCGCAGGACCCTATCTCTGAGTTCCACAACATCACGGTCTGTGCATGTAGATTGTTATGGTCCTTACCCATGATTAACCCGTGAGACGGGTTTAGACTCCGTTATCATCATTTCATAATGACGGAGAACCCAGGATGGGATGGACCTAGGTTTCAGGTCCAGAGGATCTGGGCTATTATCACTTCGGAGTTGATGCTGCGGGAGGAATTTGAGCAGAGGGGGATTACCATGGAGATCCTTTAGCACGTTTTCCCTTTACACCAGGCACATCCTCTGCCTGCACCACCCCCACCAGCACAGGGACCACCATTACCGCTCATACCGGGCACCCCGCTAATACCCAACAGTCTTGAGGAGGTTCATGTAGTGGTAGATCTCCTTGATACACCGAAGATCGTGGAACTTAGTCCTGATGATGAGCCCAATGAGGGTCTTGAGGACTATCTAGAGGATAAGGACGATCCACAGGAGGATCAGGAGATTGATGAGGTAGGGGAGGAGCAGCAGATTGATCATGGGATTGATAAGGCATTGGGAGAGCAGCAAGAGGATCAGGAGATCGACGCGGTAGAGTCAGAATCATCGGATAGCAGCTTCAACTCAGGCGAGGAGTCGGAGGATGAGTCCGACCCAGATTATGATCCATGTAGGATTGTTAGGTTGTTTCAGGTGTTGGCCTGAGTAGGTTATACTTTGAGCCCCGCATGTATATAGTATGGTCAGATTAGATAGTTGCATTTTATGTAGCATATGATATTGTATATAGCTAGTCAAATTCTTCCGATCGTGATGACATGGTCCGTTTCTCTTTTTGGTCATGTAACGGATCTAGTGTCTGGGGGGCTAGTTAGTGTTTGGGGTTGGGGTAGGAGTCAGAGTTGATTTTGCTTAGTCAGTTAGATGTGATATGTTTTTGTTGATCATATATATAAACAAGCAGCTATGTATGTAAATAACTAGTTATAGAATGATATAATGAAGCTTTGGGTTTTATTTTCAATAATATTTGAGCCATGTTAAATATGTTTATTAGGCAAGCTTATCTTATATGTTGAGATATCCTAGTGATTAAATTGTTTCATTTAATGTATAATCAGAATATCTGAATCAGTGCAAAACAATGCGGAGACTCATATAGGGGATAACTCGGACCATGGCCAAGGATTGAGTGAACAAGCCTCATGTAATGTGCCATCAAATTTTGGTGAGATGCCACCAATGCTCTCTGAGTTAGCTAACAATATTGGGAACCCAAACTACTGGCCGACTTCAGTAGCTGAACTGATGAAGCGAATTTCCCAAGTACCTGTCGAAACCCCTCCTAAAGATGATAAATTAGCAGATAGGGTAGTACGGCGCAACCCTAAAGTGTACAACGGAAATTATAATCCAGTAGTATTGGAGGAAAGGGTAAGGGGAATGGTGAAAATTTTTACAGTAGTAGAGGTTCCAGAAGAAAAGAAAATAAATATTGGGACGTATTATTTGTCTAGTGAAGTTAATATTTGGTGGAACACTCTCAAAGGTAGGGCTGTAAGGTCTGCATTTACGTGGAGTAAATTTCTGGAGGAGTTGAAGGTAAAATTTTACCCAGTTATGGTCCAAAGGTAAAAGAAGAAAGATTTTATGGAGCTGACGATGAGTGGTAACATGACTGTGATGCAGTATGCTAATAATTTTACAGAATTATCTAGGTTTGTTCCTAAATTTGTGTCATCTGAAAGATTAAAGATGAGGAAGTTTGAAGAGGGTTTGGCCTCCTATATTCGAAATCAGTTAGCTGGGCAACCAATCTTAGCTTACCAAGAGCTATATGAGCGAGCCGCTGAAGTGGAGTGAGTGAAGTCAGAGTTGAGGGCCTTGAACCCAATCAACCAAAAGAGAAAAGGGATTGAGTGAGGAACTCCGAGTGAGAGTGTGAACCAGAAGAAACATCTTCCCGCTTCTCCCAAGAGTCGTCCTGCATGCTCAGTGGAGCCCTATAGGAACTGCGAAAGAACAAACCACACCACTCTTGAATGTGAAGTAGGAACCAACAAATGTATGTGGTGTGGAAGCCCAGAACACCTCATTGTTGCATGCCCACGAAGACTGAAGGCTGTGGATAAAGGTGCAGCAAAACCCTTAGCCCCACCTCACCAAGAGCCCCCACCTCCAAGGCTTGCAGCAGTAAGATGAGCATATATGATGAGTAAGAAGAAAGCTGCCACCTCTGGTACGGTAGTCACTGGAACTCTCTTCTAAATTCAAAATCATTTTGTGTATTATTTGATTTGGGTGCTAATCATTCATTTATATCCATTCGATCTGCCATGCAATTAAATCTTGAGGGTAGGATGATGAAAACCAATTACAGGATCAAGTTCCCTAATGATTCTGTAGTTGTGTACCCCATCTCCTATAAACTTGTTCCCATCATCATTGGTAGAACCACCTTCCTTGGGGGTTTGATTCAATTTTCTCTATCTGATTTTGACATCATTTTGGGAATGAATTGATTGCACACCTACGGGACCAAGATTGATTGTGAAGATCTTAAAGTTATTTTGAAGGATGAGAAAGGGAGAGAAGTATGTTTCTATGGGCAGAGAGAGGAAAAATCTTGTCCCTTAGTTTCTGCTATGAAAGCAAATAAGCTATTATATCAAGGGTGTATTGGATATTGGTGTTATGCTATTAATAATTAAATGAAAGAAGAGAAAGCAGAAAATATTCCAATAGTTTGTGAATTTAAAAATATATTTCCTAAGGAGTTACCAGGATTACCTCCCACAAAGGAAAATTGATTTCAAAATTGAATTAGTCTGGGGGCACAACCTATCTCCAAAACGCCATATATTATGGCTCCAACTGAGCTTAAGAAGTTGAAGATTCAGTTAGATGAGCTATTACAAAAGGGATTTATCAGACCAAGTGTGTCACCATGGGGTGCCCCAATGTTGTTCGTAAAGAAAAAGGATGGAACTTTAAAACTATGCATTAACTAAAGGGAGTTGAACAAGATTACCATAAAAAATAAATGCCCTTTGCCATGAATAGATGACTAATTTGATCAACTGCGACGAGCAGGAGTCTTCTTTACAACTGGTTTGAAGTTAGGGTACCATCAACTTAAAATTAAACCTGAAGACATCCCTAGGACTGCATTTAAGACCAGGTATGATCACTATGAATTTACAGTGATGTTGTTGGGCCTCACCAATGCTCCTGTAGCCTTCATGGATCTTATAAACAGAGTCTTCACACCGTGAGGGAGCATCAGCTCTATGACAAATTAAAAAAGTGTGAATTTTAGTTAGAAGAAGTGGTATTTCTGGGACGTGTGGTTACAAAAGAAGGAATTAAAGTTGACCCCAAGAAGGTGAAGGCAATCATGGAATGGTGAAGGCCTACCAATGTCACTAAGATTAGAAGCTTTCTGGGTTTAGCAAGCTATTATTGAAGGTTCATTAAGGATTTTTCAAAAATAGCTTCACCCCTTACCGTTCTGCTAAAGAAAGCAAATAAATTTGAGTGAACAGAGAAATGTGAGAGAGCTTTCCAAGAGCTAAAGCAGTGATTAACTACCGCCCCAATTCTAACACTACCAGTAGAAGGTAAGGAGTATACCATTTATAGTGATGCGTTAAAGAATAGATTAGGGTGTGTTCTGATGCAGGAAGACAAAGTAGTAGCTTATGCCTCTAGACAGCTCTAGCCTTATGAGAAAAACTACCTTACCAATGACCTAGAGTTAGCAGCCATGGTCTTTGCACTGAAAATTTGAAGACATTACTTATATAGAGTATCATACAAGATCTATATTGATCATTAAAGTCTAAAGTATATCTTCACCCAGAAGGATATCAATTTGAGACAATGGCGATGGCTTGAGTTGCTTAAGGATTATGATTTGCATATTCAATATCATTTAGGAAAAGCAAATGTTATAGCAGAGGCCCTGAGTAGGAAAGCGCAATATAGCTCAAATAATGTGATCAGTACTTAGTTGGGTCTCTTGAGAGAGCTTGAGGACTTAGGAATTCAACTTGTGCCCCATGGGCAAGCAAATGTTTAATTATTAGCACCTACCTTATAGCCTTCTATAGTGGAGGAAATTTGGATGAACTAGGAAAGTGATCCTGAACTCCAAAGAATAAAGCAAAATTTAGAAAAAGGGACGTTTCTTGGGTTTGTAGTACATAAGGATGGGACCCTGCGATTCTAGAATCGCCTATTTGTTCCCAAAAATGAGGAATTGAGGAAACAGGTCCTAGAAGAGGCTCATAATACTCGCTACTCGGTGCATGCAGGAGGCACCAAGATGTACAGAGACCTGAGACAATACTTCTGATGGAATAATATGAAGAAGGAGATTGCAGAACACGTAGACAAGTGTCTAACTTACCAGAAGGTTAAAGCAGAGCTTCAGCCTCCCATGGATGAACTGCGACCTCTAGAAATTCCCACTTGAAAGTGGGATTCGATCTCCATGGACTTCATTATGGGTTTACCTCTTTTTACCTCGAAGAAGAATGCTATCTAGGTTAAGAAGAATGCTATCTAGGTTATAATCGATCAACTTACCAAGTCGGCCCATTTTCTGCCAATTAGAGATACTTATGGAGTTGAAAAACTAGCCCAATTGTATGTTAAGGAGATAGTCTGACTATATGGAACCCCTTTAGATATATTATCAGATAGGGATTAAAGATTTCAAGCCCGTTTTTGGTAAGCACTTCAAAAAGCCTTTGGGACCAAATTGAACTTTAGTAGATCTTATCAGGCTGAGACCGATGGGAAAACTGAATGAGTGAATCAAATTCTAAAAGACATGTTAAGTGCTTGTGTGTTGGAGTTCCAAAGAAAGTGGGAAGATGATTTATCACTGCTGGAGTTTTCTTATAACAACAGCTACCAGTCCACCATCAAAATGGCCCCATTTGAGGCTTTACACGGGAGAGAGTATAGAACCTCACTTTGCTGAAGTGACTTGGATGAGGCATTGATTATAGGCCCTGAAATGATC
Organism: Carnegiea gigantea; assembly: GCA_029747015.1. NCBI lineage: Eukaryota > Viridiplantae > Streptophyta > Magnoliopsida > Caryophyllales > Cactaceae > Carnegiea > Carnegiea gigantea. Next base: position 113,556 of record JAKOGI010000234.1, on the reverse strand, counting down.
TGGGAAACTGTTGAAACAATAAAAAGAATTCGATGGCATATTAAGGCTACCCAGAGCCGGCAAAAGAGTTATGCGGACAAAAGAAGAAGGCCTTTGAAGTTTCAAGTGGGCAATAAATTTTTTCTGAAAGTTTCGCCAACTAAGGGCATTAAGAGTTCGGAATGCGATGCAAATTGAGTCCAAGATATATTGAATCTTATAAAATCATTGAAAAGTTGAATCTTGTAGCTTATCGTCTGGACTTGCCAGTAGAACTTGAACACGTACATAACGTGTTTCACATCTCTCAGCTTAAGAAGTATATTCCAGATTCAAACCACACCATTGTATCTGAACCTATTGAAATCATTGGGGCTTTAGTATATGAAGACCAACCAATCCAAATACTAGATCGCAGGATTAAGTAGCTACGCAACAAGCAGATACCTCTAGTCAAAGTACTTTGGACAAACTATACCTCCCAAGAAGCCACTTGGGAGACCAAAGAGGAAATGAAGGCCAAGTACCACATTTATTTGAGATAATCTTGCATGACATAGTAAAGTTCATAAGTTTTGAGGATGAAATTCCTTAAGGGGGAAGGCTGTAATAGCCCAACCCTTAATCATATTTATTTATTTAATTACTTCATGTTAATGATGTTCTCATATTTATTTATCACATTTAATCATCTCGGCAAAAAAAAAAAAAAATTCATTTGGACCCTTGTTTTGCAATTCGGGTTTTTGTTATCGTAAAATTTCAGGGAAATTGATAGTAGGCCTGAATAATTATGGTTTAAGAAATTATTACTATTATTATTATTATTATTTACATAACCTCGCAAAGATTTAAATTTCAACATACGAACATTCAATCGCATACAGTTCACTTTTCTTCATGGGCCCAAACCGTATAAGCCCAATTATAGCCCAACAAATTTATGCCTTTGATTTAGCTAATTCTCTTTGATTTTTACCTAATTATAATTAGCTAAAAGCTACTTTTGGGAGGATGATTATAAGCCAAGTAAACGAGATGAGTCATAAGAAAAACTTCAAGCAAACTTAAGCCACATCTTCTTTCCTCTTTCTCTCTCTATTCAGCTACCCCCTCCCCCTCTCAGCTACTGCTGTTTTCTGGTGGTTTTCTACCAGCTTGCCACTGTCCCTAGGCTACCTCTGACCACCCTGACACCCTAGTACCAGTAGCCACCATCCTTAATCCTCAAAACCACCGAGCATCACCTGCTTCCCTCTCTTTTTCAAGCTCCAAGTGAGTCATCTTAACTTTGTCTCTTTGGATCCTTTTCAGGTTGATTTTTGTTTATGTGATTTGAGTTTTGATCATGTTCTTTGGATGGAAACAAGAGTTATTTTGATGTTTTTAATTGTTGATTAAGTTTAGAGCATGCAAGGATTTAGGGTATTTATGATCATCCGAGCTTAAGATTGGAAGCATATTTTCCTTGGATTGTTTTGTATTTGATTTAGTGGTCGTATCCTCTAACAATGTTATCAGGGTGTTTTTTGTGATTTTGGGTGAGATGTAGAGGAAGTGAGTTGGTTACAAGCTAGGGTTTTGTCAATCAATGCATGGTTTGAATTTTTTGACATCAAGCATGTTTTTTGATTATATTTTGATGCAAAATGAATTTTGGATGTGTTCTTTGACTTGAAACAAATGATTGGTGTAATTCTTGAAAGGGGGTGGATTATGAAAATTTCACCAATTGATTATAAAGGATTATTTTGCTCACTTATGCAAATAAATAAGATTATGGATGTATTTTGAATGGGTTTGAGAAAGAGAAGAATTGAAAATTTGATGTACAAGATTATGGAGTGAAATTGAGTATTATGGCTTTGTATGTTATGGGAAGGACCAAAGCTTTATTACATGATTTTAACGAGTAATTTAGATGAGGATTTATGTGAAAAGAAAGGAGAAAGCCATGGCATTGTGGCTGTGAACTGATAGAAAACAGGAGGCATTTTGCTAATAAACTGATAATGATCCGCCCAGCTAAAAATTATTATTTAATTGGGTAGATAGATGAGTGAGTTAACTTTTAAATGCCTTTTGAATCACTGTTATTTGAGTTCTGTGGAAATAGTTATGGTCATTTTGCTAGAACTGTGCTAGTTCGATCAAAATTGGCATACTTGTGTTCTAGCCCCATTTTGAGTACCCTATTGTGGGAATCATATTTTGTGTTATAAATGAAAATTTTTTGGGACTTCTTAAGCTTTCTATATTGGGGAATTAGGTCTCAAACAGAGGTCGGAAGATTAAGTTACGAGTCATTCATGCTGGCCCCTGTTACACCCTTACTTTTTCTTTTACTAGAATATTAAGTATGAAAATAAAAATATTTGCTAATTATGTGTTCTTATAATGATATTTTGAACAGAATCAGTGCTTAATCTATCATTTCCTTCTCTTTTGTGCATAATCCTACTCAGCGAATCTCATTAAAAGTAGCAGGCATGTTCATTACTTGTATCTTTAGAAAGCAGCATGTATTTATCAAAATTAAATAAATTAGTTTAATCAATGATTTATCATATAATTAGTGATGTCATCAGTTATCAGTTATAGGGCATTACTCTTCAGTCACTTGCATGGTTTCTGGCCAGGTCCCCCGATCAACTTGGCAGGTGTACACCTATCTCCATATCGTAACAGTTCCCAAGGATTCACTATTAGGTAATAATTAGTAATGCATTTTTATATTCATCATATTCCTTGTTTTAAGTTAAAATAAATTGTATTGCAGGCCCAATCAGTTTTTCCATGAGCATTTAACAATACAGAAATGCATGTATTGAATTTCGGCTCACAGTTCGGAATATTTTCATATTTTGTTTTAGGCAAATACACAGTGAATCACTCTCAGACTGGTAGGCCTACTAGAGGAGATAAGTGAGCGAGAAAGTCTGAAAGGAATATTGGTGTTTTAGTGTTGAAATGTTTTGAGCGCTATATTGTGAAATATTTTGATGTTAAAACTATATACTCTACTAAGAGTTACTATATTTTGGTGCAAACTTTGAGATCATTTGATACTATTTATGTTTGGTTAATGGTTTGTTATTACAAATGCCGTGTGATGGTAAACGATATTCAGCTTAGTTATGTCTATTACTTATAAGCAAGGTCTTGTCCTTTTTGAATGACGATAATGCCCCGATCATTGGGTTATCACTTCTAATTGATAAAATTAACGGAGAGAATACAAACCATGAATTATGTGCATTTGGGGTGTTATAGGTCGTATCCAAGATGGAACATGTATGGTAAACAAAGAAGAGGACACATATAATTTGCATTATTTACTATGAGGTATCTCTTGTGGTTTGTGAAAATGCGCTCTAGTAAGATTATCTCAAATTTATGCAATTTATTCAACATAATTATTAGTTGTTCTTTATGGATAGATTTTCTACTAAGCTACCGATGTTCAAAGTGAAAGATGAATAAGGTAGATGTAAGGTTTATTTACTGGGCTCGGAGAGTTTGTAACATTGAAATTCGCCATGTTCTAAGGGTTTGCTTATAAAGCAACTTAGAATACTAGGCGTCAAAGACTTTTGGGGGGTTAAACTTTTGAAAAGAAAACTTTATGTTTCTTAGATTTCTATTATTTGATGCATGTTTTTGTAAGAACATAAATGATTATACGTAGATTAAATTTTACTATAATAAATAAAAGGCAAGTCTAGAATTACCTTGTTGAATCTAGTTTAAATTGTTAAGCCACCGTTGCAAAATCCATAGTGGTTATACTGTACAACCTTGCATATAATGGTATTGCAAATACTATGGCCCAACATCCCTAACAGGCCTAAAAAACGTGGCCAACGTCGCAGGCACACCAAATAAACGGGCTGCCTAAGGTTGGTTAATAGGAATGCCCAATCAAGTATCAACTAGTAAAAGATTTTCTTTTTTTTTTTTGTGCAAGTTATTGTAGTGCGGGTAACGTACAACAATGGTTAAGAATTGAACATTGGTTCTTAAGGTCCCAAGTTTAAAGCTTGTCAATTATAAATTATCGAGGGTTTTTTTTTTAAAAAAACTACCTTTTCTATCTATTTTTTGGCAACAATTGCTTAGTTTTTTGTTCAGAATTTTTTTTTGGGGGGGTTATTTCAGTCAAACTTTGATTTTCAATCAAGTTTTGTCCATAAAATATTGTTTACTGAAACAATAACATGTTGCTCATAAAAAACTAAAATATTATTCACTAAAGAGTATTAAAATTCACTAAAAAGTGTTCTAATAATGAATAAAAATAACTAAGCTTAGGATGTGGTTGATGATGGTTCTTGTTATACTATTGTCAACTAAAAATTTTCAAAAATTGCTCTAAATAATATTCTAATATACACCAAAAGTCAAAACCTTAGTTCAGTAAATAGCGTTATGCTGATACCAAAAAATTGTTCCATCACATACTATACATTGTTCTATTATTCATCAAACCCTATTATATTCTATATTATTATACATCTGCCATTACCAAGCCAATTCATCAAGACATAACACGTAAATCCAACAATTTTATTTTGGGGTTGTTTAGTTGACATTTTAGTAAAAAAATAAACTAGGTTTTAGTGCTAATATACTCAAGTTTGAAACTACAAGTATTTTAGTATTAACTAGTTCATATTTTGGTGCTGTTTAGTTCTCACTTTAGTGAACATTAGATAAGAACATCATACAAATATAAAAAAAGGAAGATTGAAAAATCTCCACCACTTCATGATTTAATCACTAGTCAAGTGAAACAATTTGATCAAAGAACACTTGAATTTAATATATGAATTTGATTTTCTTATCTAAGAAATTCATTGTAAAATCCACTAAATCAAACTGAGTAATTTTATTTTAATATTTATTAAATCAAAATTAAGCAATTGTTGCTACAGAAAAAAAAAAACAATAGAAAGGTAAAGAATAAAAATTATGCTAGTGTTCATTAAATAAAAAATGGGTAAATGTTGTCAAAAAAAGAAAAGGTAAATAATCAACGTAAAAAAAAAAAAAAAAAGGGTTGCTACCTCAAACGAGTTAAACCCAGCACCACCTAATCCCAAATAAATGCCCTTACCAATGTACTAGCAGCCGCTTCTTGCTATTTTGTGTATTAAAAAATTATATAAAATACTCTCAGCAGAATTGAAATACTAAGATATGCATATTTCCGCATGTGTATGTTAGGGATGTGTACCTTACTTCTTTACCTCAAAGTGTATAACATAATTTGTGCACAATCCATTAATAGGTTACTTAAGGTAATAAAAAGGTGAGCCATGGGGACGTTCTCATGGATGTCAACGTCCCACGTCCATAAGTCAAGAATGAGACGCACTTGCCTCCTTAAGGTAGGGTTATGTATACTATAACAAATTTTTTTTTATTACTAATCATCTAAAAATGCAATGTATTGTTATTCTCTCAAAATGGAGGGGTTACCATTGGTGATTGTATTATACTTCTTAATAAGGGTGTAACTGAGCCAAGGTTGAGTTCGAATCTAACTTGGTCAAATCGGATGCGAGTTAAGTTTTGACAGAGTTGAATTTTCACCTAACTGAGTCCAAACTTCACAGTGAATTTATTTTAATTTATAATTCAAATATTTATGCACCTTGGCTTGAAAATTATTAAATAATTCTATACTTTAAAATACAACAATCCTGTTCAGACAACAAGTATCAAGCGAATGCTTTAGTATTGAACTGTAGGAATCCAAGCTAATAAAAAAGTCTATGTGTACCAAAGGAACATATGTTATTTTCCATCCGAAATACTTAAATGGGCTGAATTGGACCGAGATGAGCCAAGTCAAACCTAGCCAGGCTAGCGTTCGACCCAATAGGTAACCGAACCAGCCTAAATTTTAGTCAAACTGAGTTTGAGCTTAGCTTTAATCGAGGCGCGCTCTCGCTCAGTTCTCTTACAACCCTGCCCTGAGTGTATGCACTTCATCTATATATTTTTTTGTTTATCATGACATAATTGGTCATGCACTTTATCTCATGCGTACAAGTCTGGCCCCATTACGTAATTACAAGGTTGCCAAAATGACTATGATAATTGATGCACGAGACCATAAATTTAAAGGATTTGAGAAATCTATCTTATCCCATGTATATTTGAATAATATATATCAATGGAGATTATGAAATAATATGCGACAAGTGAATTTTAACTTTTTAATTATTAAAAATATTTAGGAGTGAATTTATTATAAACCTGCAAATTAATGTGAATTTAGTTATCATGGGTTAGAAATTGAGATTTGTCTTGCTAATTTAGGGAATGAATTCAATTTAAATACGCATTCAAATTGAGATTGAAATTAGTTTGGATCAATAATGACTTGTACCCGAACAATTGCAATCAAATTAAACTGACTTTATGTTGATCTACATTGATAGCGACTATTCAATTAGAGGTTAACGAGTCAACTTAATATTGGTTCAACATGATTTAAAATGTTGTACAAAATATTGCTCACGCTCAAAATAGACTGGGCTAACTTAACTAATATGATTCAGAGCATATCAATATCTTGAATCTGACTAACTTTGGGCATATGGTATATGTTTGAGCATATTTGGCAATTTTACTGACTATGTTTAATTGGACCGTCTTACTATTTGTTAACTACGAAGATTGCCCAATTCTTTCTTTGGCAAGATTCATCTAACTTGAACAAGCTGTACCCAAATTGAAATCCACATGACTTGAATCGGATCCGGATGACACAAATTACTGTTTTAGGTGGGCGGATTGGGAGGAGGAAAGCAGAACGGTGTCTTGCCAAAATAAGATTCATGACCCACCTAATTTAATTCTAAAAAGATCGAAAATTTAGAAATCAAAGCAAACAAGCTCTGAAATCCCGGATTGACAAGCACAGGCAGTGTTCCAAGTCCACAACAAGAAGCCACCCAACGTCACTTTACTGCTGCTCCGGTGTTAATATTTGTGCAGATTCTCCCAAGTTTGAGCTAAATCTCCTCCAACCCCAACCCAATTTGAGCTATTCATCCGTCGATCTGGGTACCCAGAAGTCGATTCTCTTTAATTTTGCTAGAGACTTGGTTTTTATCATCTGGGCAGCTAAGAAAATAAGAGAAATAGAGAGAATATGGTGGGATGGAGAGTGTGTTGACAAAGGAGTTGAAATTGGGAAATGGCGAGGCTAGAGTGGGGAGCTCAAGCAAGAGGGAAATGGGGGTGTTCTTACAAGAGGACCACACTTGTTATCTGTTCATTGAACATTGTCATTGCTCTATATGTTCTTCGATGCCTTTATAGCTCTATGTATCTCTACTCTAGCAATAACAGCTCTTCTCAATACAGTTAAGTGCCCATGTTTCCTTTGATGTTTTGTGTTTGCGGGGTTTGTTCCTTTTGTGTGTGTCGTTTGTGCGTCCATATCCATTCTGTCTTTTTCCTTGTTTTCTGTCATTTTTTTCTGAAAATTGTTTCTGATTCGAATGGCGGATTGCTCCTGGGATCAATTTTCTCGCTTGTTTTAGTGATTTATTTGGTTCAATTGGTCTGATTCAAGGGTTTTTGCTGCCAGATGTTAAGTATACCCCGGATCAGACACAGAAAATGGAGGAATCAATGCGAATTAGAAAAGCATCAGAGCCTTTAGAACTCGTTGAAGTGGTGAGACCAATTTCTATCTTTGGACTTGATGGTGCAATTTCTGCTTATTAAAGAGTGGTTTCTGCTGTTGAGGTAGTTGTTGCTGTTAGAGTGCCACGGATAGAATTTGTTATAATGTGTAATGTCGTAACCCATAACTTGTACCCATTTTCAGTTTTGGTATTTGAACGCTTAACAATATTAGCTTGAGAATGTTTTGCTCATGGTTTCTTTGAACTTGACGTAATGTATGAGTATGATGTTTTTAAGTAGCATTATTTGTTCTTTTCGGATTGATGAAGGTTAAGAATATCACAAAGGGTTTAGCTGAGCAGAAAAGGAGGGTTAATTTACCATTACACTTGAAGCATATGGTCAGAGATGAAATCTTACAACTGCTGAAAAGCTTGCCTGAAAATGCAAATGTCACTGAGCAAAGAGGTGAGAAGTGAACCCCTGATGTTACTTGTTGTGTATGACTATTGCCACTGGACATTGCACCATTTACTCCTTCACGTAATTTATTGGGCAAGCTGATGTTAGATGAGGAAGAATCACGAATTTGGTGTAGTTTTTTTAATCATTCTATGAGCACATAAGATTTTTGAGTCTGTCATTTCTTTTTACAAATACATTTAGCAGTGGCTCACTGGTAGTCATGAATTTATGTACCGAACTTGCAAATTTCAAGGGGAGCTGCTGGCTTGCGCTGTATATCACTTTTACATCGTGCATTCATTTCTTCAGCTGATGATCCTTTTTACAACTAATGAAAATGCCCCCCCCCCCTTTCTCGAAGGAGAACTCATCAGATAATTAGATAGTGACATTTTCAAATTAAAAAGGACATGGCCCTCGATAGTAGTGTGCAACTGTCCACGATTAGGATTGCAGATCTTACTTGAGGACCTTTTTGCGCTTGTCATTACTTAGCTAGTTGTATTTTTTGTGTCTTCAAGACTTATTGCTCTTAGCATGGTTTGGATGTGTGCTTTCTGTGCGGCATTTCAATATTATTTGTTGTTGTCATATTGATATCTGTGCATTCCGTATTTGCCCTTTTTTGTACTTTTGTTTCAATGACTATTAACATTTTAGTTTGTATATTATTGACTTACTTCTAGTACTACTTTATGACCTTCAATTCTCTTCACATTACTGGTTATCATATCTATCACTTTTTATTTATTTTTTTCCTTCCTTTCCTCACTTCTGCAGTGTCTTTCTAAACTCTTTCAAACCTACTTCAAAAGTGTTTCATGGATCCCTTGGAAACAACCTGCATCTATAATTCTCTAGATCTTGCATTTGGTGGGATGCATTCTGGGGGTCATTGTTGCTTAAATCCACTCATGGATCCATGTGTAAACGTGCCTGGCTAGGATAGATCTAATCATGTGATTCAATATGGTAGTAAAGTGCAGTCTGTTCTGACAACCCTGTCAAACTAGGAAGAGCCTAGATTGCCAAAATAAGAACTACTCAAACTGCACTGACTTGCCAAGCAGGATTGGATCACTGTTGATGTTGTTGATGGTGCAAAATATGTGTACATGATTTTGTTCCTTTCATCTTTCTTGAACATTTCAAACCAGAAAATGTCTCAGTAGAGTAAAATATCCAGGCCATTTAGTCTATCTTTCTTTTCATATCCTCAATTTGCTCTAGACGTTATCATCAACTTCAAAACTTTGTGGCAACCAACGCAGTCCAATCTTACTGCTCCAGTTGGTTGGCAATTAACTTGTTGGTTGTCTCATCAACTTAATTCTGATTGCCTTGATTTCAGTTAATCCTCATAACATGATCCTGATCTGGGACCTAAATCAACCTAGGTGTAACTAAGTAGGACCGTAGTGGTTTTCTAGGTAATGGCTGTTTACTAGATAATGGTTTGGTTTGGTGAACTCCTTGCCTGAACATACTGTATAGCCAATTGAATCTAAATCAAACATACTCTAGGTGGTTTTCTAGATTGTTGTTTGGTTTAGTAAACTGATTGCCTAAATATATTGCATAGTCTTTTTTGTGTGCCCCTGGCACTGGCGGTTCCTACTGAAACCTCCTTATATTCCTCTCCTGCAAATCATAGTACACAGCTGCAAATCATAGTACACAGCAGCAAAAAGATCCTTTGAGTAGGGGATATTGGCGTTTCAAAAGTACGTGACAAGTTCAATATTTTTCATCATGCTGTGCATAAAACTATAAAAGTACCAACGAAACGCAGGCGTTACAAGATCTCCCATGAAAACCCGTTCAATACAGTCATAACTCATAAGCATTCACACCATCCATTTTTTAAATTGCGGGCATGTTTCTGTCTATACCATTTGGATACCTGATGACTGAGGAACAAATATCCGTTTCAGATCCCAAACTTGTATCACAACAGTGCTCCCTTCCTAGGCTGGTTGTCATGTTTTTATTTGGGGTAGGGGGTGACCATAGCAGCTTAAACCTTAATTACATAGAGGCTGGTTACATTGGAATCTAGACTGAAAACACATTGTCCATTTGATGTCTGCCATTCTGACAAGGTATACAGCCTGTCAGCCACCACTCTATGTCTAGCACTTAAGACCTCGGCCATAATTTGAAATGAAATCATGTACCAAGTAATGAATCTAAAGTCACTTGCATACTTGGGAAGAGCACTTAAGGAGCAAGTATGATTGTTATACATTTGTTGACATAAGAACTGACAGCAGAAAAATAAATCATTTAGTGCAGCAATTATGTCAACTCTGATTAGGTGCCAAGCGTTCTTGTGAACAACAGATTCATTGACTCCAAGTGCTTTTCCAATTGGCAAATAAAATAGTACATTAATTTCGTTACTGAAGGTGTGGTCACACAGTTCCATGCTGCTGTAGGGACACTCTTTCCCATCTATACAATGCATTAGTCATACTTAGTCAATTTTGAAGCGGCAGATCATGTCTGCAACATCCTGGAATTCTGCCATACCTCTCTAGGATGAATTAGTTCTCTCCCTTTATCGTATAAATGCAAGAATTGTAACCAGAGCTTCTCCTGGCAATCATTTCAGCATGCAAAAACTGGTGTTACAAACACCCGAGCATAATTTGGGTGGCTTTTGATTTCTGTCTAGCAATATTCTCTTCAATTCAACAATCTCTGTTAAAATCTGTTTTCCCTCTTGGAGCAGCCAGGTGGATAATATCCAATTGCTAGCGGGTGTGTTAGGATACACTGTAGATTCTTTTCCTACCTACTATCTTGATTTCCCTGTTGGAGCAAAATTTGAAGATAAACGCATCTAGGAGCCAATTGTGGAAAGATTTGAGAAAAAACTCACTGGATGGAAAGCTAATTAATTATGTTTCTAAGGGTGGCAGACTTACTCTCATCCGAAGCGTTCTTTCTAGCATTCCCACTTACTTCCTATCTGTTTTTCCGATACCGGTGTTAGTGGCTGCCAAGTTGGAAGTCATTCAAAGGAAATTCCTTTGGGGCTCTTTCGGTGGTGATTTCAAGTATTATTAGTATATTGTTAAGCTTTCTATGTCAGAAGGAGGATTGGAGGTTAGAGACCTGAAGATCTTTAATGAGGCTTTGCTTGGTAAGTGGCTATGGAGATTCATGAATGAGAAGACCAACCTTTGTAGAAGGGTGATATGCACTAAGTATGGTGAGGATGGGCTTGGTAGTTTCCTTCTAGGCCTAATGGTCCTCATGGAGTAAGCCTTTGGAGGTTCATTTGTAAAGGATGGGATAGAGTTTTTTCTCATCTTTCTTTTGAGGTGGGTGTTGGCTCTACCATTTTCTTATTTATTTATTTATTTTTTTTTTTGGGATGACCGTTGGTGTGAAGGTGCTCTTTTGCGGGACCTTTTCCCTTCTCTTTATGCTTTTGCAGAGAATAAAGAAGCTACTGTGGCTGCATTCTTTTATATTGTGACCATGTTTCTGGGTCGTGCATTTGGTCACCTATTTTTATTCGTGATATCTTAACGGTTGATGCCTCCCTTGTAAGCTTACTTATTAAAATGGGATTCCTATTGGATAATTCTCTCTTGATTCAGTCAAATGGGATCTGAATCCTAAAGGGAGCTTCATTGTGAAGTCTTATTATATGAAGCTTGCCTCTGTGCCTTCTTCACCTTTGTATCTGAGATTGGGAACGTGTTTTCCATAGAAGATTGTTTGAAAATCTCTGGCTCCATTTAGCGTGTCTTCTTTTTGTTTGGGAGGCTGCCCATGACAGTATTGACTTACGATAATTTGCAAAAGAGGGGTGAGATCTTAGTGAATCAGTGCTTGTTATGCAAAGTTGCAATAGAATCGGTGAACCACTTATTGCTTCATTGCCTTTTTGCTAGAGCTCTTTGGGATCTAGCCTTTAGTTGCTTGGGAGTTTCTTAGGTTATGTCCAATTCTATTTCGAATCACCTCTTTGCTTGAGAGGGCTTTTTTGGTAGGAAAGTTGAAAAGAAGAATGCCAAATTATTTCCTCATATAATTTTTTGGAGCATTTGGCGTGAAAGAAATAGGAGAGTCTTTGAGGGTGTGGAGATGCCGCTTCAATGTTTTAAAGATTATGTCATCAAGTCTCTATTTTTTGGGCAAAGGGATCTTTTGTTACTCTTCTCTTAATCTTTTAGATTTTGTGGAGAGTGCGCATATGGGATGTGTATAGCCTTTTGTTGGATGCTAGTTTCGCATCCACTGTTTTGTTAATGAAATATATTTATTCTTTTCCTGATTTTTAAAAAAAAAAAAAAAATCTGTTTTCCCCTAATAATTAGGCCTTCATCTAAGACATCACCCCTCAAACCACATTTCAATGTTTGGAGCATAGCTTGCGGAATTATACTCTGGAATGTAAACCAGAATAATTGTCCTTGTGGTGTTGCTGAAAGGGCTTCCTAATCTGCTGTAGCCTGTGATCCACCCTCACTGCAGAGTGGCCTTTATCATGCACATTTGGATCTCCAACAAGAGTATTGAACTATTCTGAGTATTGCATGAAATTAAGCAAAAGGGCTTTTAAGCTGGAACGTGTGTAGTACAGCTAGAGGAAAGAAAGGGGAATAAGGGATAGGAAGATCAAGACAATTGGCATCTAAATATCCACATTTAATTTTCTGAACATCATCTCGCAAAGCCCAATCCACCCTTTAACTAGAAGGGGCCAAAAAGATTTGAACTTTGTTAATTGAACTAGGTGTTTTTCTTTTTTTTTTTTTTAATTTGGTTTTTAACTGGGTGATAGTGCACAACCATGAGAAAACATTGGCGTTCAAATTGCCCATTTTTCTTTATGTAGTTGGCTTCATAGATAAAACATGCATACTGAACTCAATGGAAGACCCCTAATTGATGTTAGCCTTTTCTTTCAATTAAAAAAAACTTTTTCAACCAACTAAAGGGTACTGACATGAACATTTTATGTTTTCTTTGGGGGAAAATCTCAATTAAAAAGCTGCCTTTTTTTGACCTTTAGTGGAACTTGTATGGGAAATCTCAATTTGCTCGCCAAGTTATGCCTTTTGATTATTCTTCTTTAAAGACAAGTTCAGTCTTAATGCTAACTGAACCATCACTGGTTGCTGCAAATGCCTAAGCAAAAAAAATGCTGAATGCCACAATATAGGTCATTAGGATGGCAGGATATGAACATCAGTGGAGCTTGCAGGCTAGATAACACATGCAATATCTATTCGGTGATGTTTTGTGTACTGTAGCTATGTGAAGTTGATAAAGCCAATAGCAAAATTAGGAGTCCATGATCTGTCTGAGCTGATTACGCAAGTATCATGAGCTGATTACACATTTATCATTAGCAAAAGGAGAGCTGAAAATGAGGAAGAGACAAATTGTTCACTATGTTCATGGCACCCATTGAAGCCTCAGCTGTGTCCTAACTGGCACAAAGAGTTGACTTCCCTGGTCAAAAGACATTACTTTATTGGATGAAGTTCTTAAAGAGGTTTTATACAGTTTATGCTTTAATAGATGCAATTGAACTATGAAGTCTGTGCGTATTCATCATGATAGCAAAGTTAAATTTAGCCTTGATGTGCCACATAGTTGCAATGACAGGTCTGGACTGGCATGGGCTGATTTAGCACTTGTTGAGCTGCCTTTTCAATAGGAGAAAATAGAAATATTGACAGAATTGCTGATACATTGTCGGCTAGCAATATGGGTAAATTGTGTGAGGTTGCGCTTTGGATATCCTTTAATCTCGCTTTATCATCTTCTGTATGGCTGGTTCCTGGATTTAATTGTGGCCCTAGTAAGAAATTTTCTCAATAAGCCAAGCTCAGGTGCAATGCTGCGGCAATTAATTGTGTGTTTTGCCTAGTAGATTGATTAAAGGAACAAAGTAAATTCCAGGTTCAGAATGAAGAGCATTGTGTTCATTTATGAAGCTGATAACATTTGATCTGACGAAGGGGAGGAATTTTTGACCTTTTTTTTTTTTGGGGGGGGGGGGGGAATGAGAAGAAGGAAAAAAATCAGATATGGTTGACTCAACAGGCCCACACAGGCAGACCCTCTTTTGCAAATTTTTTTTCTTGGATAGACTTCATTGAATTTGGGTAAACTCGTTCCTCTCTTCAGATGCTGTGAACTAACAGTTGATATTACGTTGATGAAAAAAAATTATCCTTGATTGTTATTATTGTGCTGATATTTCCTGTAATGTACGTTGTTTCTCTGTACTCTCTGAGAACAGAAGCGGTGGAAAATTGGCGGATTGCAAAACTACATGAAGCAAATCAAATGATTCTTGGGCAAGAAAATGTGACTTTAGCCATTTCATCTGATGAAGCTGGTGTGCTCAATCGCACTTCTCGTTCACATGCCTTTTAATTTGACTCTCTATTATGTATCTGGATGGTTGGATCTGCACTAGTCAAATGTTAATTTGTCTTTCCACTTGATCATCTAGCAATCCTTGTGGATGCCATGCAATCAAAATGGTCTTTGCTCATGGAGGAAATTGGGTTGTGGATACCACCTATAATCATCAACGAGGTGCATGACGACAAACCTCCAGGCACTGATGAATTTGGTAAATGATCAATCTTGACTTCTACCCAAAATAACCTTGACTTGTATTCGCTATATCAACTTTACAGCTGAGATCTACTGTCTCTTGGCCCCAGAAGAAGAGCCTTTAGCTGGAAGACCGGTTCCTCCTGAGTGTCATGCTGAGCTTCATACAGATTATGATGGGTCTGCTGTTAGATGGGGTCTAACGCACCACAAAGAAAGTGCAGCCGACTGTTGCCAGGCTTGCTTGGATCAGGCCAAACGTGCCAAGCCTGGCGAAATGAAATGCAATATATGGGTATATTGCCCATCAGAGGCAGGATGCTATTCTCCAGACATATATGAACATAAGCATCAGGAGTGCTGGCTGAAATACGTAAGTCTTAACTCCTAAAAGTCTGCTAATAGTTTAGCTGAACCAAGATCTCACTATAATTTTTGGCCAGCAATTTGATTTAGTTTGAAAGGGTTTCTGGTGCTTTGTAAATTGTAACCTAGAACAAATTGTTTGACCAATATTGATTTGTTCTCTTGACAAACTTATCTAACCAACGGAGAACATAGCTCACATTATCCAATTTGAAACTAACCTGACTTTTAAATTACTTGTTTAATATGCTTTTTCATCAGATCCTCATCCCTTTTGTTTTTTTTTGGGGGGGGGGGGGGCTCTATTCTAATCCATGTGATGTGGTTCTGTACTTGGAACAATTTTTGAAGTAGCATGTCCTCAAAAGCAAATTTCGGACAGATTAAGGAGCTTATTCTTAAGTTGCACTCTGGTTTTGTGCACCTTATGAACTGATTTACAATTTACGAAATGTCCTGATGAACGTGCAGGCTGAAAAACCAAAATTGAATTTCAAGGACAAATATTCGGAATCTTACAGAAGTGCGCACCCAACAGCACCTCTGGTTGTTCCATGGGTGTCTGGTGTTGTGAGTGCATGAATGAATCAATTTTGCAGATGAGGCTGCTCATTTGAAGCAGGCATGAACGCTTGAAAACTTTGTGGGATTTTGAGAACCGCCCCTCTGAAGCTGGCCAAAATCTTTATTTTTGACGTTGCTGGTTTCCGTAAGGAACTTGAGTATTATTGACGGTTCGAACGATATAAGTCCAACTTATTCACCACTTTTCTTTGAGTCTATTTTTGTATCAATTGGAAAGCTTAGTTTACTGGTTCTCTCTTGGTTCCCTAAACTGGGAAGCACTGCATTTGTTGCTGGGGCGTCTGCTAGTTCTAGGTGACAATGTGCCCTGTGAATTCATTTTAAAGAAATATGTCCACGATGTGATGCCAAATTTGTACCACATGCTTCCTGTGAATTGTGATTCTTTGTTAGGGCCTCTTCTTATGGTCCTCATTCATGAATAGTAATGAATGGCCGGTCGGTGTCCTAAGAAGGTGGACGGTACTGAGAGAGTCAATAGTGATGAAAGATCTGAAGAGAACCAACCAGTACTGAACGGAACTAAATAAGCAAGTATTCTTAATAATGAAGTACAACTAGATATTAAAGGTAACTTACTGGGTATTAAGAGGAATTATACTGAATGTAACTAAAGGTTGCTAACAATACTAAATTGTGTTGGATTAAGCTAAAAAATGCTCATGAAGTAGAATATAGGGTGTGTTTGGTAGGGTTGAAAATCATTTTCTTAGAAAATTATTTTCCATGTAAAATGATTTTTTATGTAAAATGATTTTCAACTCATATTTTCAGTTGTTTGGTAAAAGAGGAAATGAAATTTCTGGAAAATGAGTTTGATTAGCAAAAAATGAATAGAAAAACTAAAAAGAGGCACATTAGTGAAAAAACAAAAATAAGTAAGATATTTAGAAAAATGAGAATTTATATTTTGTTCTTGGGGAATTATATTACAATAGTGTTGTATCCAGATCAAAGTTGTGACAATATGTACATTTGTCGATTTTTTTGATCTTACTTACCGCCAACAATTTGATGCTAGCAATGCTTATTGATTTCTCACCTTCAAGTAGGAATCCAAATAAAGAACAGGAAAAACCTAGTGAGTTTCTCAATCTTCTTAACCCCGACGATAAATTGCAGCGCGTTTTTGATTTCGATGAAATCATGATTGTTAGATTCACCAACATCGACATCGGTATCGGCATAAGGATGATGTAGTTTTGCTAATCTTTAATATGTTGCCTTAATTTTTGAATTATATGTTTCTGCTTTAATCTTTGAACCATATGTCGAGGAAATAGGCACGGAAGAGAGAAAGAATATGAAACCGTGTGAGCGCCAAAGAAACGTAAAATCAATTTACGCCCCATTCATAGTGAAAATGTTTTCCTTCATTGTAAGGAAAATGATTTTCCCTTGGAAATAATTTTACCCTTCTTGTTTTACCAAACGCCGTAAAATAAGAAAATTATTTTCCGAGAAAATGATTTTCACCCCTAGCAAACACACCTATAGTGTTTAATGTCGAAAATAAAAATTTAAAATAATTGGAGAACAAGGCTATCTCCATTTCATTGTAGCGTAGAAATCTAGCAAACTTTAGTCGTCAATACCAAGTCCATTTCTTGCAATCATACCGAACTTTAGTGGCAAAAGTCTACTAAAATTTGAACTCAAACTTTGCACAAAATATTAGTAATGAGAATGCACTAAATATTATTCATGAGATGTTCTCAGGTGAAATTTAGGTACTTTAAGCTATATGAAAGTCTTGAAGGCATATAACATAATAGAATTCCAAAATAATTACTAATCTCTGTTATAGGTGTTGTCAAACGAATCAAATATAAGACTTATAATTCATACAATATGGTCTATACTATTAAGAATATATACTCACTGAATCTAAATTAGTGCTCCACTAACTTTCCATATTTACAACCTTAATTTGTTTAGGGAAATATAAAAGAGATTATATATGCACAACTAATAGATTGTTCATTCACATTTGAAAGATTTCTTCCTATCCCAAACTTGGTCATGCAACCCCTACAGACTATTCATGCACAACCCCAAAGGATTGTGTATTTCAAAGTTTTCTCATGCACGCTTTAATGATTTATGTAATATTTGAATATTGAATATTGTTCATGCACACGTCAAAGATCATTCATAGATATGTTAAAAATTATCATGCCTAATTTAGAAAACAACTATGAATGATCTTCTCATTTCTAGTGAATAGTCTTAATACTATTGATGAACGAAACAAAACAGAGACGCCACTTTGTCCAAAGAGGGGAAAAAAAAAAAAAAAATTCCTCCATTCAATCTCATCTTAGGAACCTTGGTACACCCTGCAAAAAACTTCAGTTGATTTTTTTTAGGGGGTGGTGAGGTTAAAAGGCCTCACACAAAGCTAAGAAAGAGGGGTCTAGAAATCATGCCATGGTCCACGACGAGATGTTTAGGCTCTATTTGGACCTTGAAAATTTTGGTGGAAAGAAAAAAATTTAGGAAAATAATTTTTTTTTTCTTGTGTTTGGTTTAGAGAAAATCACAAAGAAAAAATATGGAGGAAAATTTGATGGAAAGTTTGTTAGAAACAAGTGATAAAATTTTCCTCATAAAATTGTGAGAAAAGATTGGGAAAAGTTCCCAAAAGAATTCATAATCTCCTCCAACCTTGCACAACTTATATGATATCAACATGATTTAAGTAATTCATCAACATTCAAATTTATTATCCAAATTTTTGAATTTTTTCCTCAATCCAAACAACAGAAAAAAATTCATTTTCTCCCTACTTTTTTTTTTCTTCACATGTTTTTTCCTTCTTCTACCAAATTTTCCAAAGATCAAATGGAGCTTTAGTATTAGGCTAGGTCCCAAGCATATGGACTTGACACCAATAGAAAGGGGGAAAAAAACAAGTGATAGTGGAAGGTTTGTTGACAAGTTAATGTAAGTGGGTGGAAATTTCTTAAACATATTTGGTGTAGTTTTCCAAAAAGAGGTGTACCAGGAAAACTATGAAATAATGTGCTAAGGAAGTCATGAGGAATTTGGTTGTACCCTAATTAAAGGGATAGATATTCCTTAATTAGGATCATGTGAGGCGGCAAACTGCGGGCACCCTAAGAAGGCCATTGAAGAGGGACGTTAACGTGGAGATGCCGTCTGAGAAGAATGATTCCGTTGAAGGACAACGACAATGAACATCACTGAAGACGCGTTTGTCGAAAACAGTTTCAATTTGGTTGTAGGGGGTTGTATATGAGCTACAGGTGTGAGAGTTTGCACTTTGAATTATTCAAAAGTTGTTCAGAGGAAGGTAGACTTGTGAAAGAGGTACAAAGATTCAAACACTAATCAGAGGACAGTGAAATATTTTGTGTTTTCATTGTACAAATTATCTATCTTTTCTCAATATAGTGATTTGTCGGTCCTTATTAGGTCATGGTTTTTCCTCTTAATTGAGAAGGGTTTTGTTCTATGTATACTGTTTTGTTCTTTTTTCTTATTATTTACGTTGGTTTGTGTGAGGCCAAGGCCCATTAGCTACTATTAAGGCCCAACATTTAGAGAATATAGTTTGCAACAGACATGGTGGGATAGGAATAAGAGTGTTAAAGTGGGATTGGTGGAAGGGAACACGATTCAATTAGGTCATGATTGGAGTTTTAAGGAAGTTAAGGATTGATATTAACCTTTAAAGTACAAAATCATAAAATATCCTATATTTGGATATTATAAAGGTAGCGAATGGAGATTAGTGGACAGGGTTGGAAGGGAAGGGAAATAAGGTGGCTGAAAATGGTGAAGGGAAACGATATGATTAACGTTCGTCTTGTTTCAATTTATCAATAAGGATAAAGAAAAGGATTGAGGGTGATTTATTAAAAGCTCTCCTCTCACCCTTGGTTCAATCTCAGTCCAAAGTTTATAGCATATTCTTGAGAGCATATTTTTCTAAGAGGTACGTTAGTAGAATGTAAATTTTAAAAAGCTCATATAACAAATACATGGAGGAAAAAAAAATATATTTATGGTAACTAAAGCACATTTCGCAGATGTATATAATAGTTTATCCCCCCCTCAGTTTAGAGACGAGCAAAAATTGAAGAAATATGGTAAAAAGTGGTGAAGTCGATCCTCTGCTCTGAATTTTGGGGGCATGTGTTGTTCATTAACCTTCTATTTCACATTCTTTCTTAAATTTCTTTGGTCAGTTCATTTTCTTCATTAATGTTTTTTACTAGATGAAATTACTTATGAGTTATTTCTTTCTTTTTTTAAAGAAAAAAGAGAATATTTCACTAAATACTGATTAATAGCCATATGACATCTACCAAGTATGTTCGACTCAAACAAATACAAACTCTAATGCCAAAATACGATCTCTATACCAAAGAAACTAGTTTTTACACACATTGATAGCTCGTCTTCCTTTATTCATTGTTTCAGACAACAAGTTGGAAACAGATCAACAGACCTATAGTAACATCTTCCTAGAATGAGATATGTTGATCTGGAGTAGCTTCCTCAAGCAAGATCCTCTCTTGACATAAGAGACGACATTTGAAACGCCGAATTTCACAGTATAGCTATTATGTAGAAAAGTACTTCATCATTTGAAATTAAATAATCTACAACATAAAACTCTCACTGAAGAGAGAAATAAACTTTCACAATTAGAGATACAATTACTATTAAATACATAAAAAGATTATATATGAAAAGAAGATTGAAAAAAAAGACATTAAGACTACAGTTGGAATCCCCAATGAATCAAGGAACGATATCACTCACTGTCATTTCCCACACTAAAGTAGTTCCTTCCTTCGGAATTAAGGAGAAAATGTTGGAACCTCATGGGAAAGACATAGAATAGGTTGTGTTGAACAGAGTCCCTCGTGAAGAATTGATGCTTAAGAATAGACTAATCAAAAGTAGCTCCAAATATAGGGCTACATTATTTATCTTGACATTCACATGCCAAATTTGAGAAGGGGTATGAACCAAAGAAGAAGAAGAAGATGACAAACGAGTAGGAAATGGACAATTACTGGGCGACAATTGGAGAGATAAGTCATAACTATTTTTCACTATAATTCCTAGTTCTTTCTTTTATTCAATAGTTTATTTAGTTTTTAACTTGGCATGCGTAATAAAGGATATCTTATTAGTTCTCAACCAAAAAAAAAAAAAAAATTATTCAATTTTATATAAAATGAAGTGATGATCATGACACAATTAATTTGACTGCTTCTTTGACTGATTCAATATTTTTAATATATAAATCCTAGCATGAATCAAATGATTTTTAAAGCTATCATAAATGCACATACATGGGATCCCCTTTGCCTAGAATAGTAGTACAAATGCTTTCTCGAACTGTCTTGCTTGTGATTGTTTTTTTTAGGATTTAGAAGTCCTTATTGGAAAAGGTCTTAAAAAACTAATAACATCAATGTTGAATATATGAAAAAAAAATTAAATTCACACCTTAATTGCAATATTAAAACAAGGGATGCTTATTAAAAAACTGTTAAATTTTTTTTTGTTTTGTAAAACTTAACTTGATGAAAAAGAAATAGTGTCATACAACCTGTTCGATGCATGGGATGACTATTAATTTTAAAATTTTTATTCAAAATCATTGAATGTACGATGATATTGGGTCTGCATAAAGACTATTGATTTGCTTCTTTAAACATACTGTAATATTGGATTGTTTCATCTATCTTATTTTTTTTTCATTTATATTATTTTGACAATATATTAAAAGCATTATAAAATTGTTAAATAAATTGATGGAGATCTACCCCTAGTACCTCATTCAGGCCCTCAAGATAACTTAGGAACTCCAAGTTCAAGCACCAATCCTCAAACATTAGGCCAAGCCATATTGAAGCAAAGCTCAAGCCTTCCTAGGTATGATCCTTTTCAAAGACTCGGTTTTGTTCATATGATTTTCTAAACCTGCAAAGGGTTTAGACCTAATATTTTTGCAAGGGATGTTACCTAACATCCTCAATAATCAAGCCATGAAGAGAAATTCAAATTAAATTAGTTCCTTCATGAAGATCTTCCCAGACAAGTCAATCATTCCAAATTAAGCTACATTTCGGCCCGATTTGAGTTTCTAGCTGGTTACTACCTTAAATCCAATTTAGGCTTGATGTCTTTACTTAAGATGATTATTAACATCCTAATGAAGTCATACATGCGTTAAAATCAAGCCTAAATTAGGTAAAAGCCAAGCAACCCAGCTGCTCAACTTTGGACCCCAAACGGCTGGTTTGACTGTTCTGGATCAACGATTGAGATCTCTTCAAGGAAGCGACTTGGTGACCTGCCTACTTGCCAACTTGCCTAGTCTACCAGCAAACCCATCATTGGCTATTTTGTAGCTTTGGAAGGCTAATTGGCCAATAGGAAGAGAGATGAAGATCACCCTTGCTCCTGATTGGCCAGCCGTAATCCAAGTCACTTCAGCAGCCATTTTTCTCTCTCCCATGTGTAAGCAGATTACATTATGCCTAATGACCATGTCCAAGCTTGAGTTTAGCATTAATCACATATATTTAGCTAGACACAAAGCTAGACTAAGTATACTTTGTAATCTGGTTTGTTTTAAGCTAGTTTAGAGGTTTCCTAATTACTAAGGAAACCCCTAAGAAACTAGGCAGCTTGGGAGGCTCTTGCTTATATGCTTGGCCATTTGTTTTTGCATTTTTTGTTATTGAAGAAAGCCATTTAAAGTTGAGCTAAGCTCCTAACCCTGTTCTCTCTCAAACTCTCATCTAGCTTATCTTTACTTAGGCCAAATAGAGTGGTGTTCTGGTGAGTGTTAATCCAATTCATTAGCGGTGTTTCTATATTCCTTGAATGATTAAGGGCCCTAGATTGAGTCTTGGTGGTGAAATTTGTATCCAAGAGTCAGTTTAGCACTATCATCTTAGTTTGATCTTCCTAGATTCTTGGAACTCACATTCTGCCTTTGCTCTTGTTTTGAACTTGTTTGCAATCCAACCTTGATTGTAAGCTACTTTAGTAAGGAGATACATCATAAATGCTCTATAATTAGGGGTGTTCACCAGTCCAAACCTGGACTGGACCGGGCCGGGCCAGACTGGACTAGGTCGGACCGAAGACTGAATAAGGGTTAAAGGGTCCACCAAGAACCGGATCGACTATTAGTTGGACCAGACCAGACCAGAAATGGACCAATTTAGATTGAACACTTTGTAATTTAACTAAGAAGTAAAATTCTCTAAGAACAAATTAGAAAAGTGTATTACAAAAAAAAGTTGTGAGGAGTCAACAAGCCTATTAACTTTTTGTTTTTGATAGTTAACAAACCCATTAAATTGATAAAGAAATTTAGAAGACACCCACCAACATCCACAAATCACAAATGAGAGGTAGATGAGTATCAAAACTTGAAAAATAAAAGCTCAAAATCTTAAAAGGGGTCTACATACATGTGATTTTTTCGGTCCATGGTCCGGACCATCGGACCGCTGGTATAGACCAGACCGGACCGGGCTGAAGACCGAATAAGACCGATGACCTAGATTGAGGATAGGGCCGAATTCCTTCGGTCCAGTCGGGTCTGGTCCAACCCGATCTTCAGTCTGATCCGATTTTGAATCGAATAATGTACACCCCTATTCATAATTTGAATTATTCAGTTACATAAGTTTTGTGTGTGTGTGTGTCAACACTCAATAACAAGTGTTATGAGTAATTAAAAGCTTTAGGAGACCTCCTAATAGGGAAAAAATTAATTATATATAACTGCCACTTAAGTTCATTTCAAGAGAATGACATGGGTGACTGATAAATAATTTCAAGAGAATGACGTGGGTGATTGATAAATAATCGTAGCCTATTGCTTCTCATGAATAACACCCTGTCATTTTGTTTTGT
>JAKOGI010000234.1:82500-85000 GCA_029747015.1 Carnegiea gigantea | reverse complement strand
CTAAGCTCCTGCATTCCATTTTGCTTAATCTGCTAGCTGTTATGGGGATTCCCAGATACCTAAGGGGGAGTGAGCCTTCTGAGAATTTGGTTGCTTGGATAATCATTTGTTCAGTTTGTGGTTTGCAGCCCCTTATTACTATCTCTTATTTGCTGTAGTTGGCTATAAGACCAGTGGTTTCAGAGAATGCTTGAAATGCCCTCATTAAGCTTTGTACAGAGTTCATCTCTCCTGCACAGAAAAGCATTAAGTTATCTATAAAAATCAAGTGTACTAACTCTTGTTTTTTGCACCCTGGGTGATATTTAAATGAGGGTGTTGTAGTTGCTAACTTGAGGGCTCTTAATAGGTATTTCATTGTAAGTACAAATAGGAAGGGTGATAAGGGATCTCCTTGTCTCAATCCCCTCCCTCCTTTGAAGTGTCCAGCTGCTCCCCCTTTCAGAGTAATGGTGTAGTGTGTGGTAGTTACACAGGCCATTATCCATGTAATAAAAACAGTTGGAAACCTGAGTGCTTCTAGGAGTTCCTTTAAGAATTCCCAATGGACCGAGTCATAAGCCTTCTTTTGATCAATTTTCATGATGCATCGTAGAGATATGTTTTTTCTGTTGTTCCCTCTTGCAAGCTCTTGGCTTAGGAGGACATTATGAAGCATTTCCCTACCTTGGACAAAGGCTCCTTGACTTGGGTTGACTAAAACTGGGAGGAGTTTTTTTAGCCTATTGCAAAGAAGCTTTGAAATGCTTGTATATCACTGTGCAATAAGAAATAGGCCTGAAGTCAGCTGCAGTCATGGGATGTGGGGTCTTAGGCAAAACCACCAAGTTTGTTGCATTGCATTTTGTGAGGAGCTGTCTATAGTGAAGAATTCCTGTATAGCAGCACACACCAATGGGCCAATATCCTCCCATGTTGTCTTGAAAAATCCACTTGAGTATCCATCTGGCCCTAAGGACTTCTCATTTGGTATTGAAAATACCACCTCTTTTATTTCCTTATTGGTAACTGCATTACAGAGCATTAATTGTTGCTCTATAGTGAGGGTATGACTAACCTGAATAATTTCACGGGAGATGTGAGTACGACTTGTTTGTTGTTCTCCAATGAGTTGTTGGTAAAACTCTGTCATTAATTTGGCTATAGCTGGGAATCCATCAACTCTCATGCCTGTTGCATCATTAATAGAGTAAATATAGTTGGCCTGCTTTTTTTGCTTCATTTTGGCAAAAAATAGCTTGGGCCACTGGTCCCCACTGTTGATCCACTCGAGTTTGCTTTGTTGTGTCATGAGCTTAATAGAGGAGTCAAGTATGTCGAGGCAAACTCCTCTTACAGTTTTCTCTTGCTCCTACATTTCCTTATTAAGTGGTTCATGACGCAGCTGGCCTTGAATGTGCTCCAATTGTGCCCTACTTATTGCTGGCTGGTTGTGACTATCCCTGAACCTGTGAGCATTCAGATGTTATAGGGGCTTTTGTAGGCTCTTGAGCACTTGTATCAACAGTAACATCTTGCTGCTTGCCTTCCTCCTCTGTATTGCATTTCTCACTATATGTTGAAATTAGTGGTCCTTGCTCCACATATCACAATACTTAAATGAGTGTGCTGTTCTGGGGCTTTTGCAGATGGTTATTTTCAATGGACAGTGGTCTGAAATCCCCTCCACCATATAATCAATCTGAGCAAACTCAAATATGTTGGACCATTCTAGATTCGTGAAAGCCCTATCAATGCTTGACCACAGCCTTTTTCCATTGCAGCCCTTGTTTGATCATGAGTAATAGCTGCCAAAACTTCTCATTTCTGTAAGCTCACAATGCTTAACACAATCTGCATATTCTCTTACTTCACTATCTCGCACCTCATCTTCTCCCAGTCTGTCCTGTATATGTAGTACTGCATTGAAGTCCCCTATCACCATCCATCATCCTGTTATCTGTTGGCTTATCTCTCTAAGGGTATGCCATAATGGCCTTCTTTGTTCCACTCTGTTATACCTATATACAAATGTAATATGAAAATACTTTTGGGTACTGGCATAAGCAATAGCACAGTGTATTGCCTGTTCTGTTGTCCTTTCAATCTACACAGTATATCTATTGGGCTTCCATAGTACCCATATCCTATCTTTCACACCTGGCTGAGTATTAGAGTAACATTGCCATCCTTGTAATGCACTTGCAATCCTGTTAATGTTGTGTGGTTTGACCTTTGTTTCCAGTAGCCCTACTAGTCCTGCATTGTGCTTATTAAGTACCAAGGAGATGTCCTCCTTTTTATTAAGGCCATTAAGGCCTCTTACATTCCAACATATTATGTTATCCATGTGGGATAGGCGTTGCCCCATTTTCATGGGATACCATATCCACTATTTCATTCTCCAAAAGTGCCTGAAGTGAGTTTGTTGTTAGCTCTTTATTTTCTCTCTCTTTGGAGGGTGACCTACATGCTGTTCTCCTAGGTGTTATGAACTCTACTTGTTGATTTTGCTGATCGA
>JAKOGI010000234.1:52500-77500 GCA_029747015.1 Carnegiea gigantea | reverse complement strand
GATTACAAAATGATGGAGAAGAATGCCAAAGCCAAGAAACTTCTATATTTTGGCCTAGGCCCTGATGAATATACTCCCATATCTGAATGTGAGTCGGCCAAAGAAATCTGGGATGCTTTACAAGTAGCTCACGAAGGGACCAATCAAGTAAAGCAATCCCGGATTGAATTGCTTATGAGAAAATATGAGCTGTTTGAGATGGGTGATCGTGAAAATGTGATGGACATGTACACTCGCTTCACTCACATAACGAATGAGCTAAAATCCTTGGGAAAATCCTTCACCACCGAAGAATTGGTGAGGAAGATCCTAAGAATTTTACCTCATTCTTGGGAAGCGAAAGTAACGGCCATCCAAGAAGCTAAAGACATGAACAAGATCACCCTAGATGAGCTGATTGGCAACCTCCAAACGTATGAACTTAGGAAAAATTCTCAACAGAAAGATGAGACAAAGAGAGATCGAGGTCTTGCACTAAAGGCCTTAGAAGATGATTCTGATTCTGATGAGGAGGAGATTGCCATGATCACTCAAAAGTTCAAGAAGTTCTTCAAGAAAGTCAAAGAAAATAGCAAAAGGAAGGACTTCAGCAAGGCCAGGAACACCTCTCGGGAACAGTTCTCCGGGTGTTTTAAGTGTGGCAAACTGGACCACATTGTGAGAAACTGCCCACTGCACAAGGAAGAACAAGAACCCGAACACCCTAGAAAACAGGGGAGGAAACAGGGTGTAAGCAGCTCAGCGAAAAGGTTCTCAAAAGCTATGCTCGCGGCCTGGGGAGACTCAAGCGAGGATGAGGAAGGGTCTGAAGTTGGGGAAGCTGATGTAGCACTCATGGCAAGAAGTGACACTGACTCAGATGATGGATCAACAGACAGTCTGACTCAACTCAAGAACAAGGTACGGGGTCTAAATAAATCAACTCTTGAGGAATTAGTGTACACTATAATGGATATATGTGCTGAATTAAAAAGGGATGTTCGAGATCTAGAACTTGAAAATGAAACCCTTAAATTAGAAAAACTTGAAGTTGACAATGAAACTCTTGCCTTGCATGAAAACATCAATGTGCTTAAAGAAACTCTACTCATGAAAGAAGAGATTTGTTCCACTAAACTGACTGAGCTGGAAAAAGAATCCCTTGACTTAAAAGGTAAGGTCGAGTCCTTGCTTGTAGAAAATAAAAACTTGCTTGAGAAAATGAAACAAATGGAATCAAACCTTGCCACAAACAAGCTCTGGAACAGGTCCTCACAAGCACTTGAATGGTTAAACACCCATCATAGTCGAAATAGAAGAGGACTAGGTTTTGTGCCTAAGATGACCTACCCAGTGAATAGAAAATATGTAGGATTATCTGAGAATATTGTATGCTATCACTGTGGTAAAACGGGTCATTACCGTTATACTTGTCCCTCAAGAAAGTATGCCATTAAAAGGAACTCAGTGTATGTAAAACAAATATGGGTTAGGAAAGATGAGATTTGTACCTTTAAAGGAATGGGACCCAAGTGGATCTGGGTTCCCAAAACTAACCCTTGATTTGTTTTGCAGGCTGAAGTGAGAGAGAACAACCCAGCAAACAACCCAGCAAACAGTGCAGGGAACAGTTTAGGGAACAAGCAGCTGTGGTATGTTGACAGTGGGTGTTCGAGGCATATGACTGGTGAAAGATCCAATTTTCTCTCACTTACAGCTTCAGAAGGTGGGAGTGTGGCATTTGGAAACGGCAAATCCGGGACAATTGTCGGCATAGGTAAGATAGGTGAGTCACTCTCCCATTCAATTGACAATGTTTATTTTGTGGATGGATTAAAACACAACTTGCTAAGTGTGTCCCAACTGTGCGACAAAGACAACCTAGTAGTGTTCTCACCAACACGTTGCTTGGTTGTGAATATGAACACAGGAGATGTTGTGTTGAGGGGGAAGCGACACAAGAATGTTTATAAAGTGTGTATCTCCACTCTTCCCCAAAATAATTTGACTTGTTTGAGTGCCCTAAATGATGATGTTATGCTTTGGGACAAAAGGCTAAGTGATGCAAGCCACTCACTTTTGAACAAACTTGTAACCAAAGACTTAGTGGTAGGCTTACCTTCTATCAAATTCAATGATGACAAGGTATGTGATGCATGTGCCAAAGGCAAACAAGTCAAAAATTCATTTAAATCTAAAAAATGTGTAAGCACTACTCGACCTCTTGAATTGATACATATGGATCTATGTCGTCCAATGAGGATCATGAGCCGAGGTGGCAAGAGGTATGTGCTTGTGATAGTGGATGACTACTCTCGTTTCACTTGGACTTTGTTTTTGGCTTCTAAAGATGAAACCTTTGAAAAATTTCTTGCTTTCATTAAAAAGATTGAAAAGAGAGTAGGACATTCCTTGGTATGCTTAAGGTCTGACCATGGGACAGAATTTGAAAATTCAAGCTTCACTGATTATTGTAATGAGCATGGTGTTGATCATAATTTTTCAGCTCCAAGAACACCTCAACAGAACGGGGTGGTAGAACGCAAAAATCGCACTCTAGAAGACATGACTAGAACAATGCTTGTTGCTAGTGGTCTTCCTAGAAACTTCTGGGCTGAATCTTTGAACACATCATGTTACATTGTAAATAGATGCATGATTAGACCTATTCTTAACAAAACTCCTTATGAACTTTTCAAGGGAAGAAAACCTAATATTATGCATTTGAGAGTTTTTGGTTGTAAATGTTATGTGCATAATAATGGAAAAGATGCCTTAGGGAAATTCGATCCAAGGAGTGATGAAGCAATATTCCTTGGTTACTCCTCGTATAGTAAGGCATACAAAGTATTTAATAAGAGAACCTTGTGTGTTGAGAAAAGTGTGCATGTGCTTTTTGATGAAACTAACTCTCTAAGCGAGAATGATGCACAGGAAGAAGACTTTGAACTAGGTATTGTTAGAAAAGACGTGCTGCTTTAAGGTGAACAAGGTAAGGATTAATCGGAGGGAGCAAGGTCTGAGGCTGTTCTTCAGGAAGGTAAGCAAGGTGTGAACCAAACAGGGGGAAACAGGGTGGAACCCTATTCGGGACAACACCAGCCGAATCCTTCAGGGATAAATCCAGGAACAAGCTCCCAAACAGGCTCGAGAACAGGTTTTGAACCTGTTTCACCGAGTATTCCAGCTAGGATGGAGAGCGAGTCTGTGAACCCACTTTCACCACGATCATGGAAATACCAAAGTTCACATCCTCTTGATCAAATTTTGTCTGATATTAATACAGGAGTTTAAACTAGATCTAGACTCAAAAATTTCTGTGCTTTTTATGCTTTTCTCTCAAAAATTGAGCCTAAGAATATTAGTGAAGCCCTTGCAGATTCAGATTGGGTCACAACCATGCAAGAAGAACTCCATCAGTTCGAAAGGAACAAGGTATGGCACCTTGTGCCACGGCCAGAGGATAGAACAATCATTGGAACCAAGTGGGTGTTCCGTAACAAGTTGGATGAGTGCGGAACAGTCACTAGAAACAAGGCCCGGCTGGTGGTTCAAGGCTACAACCAAGAAGAGGGAATTGATTATGAAGAAACCTTTGCACCTGTTGCAAGGATGGAGGCTATTCGAATCTTGATAGCATTTGCAGCTCATATGGAGATCAAGTTGTATCAAATGGATGTCAAAAGTGCATTTTTAAATGGGTACCTCAAAGAAGAAGTGTATGTCAAACAACCCCCCGGTTTTGAAAGTGATGAATTTCCTAACCATGTTTTCAAACTTGACAAAGCACTTTATCGTTTGAAACAAGCCCCTAGAGCTTGGTATGAGCGGTTGTCAAATTTTTTATTGGAAAATGACTTTACAAGAGGCAAGGTAGACAACACCTTGTTTCTAAAATCTAAGGGGGAACATTTGTTGATTGTCCAAGTATATATCGATGACATCATATTTGGTGCAACTCATCATGATTTGTGCAATGAATTTTCAAAAATGATGAGGAGTGAGTTTGAAATGAGCATGATGGGTGAGCTTAATTTCTTTCTAGGCTTGCAAATCAAGCAAACTTCAAACGGCACCATGATCCATCAACAAAAGTATATCAAAGAGTTACTTAAGCGTTTTAAGATGGAGTCGGCCAAGCCCATTGATACTCCCATCTCTCCCTCAACCAGGTTGGTAATGGATGATGGTAGTCCCTCAGTTGAGGAGAAATCCTATAGGGGCATGATAGGGTCACTCCTATACCTGACGGCTAGTAGACCTGACATTGTTTTCAGTGTTGGTCTATGTGCACGTTTTCAGTCTAACCCTAAAGAAACTCATCTTAAGGCTGTAAAAAGGATTTTAAGATACTTAAAATATGCACCTGATCTAACCTTATGGTATCCTAGAGGTTGCAACTTTGATCTTGTTAGGTATGCTGATACTGATTATGCAGGTTTCTTGGTTGATAGAAAAAGCACCTCAGGTATGGCTCACTTTCTTGGACCTTGTTTGGTATCTTGGGCAACCAAGAAACAACTCTCTGTTGCCTTGTCCACAGCAGAAGCTGAGTATGTGGCAGCTGCATCTTGTTGTGCTTAGTTATTATGGATAAGATAACAACTCAAGGACTTTTGTGTTGATATAGGATGCATTCCTATTTATTGTGACAATACAAGTGCAATTAACATTGCCAAAAATCCATGTCAACACAAAAGAACAAAACATATTGACATTCGACATCATTTTCTAAGAGACAATGTTGAAAAAGGAGTGATCTCAATGAATTTTTGTGCCACTGAAAATCAAATTGCTGATATATTCACAAAAGCATTGAGTAGAGAACAATTTGAAAGGAATAGACTCGAACTAGGCTTAATTAGAACAACCTGACCAACCTGTTCTCTCGCCCTGTTTGCAAAATTTAAAAGTTACGGGTACAACATGTTAAATTTTTGTTTGCAATCAACTTCTGTGCTATGTTTAGCATATGTGAGGTTTGCAACTTGCTGACACTCGTTGAGGTCTAATGAGATTGCCCTTATTGTCCCATGTTACCGAGCAAGTAACCTCAAGAACAAGCACCAGGAACAGGTACGCCTCTTGTTTGTCAAATATGTGCAACAAATTGAAAATTGCTAATCTCTTCCCGAGGCGTGCGCGGCCTAAATAAATGCAAAAGCCCGTTGCAAAACGGGCAAAATCTTTTAAAGATTTCGCATGTCTCTCTCTTTAAAGCTCTCTTGCTCAATCTCTCACCTCCACCGAAACTCTCTTGCTCTGAAACTCTGTTCAAGAAACCCTAATTTCTCTCCTTCCTCTGAAAAATGGCGTCTCCCATTAGTTCCGAGAGCTCCTCGACCTCGACTCAGGGCAACCAGACACAGAGCTCAGCCTTGCAAACAGCCATAGCCCTGTTTGCGCCTACACAATTTCTGACGGCCCTCATGGAAGGTAAAACTACTTAACCTTCTCGACCCATTGTCTATAAACCTTTTGGATTTTTGAAAAGCATCGACCTTAGAACAGTGAATCTGAAATTGGAAGACATTCTTTACAAATTTCGGTGGGAATTGATTTTGTTTGGAGAAACGGGGGCATGTAAACCCCAAGAACCTGTTGGGGCATCTGAAAGAGAAATTGGGCCTTTAGATGAAATCTTTCTGTTCGATCATGAACTAGATGACATCAATTCATTTGCGCTATTTCCAGAGCAGGAAACAGGGGCCGAAACAGGGCCTGAAGTTTTTAGGGATGACCTAGGGGAGGATTTGTCAAAAGAAGAAGGGGGAGGTAGTGATCAAATGGAGGAGTCTCCTGTGAAGCCTGAACAAGCCACACCGGTACCACCAACTGGTGAGAAACGTAAACGATACAAAATTGTGGCTCGGCGTACTAGAATGCCAAGAACACGACCACCATCAAGGCCTAAAAGCGGCCAGACTGAAGAACCCTCAAAAAGTGAAACCCCCGTCAAACCAAAACCACAAATCCCCTCTTCGGCCAAACCCACAATCAGGCCAACTCGAAAACCAGCCCGAATTGCTTTCCACTCCACACCTCGTCCTGTCAAACAGTCATCCCCTGTTGTTGAGGAAATTGATTCCTCCTCTGAGCCTTCATCAGATAGCGACCCTGAGAACACCACCTTCAAACAGGGCACTCCTGTGTTCTCAGAGTCCTCAGAGGATAAGCCTCTGCCTGCACCAAAATCGACCTCCACTTTACCCTCCACACCATCACCCCTCAAAACTCCCAAGAGAAAAGCCTCTCTCAAACACGCCTCCACCCAAGACCCTCCTATTGAGCCTCAACCTAAAAGAGCCAAGAAGTCTACCCCGTCCGCAATCTCAGCCAAACTGACCCAACTGCTTCAGAGACGGGTAGTCAGGGGCAAAATTATCAAGGTAAAATATTTTGAGGAACAGGGCTGGGGGTATTTCTGCACAAGCTGCGTGCACAGGGGTGGTATGAGCTGTTTACAAACACCCAGCTGTGGTGTTCTGTACATGAGTTGGCAGAGTTCTATGCCAACTGCACTGTCACCGAAGGAGTGGTGACAAGTATTGTTAATGGGCAACAGCTTCGCTTTGATGCGAAGATATTAGGGAAAATTCTGGGAATTCCCTCATTGGGCTTTGATATATATGTGAGAGAAGACAAGACTATTCTAGGGACAGCCAGGCTGCTGGAGCTCGCCCAAAAATTTAGCCAGCAATCAAGCCTCCAAACACCCAGGTCCGTGAAGAAAGGGGACATGACATCGCTCCATCAATTGATATTCTGATTTATTATCAAGAATGTCATACCCAGGGGCCAGGGTCGCAATCTTGCTGATGCCATGGTTCAATGTTTGATGGATCTGATGGACAAGGAAGAGCAAATCAACCTTCCTGCCATCATGATTCGCCACATAGCAAGAATTGCAAACACCTCCAGGGAACATGACCTGGGATACGGCTTCTTCCTGACTAGTGTGTTTGAGCACTTTTGGGTGACTCTGCAGAAGAAGGTGGGTGCTCAGTTCATTGATGAGATTGGAAGTAACACCCTTATGGGGTGTGGATACACTTTGGTTGAGGGGTCTGCCTCAGAACAGGGGACCAGAACACCCCGTCCTCCTGTTCCTGGCAGTTCCTCAGTCAAGCTTGAGGCTGCTTTGGAAGAAAACTCTCGACTCAGTGCTGAGCTTACTGCGGTAAAGGCTGCCCTGGACGAGGAAAAGGCTCTCAATGCAAAACGCCATGAAGATATCCTCGCCCTTCTCTCTTCCCTCTCAGTAAAATTTTCCCCTCCTGCTCTCTGATCACCCCCCATCTGTTGTTCTCATAGCCTGTTCTCACTTCTCTTGGTTATCCTCTCTTGCCAGTTTGTACTTTCTGTTGCACTTGTTTGATGAATGACAGGTTATCTTATTTTTTGATTGGCTTTACCTTGCTTGCTTTCTGTTGTGAATTGCTTGTGTGTGACTAGGATGGCCAATCTCATTACCGTACCAACACACTTGAGTGTATCGCCTGTTGACTTTCCTCTATTGCCCAAGTGGTGGTGATAGCAAACACCCTATGTTTGACGGTTCGCCCCTACTTTTTAATGATGCCAAAAGGGGGAAGATAGGATGATCAATATTGTTTTAGTTTTA
Organism: Carnegiea gigantea; assembly: GCA_029747015.1. Taxonomy (NCBI): domain Eukaryota; kingdom Viridiplantae; phylum Streptophyta; class Magnoliopsida; order Caryophyllales; family Cactaceae; genus Carnegiea; species Carnegiea gigantea. The sequence continues at coordinate 69,897 of JAKOGI010000234.1, read as the reverse complement.
CCATGGACGAGTTAAATTTCTTACACTTTTTCGATATTGACTGCTTCATGTGAATTGTCGGTTCTATAAATAATTGGCACTAATCACTTCAATTGTCCTTGAAAGTCAATATGGTCACTTGATTTGTCATCATCAAAAAGGGGGAATTTGTTAGAATGTATAAGGTTTTGATGATAACAAATCCAAGTGTTGTAGTTGTGTTGTTGTTCCAAACAGGCTTTACCAACAGGGTCTTACTGCTGTTTTTCAATATATTAAAACTGCTTGACTAATGGTTTATCAAGAACAGGTACTCAAGTCAGCGATGTAAGAACAACCATGAGGAACATGCTCTGTAAGGTGTTTGAAACATGTTCTGCGAAGTGTTTGAAGCACAAGATATAAGTGCAGCCGTGAGAAACAAGATCATGTGAAGTGTTTGCAGCAAATTCGTCTTTCTACAAGATGACTAGTGGTTACAACAAGATGTCTTGATTTAATTTGGTTTTATATTTTTGGACTCTTGTTAATATGCCAATCAGAAAGTCTTAACTTACCACTTACTGGAAACGGTTTTGCTTTTTTGGAAAATATTTCGGATCACCCTTCGAAACAATTCTGCGAACAGGACGCTCAGAGTGTTTCCAGAATAAGCTGCGAAAAATAATTTTTCACGTTTTTATCTTTTGGATTTTGAGCAGATTCTCCAAGATTTGCAAGAAAGATTTTTTATGGAGTATCTTACCCCTTATCCTAAAAACGGTTATTAAAATCTAAGGGGATTTGCAAAATCTTTTTGAATAAAAAGAATATCCAATTTTTGGCAAGTGGATAAGGTTGTTGAGAAAAACATGGGCTAGTTGCTGAGAATCACCGCCTTATGCACACGGTTTAGGAAGTGTTTCCAGCTCATGTTTCCTCATCCCTTGTGGCTAAAGAATTCTATATTCTTTAGGGATTTTAGTTTCCAAAAATTTGAGGAATTGTTTTTCCAAGCACTATATAAAGTCGCTTCTTAGAACGATAGAAGTATTGGTTTTCAAAAAGAAAAATTCAGTGTTCATGAGCTTAAAAGTTTGAAAAGAAAACCGTGTCTAGTGAGTGAGTTATTTGAGCTTTCAAAGTTGGCATACTAGGATTTCATTGTACCCTATATTAGCTTAGTTGAGAAGCATTGTAATAGGGTGTTTTTCTTATACTCTTCTTTCACAAAAGTGAGTTGAGTGTGTGTCCAAATCAAGGGGATTTTGGACATGGGGTAACCTGTCTTAGGGAAGACGGTTACGTGGGTTGCAATTTGTAACAAGGTGTGTTACTATTGTAACGTGATTAGCCCGTTTAGTGAAGTGTTTAAATCCTACACGAGGTAGGTCGTGGTTTTTCACCTCAGTTGGGCTAGAGGTGTTTTCCACGTAAAAATCCTGTGTCCATTATTTCCGCATTCAATTTTGTTGGATTTTCGCTTCTGCTTATCTCAGAAACAACCTGTGTGAACAGGGTCTAAGACTGTTTGCCAGCAACTTGCGAAAATCAGACACCACAATTCACCCCCTCTTGTGGTTGTGTACTCTCTAAATCAACATATATATATATATATATATGTGTGTGTGTGTGTGTGTGTGTATATATATATATATATATATATATATATATATATATATGACAGATATATAAGAGAAGTGGGGTCAATTTCAGCCATTCAAATTTCGTCTAATATCCCGTAATTTTCCATGTCACTTCCAAAGTAAAACTCCAACTTAACTCATTCCACAAACCCCAACCCGGGCCTGGTTAGCAAACAAGCTCACCATCAGGCATTCAACAGGCACTAGCATCATAGCCACAAGTGTTGGCGGTGGATGGGGCATGTTGCCCAAGGTCTGACAACCGTTCTCCGTTAAGCGTCTTGGTGCCATCGTTTTCTGGTTTGACAGTCACTGCTTTCCCTCATGCATTTCTATCCCCTCTACTGGAGCAACTACCTTACTGATAAACTCTTGCTTCCTCCCCGATAGAGATGCCCCTACCCTGTTTAATGTGCTTATACTAGTAAAGTTTCAAAAGTCGCTGGAAAATCCATTATACCCGGCCAGAAATAGTTAGGGAAGGAGAAAATGCCTTGATTTGAATAGACAAAAGCTACCAGATATAATACCTTTTATTGAACTACTTACAAAAAAAACCTCAAAATACTATCTTTTTTAGATTAGCATTTCTTTCTCATATCTTTTTCAAAAACAATTGAGTCATTGGAATTTTTTTCTTTTTGAAAAGAACTAATCCAAACATTTAATATAAATAACTAGCTTTTGGGACCTATGCGATGCATGGGAGTTTACATGTAATTATTTTTGTTTTTTTTGAAATGTGAGTGTTTTTCTTCTTTAAGTAAGAAATTTAATAATCATCATTATGATAAATATATCAATATTTGATAAAATATATGCTATAAATATAAACTACTAATAAATAATTAAGTTGTTTGCTAAACCTGTCCGAACAACTTCATGAATATATTTATATGTAAAGTTCTCCATAATTGAAAAAAATTCCATTATCATAATTAGACCTGTCAGTTTGGACGAGCGGGTTAAATACGGATCGAGTGTACTCGGGTTCGAGTAAAATACAGGTCGGGTGTATTTCGGGTTTGGGTAAAATACGAATGGGTGTATTTCAATTTTACAGGTTTCGGATCAACCCAACGGATTTAGAACACCATTTTTATAAGTTCTTTTTCTTTTTTCAAAATCAAAAATTTTGCATATTTATTACTCAGAATTGTTAGTATTTATTGAAAAGACATAATAATTGTAGTTTCTCAAAAAGATATTAAAAATATTCAAACATTTTATTATTACAAATGAACATCTTGTAGAGGCAGTCAAAGAATTAAGTTTCACTTGGTTTTAGATAGATTGACCCGTACATTGAAAGAAGGCCCATGGCGGGTCGTCTATTTATGGGGCGACCCGCCTAGAATATTTTAATAGGTTGTAGCAATTTGAGCATTGATAACATATTTACTAATTTAATATTTTTATTAACTAACCTATCAACGTCCAATTAGATAAAATTTTATTAATGGGTCGATCCCAATACGAATACGACTAGCCATTTTTCTACCACTCGCATCATAATTCAAGATTAGTTAGAACGAAACCAAATAAAATTTAATAAAAGAAGTATAAGATATTATCTTGCAGTTATAACATCAAAAATATAAATTATTACAAATTAAGTAATTTAAAAAATAATTAGACATATTTGTTTAACTAAGTATATAATGGTATGATTTGCGCATCTTTAATGTTTGTCTTCTTTTTAATTAACTTTTTTTAAAAGATTAGCTAATTTTTTAATGCAATTTTGTACCCATTTTTAACAATTTTTTCATTTAAAGTTATGTACAATATTATCTTCAGAGAATGGAGAAGAAAAGATAAGTTTATTATTGTTTAATTTGTAAATAAACTATTCGATAAAAATGAGTAATTAGTATTGTTAAGAGGGATAAATTTCAGAAAAATCAAAAACCAAGTATACAATGTTTAGGCCAGGCTGGCGGATTTAGGTTCAAGTTCTGATTCGGGCTCAGGTTTGACTCACTAATTTGCGGATTTTTTGGGTTCGGTTTAATTCGGGTGCAGGTTAAAAAAATCGTATTCAAAATTCAAAATTTTTATGCGGACTTGAATCGGGTCAATTTTTACTATGTCTAATCATAAATGTAAATAATTAATGTAAATGAAACTAATCTGGACCATTAAATATGATTACCGGCAACCTGTACAGCAAGTTAAGCTCACTTTCTCTGTCACAGCCTCTTCCGTCGTCTTTTTCTCTCTCACTTCGTCTTCTGTCGAGCACCTTTCACCAAACCCCAGCCTTTCTTTCATAAGTTGCCTGCATTAAAATCATCTTGGCCTCCAATTGTAGCCGCCATGTCAACCGCTCGTCCCTCGGGATACCCTCTGTCTCTTTGACTTCTTCAATTCAGGGGCACCCAAACATATCCATTGGCCTTTGCAGAGACCAGGACTCCTCGACAACCACCACAAGTCGATCGCTTGTAGAACTAACCATAAGAACCCTGTTAATTCTTTTCGCTTTCTCTCTCTTTTTAACCTTTGGACCTCTCCAATGGAGGTTTATTCTTCCTCTTATCATATATATCATACAGTTCGCTATTGATTATGGTGGTCACAATGACTCTTCAGTTCTCTTCATCAAGTGTATACCCAATCACATATTCTTCCAATGAAACTTTAATTTTTCCTCCTTGGATTATTAGGTTGTTAGTAATTGTAGTCAATATCTCCAATTCTTACACGATCTGCTTGTGTTCTTCTCTAATTATTCATTTACTTGTTGGACAAACATGGGTCTCTTAATTCTTTGTAGAGAATAGAGCATACAAACAAACCATTTTATGCTTTCCCTCTCTTCCTCTGTTTCGGGTTCTCTTGGTGGTGAATCGAACATTGCCGACCTTGAATCGACGATCTTGACAATATTGCGGTTGTGGGCAGAGCTGGGGACTTGACATATGGCTGCAGCAAGGGGGAGTCCATGGCTGCGGCGTGGTTGGATATTTGTAAAACTCTACCCCTTCCCACTCCTGTTCTCCTAAAGATTTATGGTCCTGAATTAAATCAATATGATACTATGTTAGGATTTTAAATCCGTTCTTTACGCTTATACCCTAAATTAGTCTTCCAAACAAAAAAGTATAGAGAGAATAGGAAACCATGAAGAAGAAAAGAAAGTTAGGAGTATCTTACCTTTAACATGCACTGTTGTGCGAGGTGAAAGGTGAGTGATCGGTTGTGAGTGGTGCGCGGGGAGGGAAATCAGCTAATTACCAACCTTCACCCATAAAAAAAGAATTGAAAAATAAAAGAGGTGGACAGTCAATGACAACAGGATACAGGAAGTCAACACCAAAATAATCAAAGGGTTAAGATTTTCTTTACCAATATCAACGGCGTATGTGAACTTTGATTAGGATAATTTAAAAAAATTCAATAATGATAGACTTTTTGATATTTATATACATTATAAAGTCCTAATAAATAGTTTGCTAAACCCAATAGTTTGCTGAACCTTTCCTAACAACTTCGCCCTAATTACCCAGAGTCCGGTCTCCAAAATAAGCATAAGATACTTCAAGCGACTGCAAAATAATTTCTTGTTAATGGGGGATGGGTTTTTTTTTTTTTGTTGGGGCGGGGGGGGTATTATGGTCCAAACACTGAAGTCTCACGGTCATTTTTGATTTTTCCCCAATGAGGATGTGGCAAAGGGGTGCAGCTACCGATTTGACAGATACTGCTCTTTCTTGGTGCCCCGAGTGAAACCGATTATCCTCCTCAAATGAGAAACTCTCTCCGTGATTTCTCGTCATCTTTCTTTGATCCCATAACAACGACCCATTCCGAGCTCTGAAAGATAGACCCAAAAGCATTCCCTAACCTAGAGAGAGAAACAGAGAAAGAGCATCACGACATATGCTGTTGCCCGTCAAACCAGAAGACCCATCATATTGTTTTACTTGCGCGAAAGCTATCGGGGTTCTCAAACTTAGTTGAAAAAATTTCTGGGTTTGATCTGCAGGGACGAAGGAGGTGATAGAGATGTGGGGTTTTGGTGGAAAGTACTATTGGGGTAGGAGAGAGAAAGGGAGGAAATCACAAGGGGTTGTTGTGATCTTCGCTTGGATGTCTAGTGAACAGAGACATTTGAAGCATTACATTGATCTTTATGCTTCTTCTGGGTGGAATTCCTTCGTTTGCCACTCTCAATTCCTTAATTCGTAAGTTCAAGTTCATTAGCTAGGAGTATCTGTTTGGTTGATTTTGTTGCTTTAGTATGTGATTCAGCTACAGCGTTATCCTTGTCCGTTATTTGATTGAATTGAGTTTATACCAATCGATCTGTGTATGTTTGAGAATTGAAGAACTAGGATGATGGTATAAGTGGGTTATGGTTTTTAGTGGTCAATCATAATGTCTTATATTTTTAATTAGAGATGCCAGCTTGTTTGTTTGAGTGGCTATTCTATTACTCTGGTGAATGCTTGAATAGTACTCAATTGTATGAAATGTTTATGTAGCATGTTTAAATAATTTTTACTGGAAGAAAGTTTCCAGTTATAACATCCACCTTATAAAAATTTCCATTTCCTGATCTAGAAACATATTTTAACAACCAGAATTGGCCAATTTGGCATTCTAATGAGACATGAGTTGGTATCCATAGTTCAAAACCTGGAATAGCTTGCTCTTATTCGATATGGGCTTCCTAAACTAATCTTGTGTTCATTTTGCTAAAAAAGTATCGCTGGTGATGAAAGTGCCATGATCCCACTTTGGTAGGATCCACTGTGGGGTGGTTATTCTTGTTGTGGCTGTGTTTGGTAACGAGATCAATTTTGTTTGATGCCTAGTTTGACTTCCAAGGTGATTCATGATGTTTCAACTGCTTCATGTTGATGTGGAAGGGATCTATTTCTTAGTTTAAAAAAGCCCGCTTGAGGCACGCCTAGGCGTGAGGCTACCGGGTTAGCGCCTCGAAGGGGATGAGGTGCGTCTCAAGGATGCGAGACTATATCTTCCCCCTTTTTCTTCTTTTCCTTAGCCTTGCCTTTTCCTTTTTCCTTTTTTTCCTCCCTTGGGAGCTAAAAGGTGAGCTGAACTTGTACCGTAAGTACGTGTATTGGGGAACTACGATGATCAGATAACATACCTTAAGGTTATTTGTGGTATTAGTAGTCATATTGATGTCTAATCACATTTTTAATGCGTTTATCTATCTTATTTATGCAAAACATGTTTTGTGAAATCTGAAATACTTAAAAAAAAAAATTTGCATAGAAGTGCGCCTCGCATCCATGATGCGTGCGCCTTCGCCTCGTGCCTTGCGCCTCACGCTTTGGGAACCTATGCGCCTCAGTGGGCCTTGCGCTTTTTAAAACTAAGATCTATTTGATACATTTAGCTGTGAAGATGTCTGTCCTGGCTACTGCAGGGTCAACCTATTTCACTGAGCTTTATGAGCTGTATTAATTTTCTGCAAATGAATATGTAAAATCGTGATGTTAGATCTTGTTCCTTTTGGTGAAGCTTCCTTCCACTGTCCCCTGGCAACAGTGAGGTTACTTTGCTACTAACAGAATATGCTCTTATTTATACTCCTTGTGCCAAGTGAGTAGGACAATGTTACTAGGAAGAACATACCCATATGCTTTTCAGAAGGGTCTTGTATCAATATCTATAAATTGTTGTGTCATGTGTGATTGGGCCAGCTACTTTTCCTCTGTGCAAGATGTCAATGGGGACGGGTGGATAGCTCGTTTTCGTTACATTACTTGGGCTATGTAGTTCAACAATTTTGAGCATGCAATCTTGGTCCCTTTTTTCCTGGGTTGGATGGTTGAGGGAGTGGGTTCATATATCTCATTTGATGGTTCATCAAGGAGATTTGGATATCTGTTTTCGTTACATTACTTATCATGTTTAGAATAGTGGCTTTAGGTAACTCGTTAGATGGTTCTGCAGATTCTTCCCTGAGAAGGCTGAATTGTTGGCCCTGGAGATTCTGGATGAGCTTGTAGAGGTCAGTATCATAAAAGTTCATCAAGGAGGATTAGATTTTTGTTATATTCTGTCCACATAGCTAACCTTTTCTGTAACTGCTGCTGATTGTAGATTTTTAGACTTCTTATATTGCTCGCTACATATGTTATTCCTATTAGTAAACTTGGAGTCAATTTGAGCCTTCATTTTGAGGTTTGATTTCATAGTGATGCTTGACCAAATTTAGTAATCTGTGACAATTTATGTTCTCAATCATAAAGTCTCTACCATCTGGAGGACAACATAGCAGGCTAAGCTGACAGATTCTTTTGTGTTGGTAAGCAGGAACTGAGGATAAATCCTGTCCCTGTTATATTTGCTTCATTTTCTGGTGGTCCAAAGGCTTGCATGTATAAGCTTCTCCAGGTACATATTTCTTGCTGGTTCTCTCTGGAGCTGAGATGTGAAAGTGACTCTAAAATTTTAAATGATGAGGTTCACATGGTGTAAAACCTGTCCATGTCTCAAAATTTCTCCTCCAACTGTCCAGACCAGTGAGTTGTCTTGGTTTTAAGAAAATGCAGTTGCACAGTCATGACATTTAGTTGGCCAAGATTGACATTCACGGGTTTTAAAAACGACTAGTTTGTATTAGACTACTTGCTTTTTTTAGCGGAATTTAAAGTTTCCTTTCCTCGTCAACAACTGAGTTCATCATGGGCTTGAGATGTACATCCTCTGCTGCCTTTTCAATACAGTTATCTACAGCAATGATTGCTTAATTTTAATCCTGCCAAATCAAGGTTCTAGGGAGGTCAAGGTGTATGCACGGTTAACCTTGACAAGTGGAGAAGCGGTTGTGTGCCTTTTCGTAATAATACAGTCATCTACCAATTCCGAAGAGATGGTGTGAATGAACTGATTATTTTTTTAAAATTTTTTTTTAAAAACCTGCTTGCTCTTGAGGCGTAATGGCAAGTTTTTTCGCTTTATTCTTGTCTTTTTTTTTTTGGGGGGGGGGGGATGCTAATGAAATCAAATTGTTAATTGTTAAAAAGTTGCATCGTTTACCAGTTAGTCATGGTGCTGGAGAGGGTGCCGGTTATCAATGTTGGCGTGCTGGTATTTGGGGCATTAAGAAATTTTGATTTTGTGAGAGCAAGGAGGGAAAAGTTGAGAATTTATTGCTATTGCAACCTTGAGGTGGGAGTGGAGTAACCAAGTAAGAGTAAATACAAAGAGGCTTCGGATATACACCTTTTCTCATTAGGATCGTTACAAATTGTAGCCATGACTGACTTACCCCCTTCTCCCCTGCTAGTTCTTTCTGCTGGGGTGATGGGGCTTTGATGTTGCCCCTGCTGTTGTTGTCTGTCTTTTCCCAGTGATTAATTGAAGGGCACTGTTGTTTCTTGTTTCATTGTATAACTGTTTTTTTTTTTTTAAAATTTTTCTAACAGATCATTCAGGGAATGTATGAGAAGCAACGAGAGAATATGGTATGTCTTTTATATTCATCCCCTCCTCTTAGCCAAAGTAAAGATGTTTGTGCTATGGTTATTGGTTAAATACATTTAAGACTGTAATGAGTCCGATGGTTTGAGAAAATTTTTCAAAAACGGTGTTATTTTATGAATTGTGACTAATGCACGTCTTTACTACTTGTGGTTTGTGAAGGATAATTATCGAATTGTCAGAGATTGTGTCTCTGGCCATATCTATGACTCAAGTCCTGTAGATTTTACCAGTGACTTGGGGACCCGGTTTGTTCTTCATCCATCAGTCCTCGGAATTTCGAACCCCCCGAGATTTGCACAATGGATAGCAAAGGGTATTGCTTCTAGTTTAGATGGCCTCTTCCTGAGTAGATTTGAGACGCAACGGGCTGAGTACTGGCAGATTCTATATGCCTCTGTTGTATGTATCATCAGTTTTCTGCTGACCAAGTTTACCTCTATGTTTCCTTGTTTAATTATGGGACTGTCATATGCAGAGCTTTGGTGCACCTTATCTCATTATGTGCTCAGAAGATGATGATCTTGCTCCTTGTCAAACTATTTGCAATTTCGCACAGCGGCTGCAGGAACTTGGTGCTGATGTTAGACTTGTGAAGTGGACTAGCTCACCCCACGTAGGTCTGCTTCTGATCTGTTGCAATTTCCTATTGTTCCATCAACTAAAAAAGGAGCGAGAGTAGGTCTGCTACTGATCTGTTGCAATTTCCTATTGTTCCATCAACTAAAAAAGGAGCGAGAGCGGGGCCGGGGGGGTACCAGTAGCTCCAATTTGAGCTATTATCTGGTAGTCTGGGAGCATATGCCTGCTTTTGATCCTGAGACTTAAGGGACAAGGCTCCAATTTTGCACTTTGTGATGGTTGCTTTTAATTCTGACGTAGTACAAAAAGTTGCCTAATTGTCTGTAAGGCTTATGAACAGAAACAGTCATTGCTGGGGAAAATACCACAGCATCATTGATTTATCTTTTGGAAGTTTGCGAGGACGACTTCATTTTCAATTCTGAGAAAAATTCCTTTGTGACTGGCATGTCTAATTGTCGTCATATGTGGTAGAATTCCTTTTGACTATTAATATTAATCTTAAAAAGTGAATGTATGCTGTGCGTGACATCATTATAGTCTATAATGAGGCATTAAGAGAGGAGGAAAAGTAAGTAAAATCAAAACCCAAATTACTCTCTAGGAAAGATATTCGAGCTCACATTCCTCAATGCAAATCCTGGCCTAAACAATTGAACACAGCATAATCTTATGTATAGGGTCTTGATCCTGAAAGGTCGATGTACAAGAAAAGAAAACTGTTTAACCTGTGGGTATCCTTATCTTCAACATCAGGCGTGTCAGATCCTTATATCCTGTCTGCTTCTGATCGCCCTGATAAAGTCCCAACTCTCTGCTTTTTTTGCAAAAACGCTGTAATTCCTGTTGTCCCAAATTGCTTTTGTAGGGAATTTGATTCTTAGGAGGATTGCTTCTGTCTTTTGTACTTATCCGTGGTCCCAAGTCTGAGCAATTTCCTGCAGCTGGTCAAGGCTGTGTCCGTGAAAACCTGTCTGCACTCTGCAGGAAGAAAAAAAAGATGTTTCCCTTTACATATCACACTATAAGAATATATGGCTATAGCATTTGCCTTCTTTAATGTGCACTATGCAGAAATCAGAATACAAACTGTGTTAATTTGCATACACCAGGGCTTTGAGTCTGCTAGTGGGCAGTTTTGATGAAATGGCTGCCACTGGAGAGAATATTTCTATGCTGGGCCATGTTTTCACAGATAACTACTTTCCAGGTACTTAATAGCTATTCCTGGAAAATTAGTGCTTCCAAAATGGAAAATCCCCATTTTACTGTATGCGTTTAGTTATTAGTTACTCAAAAGAGACACATGGTGTAAAACCCTTGTAGTTGTATGTTGACACACTTTTCCTCAAGAAACATAATCTTACTATTTTAGCTTTTGGGACCATAAAGATAAGGAACGTAGAGTAACCTATTTTCCACATTTGGGGTGTTTATTGAAATAAGGATTTTGTGTCGTTTCATGCAACCAGCTGCGGATGCACTTCATTGTATTCATAATAAGTGAATAGGCAGTGAATCTTTTTGTCTAAGACCTCTCCTTTCTCCAAAAGATTTGGTGTATCCCTATGAATCCAAAAGGAGTATGAAACACTTGTAAAATAAGCCGTGGTGTATGAAATAAAACTTTGAGGGAAGCCCACCTCTCTTGGCATTTGTCCAAGGAGTATGCACTGTATACTGTCAAGTGCTTTCTGCTATATCCCGTAGTTAACTCATGACTGAGTATAATATTATCAAAAATGACCCTTCATGGAACAAAAGCTTACTGATATTCACCTACGATGTTGTTCGAAGCCCTCCTCAGTCAGTTGCCAGGATTTTTGCTGGTTATCCTATGAATGATGTTGCAACATGATATAGGTATATCTTTCACTGACCTTATGAAAAATTTTAGGGATAAGAATGACCAGTGTACAATCGATGGCCTTTAGATTTTAGAAGATTTAAAAAGTTTGTCATTGCTTACCGTACCTCGTGCTGTGTAATAGGCCATGCTTTATATGGGAAAAAGAGCTAAATCATCCATTATAGGTGCTTTGTTGTCCTCTGTTCTGCATAGGACTAAGTACTTGTGGCAGCACAAGAAGAGATTAGGAAAACAGTTGCTTGGCAATTTCCACTTTCTTCAAGTCAAAATATCAACAACAGATAATGCGAATTGCTAATTCGTGGTAGGTGTTGGTTGAATCCCAAAGTCTCCTCTCAAGTGTCTTTTTTTTTTCTTTTTCCCTTATATCACTCTGTTCTCATCATGATATGAGAAATTATATAGCTTTTCCACCTTTTGCCTTGGTAACATTGTTGAAGTAGTTGAATGGTGCATCTACAACTTGGGCCTTTGGTATTTCATAAGCGATCCTGCTTTGAATATCTGGCCACTTTCCATTCAAGGAAGCTTGTTCTCCCTTCATTTATATTCATCAGCGTGTGGATGATAGTGTAACTGCTGTTCTATCGGCATAGTTAGATAGTTTGTTGAAAACTTAGTATTGCAAAGTAGTGGGCAAGTTTCTAAGCCTTGAATACCTTAATTGTTTCCCTTGATTTGAAGTGAAAGAATAATATTGAGTGATTGTGTTGCTTATATGGCCTGTTATTGGGTTATTGCTTATGTGGGCTGCTCTTAAGATTTAGGTGCTTCAGTTTGTAAAACCTTCTTTTTTTTTTTTTTTGGGTTGGGGGGGGGGGGGGGGGGGGAGGGGTATTGACTTATGATGTCACTCACCACTCGCATTGAAGATGGTTGCCGCCAAGTTATGGAACATTGTGTGCTATTATGTCATCTCTTATTTTGTCAAAATTGCCTTAGTGGGAGATAAGATTGATACCTTTACAAATCTGTAGGATTTTTCCCTCATTATATGAGGTCGTTTTTCTGCAGTCAGGGATGCTAGTAAGAACTGTTTCATTAAGGCTAAACATCTCAACTGTTTACAATGGCAGGTCACTATCGAGAGCATCCTATTGACTACAAGGGTGCTGTGACTGAGCTACTGCAGAAGGCATCAACACTTTATTTGCAAAGGACCAACAAGCGAGGAGGAGAAAAGATGGGCTTGGAGGGTTCCCATGATGAGATATCTGAACCACTGGGTGACCTGCGGAAAGCAGCAGCAAGCTCAAATGACATCTTGAAAAGATTCTCAATTGGGATGGGTGGGCCTTCTCTGGTGCCTAGCTCATTTGAATATCACGAGGGTAAAGCTGTTGGGTCCATCCAAGATGAACCAAAGTCTGGCCTGATTCACCTACCCAACCCACCGGGGATAAATGCTAATGGCGTCCTCGGACAAGTCCTCTTTGATGTGTGCATCCCACAGAACATCGAAGAATGGGACGTGGGGCAATCAAGCTCCTCTATTATTCGATCTCCATTTCCTTCAACAAGACGGCATGGAATGCATTTTAATCCGATCAAATGCATCAGACGTTCCAGATTATGACTTGTAACTATGGTCTCCTGCTGGATTGCTTGATATTTTACTTGGAAGATTATGACTTGAACTTTCCTCCTAATTTATGTCTAATGTGAGCGTGTTTTATGATGACATGTACATGCTGAAATGCATTTCTCTGAAATCCGCTGTCCATCAATGCTAAAGCCTGCAGGCGGAGTGTCTATCTTCCCTCTGTAAAATGTACAGTATGAATGTTATAACTTTTTGTGAGCTTCATCGAGAGATTGGGACCATCTGTAATAACTTGTCTGAGAGGTTTTTTTTTTTATTTTTTTTTTTTAAATCAACCAGCATTATTGTAGATTGCTGCAATGTCACCATGTAAATGCCAGTTTCCTGACTAAAGCTTTTGCATTCAGCCATTAAGGGATGCGGAATCATATGCTTTCTTTAACTGTATCTTGTTTGATATACAATAACTGCATGTGGAATATGGAGTAAAAAATGTATTTAAGCAGCCGTTGGATAGCCAAGAGCCTTTGGCTAAATTGCCATTCTTATTACTTGAGTTCAATTCATAGGCATCTGACATTTCTTCGTGGGAATTTTGGAAGTGGCTAACAGGCCCCTTGTGGTTGTGGGCTTGGACCTAATGTGGTACCCCTACTTCCTCTGCCAGCTCCAAGTCCTTGGTAGTCTAAGATAGTTTTTGAGGGATTTTGTCTAAAAATTTTTCGTGTTTTTCGGGGGGGGGGGGGGGCCTTCACATCTCTAAGCAGGCCATGTAGGGTGTGGCAAACCCTGGTTGTTGACAAAGGTGGACAGAGTTCGCTGAGGACGTCTTTGAGTCCTTCATGTAGAGCTCCTTGGGGGTGGGGAGTGGGGGTGACCTAAGTCTAGATGCACAGCTAGAAATACAAAAAGATAAAGGGCATAGGGAAGAGGAGGATTTTCTAAGAGCCATATTCGGTAGTCATAAGAACAGTGTGGATTTTAACTTCCAATATATAGTCGCATTTATAGTAATAACTAGTATTGTTGAAGTTGTAGGGTCTCGCCCCGTTTTTGTTTTGGCGCCTCTCAATATGCTTGTGTCTAGTTTAGTTGGATTGTTCATTTTATAATTTTGTTGTTTAACAATTAACAGGATGTGTTGTTGTCCCTTCTGTCGTGTAGGGCTGTAGATTGGGTTTCAGTTTATTTTATCCGGGGACAAAATACCTGTGAAAGTTTCTTCTGGGTTTGTCGTTCGGGGGCTTTGGTTGGGAATTTTACCATGGTCCCTAAGGGTGGTCTCACTAGCCTTGTCCTTGATTATCTGAAGATGAGAGTTGGTAATGATGTTATGCAAAGGTTGTTCTCCGTCTTCTTCCCATCGTCTGTTCAGGAAAGCAAAGGAATTGAAAGACTAGGGTAATACATTTTACCAGAAGAAACTTTACCATGACACAACCTTGGAGTTATGAGAAGGCATAGAGAATACTGTACATCCTTATGCCTAGCGGTTTAGAAGAGGCATACATGACATTTGTATTGATATTTCTTTGCATTTGAACTTGGTTGCGTGTGGTCTGAAACTTAGAAATTTTAGCAAGTGGTGAAATTCTGGTCACATTGTTTGGTCGAGATTGAAATGTTGAAGCTATTTATAGAAGAGCTATTGCGTTTAGGACACTTGACCGTTTGGATGAAGCCCTTGGAGACCTAAAGCTGGCAAGTGAAATCGATCCTAACAATAAAGAGGTTATTCATGAGCAGAGTACGTTGAATGACATCAACCTGGCAGGAAAACATGGAAGTGTATGATCGGGGTTCAGACACTAACCCCCGTAGGTGGAACAAGTCAGACAACTGATGTTTTTCGGTGTCCTCCGATAGAAGATAAGACTGCCAAGGGCAGCGTGTGTACCACCACCTGAGGGGGTAAAGGGGTGTATTAGTTGTGTTCATGAATGTGATTAGGAGGAGATGGAAGTTGGCTGCAATGTTAAGGAATTGTCCTCGTGCTCTACAGTAATTACTCTGACATGCATGTGCGAAGGATACGTGACCAATTAAGGCTGCAAAAGAACTGAGCAGGCTTGGCGAACCCTCGGGCTTAACTTGGCCAAAGCTCGGTTCGAGTTCGATTTGGCCAAAGTTCAACAAGCCTAGCTAGGTTCAGCTCAGCCCGGCTCGGTTGAGCTTGCTTAGGAATTTTGGGTATGGAATAACCTGTGTTCCCTTAGTATACATAGACTTTGTATCCGTTTAAATGTCAATAATTCAATATTAAAGACTATACCTAATATTTTTCTTTGGGTAGGGGTTTAATATTTTTAAATAAAAAATTTTCCAGCAATTTTCAACTTTAATTGTGTAAAATTAGAAAATCCACTATGAAAGCTCAGGCTTGGCCATGTGAAAATTCGGGTTGGGCAAAGCTCGAGTTGAACTTGATTTGATAAGCTGTGTTAAGTTTGGTAGGCAAAGCTTAGGCTTGTCTTGATTCGGTTACTCCCCTATGACCAATATTGGTCCTACATAATGGTGTGGATTTTATGCTCAATTTAAAAAGTCACTTTCACTTGCAAGTGTATAAGGTCAATTGTACACTACTGAGCATAGGATGTTAATTTCACGAGGAATAATAGCAATTTCAAGTTTAATTTTTTCAAATTAAAAAGAACAATTCAAGGGAGGAGTTCAATTATTAAACTAATTAAAGAAACAAGAGAAAAGCGAATGAGTCAAGAAAATAGAGAGAAATCAAATTAGAGAAAGATCTAGGATTTTAGATGTCACAAATAACTTAAATATCGAATTACTAACTTAAATGGGAGTTTAATTAGTTTCTTGCTCAACCTGAGCTACAAGCAGTCAAGCATTAAGCCATGAACTACAAAGATGAATTATAATTATCATATGATATAATTTATCTAGTAGTTATCATGAATCATTCAACTTAGACATAACTCATCTAATTTCTAGCATAAATTATTCAACTTTAACAATTATAATTGTATGCACAATTGCACAATGTCACATTAACCTACAACGTCTAATATATAATTGAGATAGCGAATTAAACTATTGAAATCGAAATGAACAGATAATAGTAATAATATGCATAAACAAGTTAGGATTAAATATAAACTCAAAATTACGCAATATAAGAGACAACTAATCATCCTAAAAGAAATTAGTAAAATAATATTATTAGTGAAGGGTCCATCTTAATTCTAAATGAGTAATTTAATCAGTTATAATTAGTAAAAATAGCATTGAAGTTGGACTAAACATATTCCAAATTAGTGGTATATCTCACCTCCTATACCTAAACTTTGGTACTCAATTACACAAAACTATATAATTGAGCATAATCTGTTCAATTTCATTCACAAATGAAAAGAGAAGAAAAGAGAAAATAGCCAACAAAACTTATTTTCTCCTAAAACTTTCCACCCAGTTGATCTTGTAAGACTCTCTCTAGAAAAATAAAAGATGGAAGAGGAGAGAATAGAAGAATCTTAGATGAGTCGATGTGTGATTTTGCAGTAGCCCTTGACCCCCATTTATAGTGCTACCTCAGCGCTTCTACTGCCTAGAATAATTGCCCAATTAGAGCATTCAACCATTACCTGTTTTTTTAATCTGTGTACATGTTTCTTGGTAAGTCAACAACTCAAATATTTTAGCTTTGAATTTCGCTGGTCAAGCGCCAGCCTTGATTGCAAGAATTACCTCATGTGGAAAACTATTAAGCAAACTCAATTTTGGAGCCTGAGCATGCACTGGGTCTCTAAACATTGGATAGAATGGAGCTAAACGGACAGGCCCACATGATGAAGGAAAGAGAAAAGGAAGAAGACAGCTGATGGGCGGCGAGGACGCAAAAACAGGCCTACAAGTTGGAGAGAGATGAAAGCAAGAGCTGGGTTCTTGCATGCATGGGCATGTGTATGATTGGGCCCAGGCTAGACACAAAGATCATGCCCGTTCGGGAGGAAGGAAGAGAAAGAGAACTTGGAGTTGAGGCATGCGCTGAGACTAAGGGAACATGGATCACGACTGGACGTTTTCTTTTCGTTTTTTTCCATTTGTTGTTGGGCGGATTGGACTAGAATTTAGGTCTTGAAGAAAACGGATCAACTTCGTCGATTTTATACTTAAATTCGTATTTTTTCTTATCTGAAAATTATACAAGTTATACGTTATTTTCTCTTGGAAACACATCCCAAAGACTTTAAGAACATACAAAGTGGGAGTAAAATTTTACATAAAAAATGTGAATTATCAACTCCCTTACATCGGAACTTTGCTAGTCCTCGAGCAAAAAATAATAATAACAAATGTATTCATTC
>JAKOGI010000234.1:0-47500 GCA_029747015.1 Carnegiea gigantea | reverse complement strand
CCCACATGATGAGGGAAAGAGAAAGGAAGAAGGGAGCTGATCGGCCATGAGGGAGCAAAAATAGGCCCACAAGTTGGAGAGGGATGCAAAGCAAGAGCTGGGTTCCTGCATGTATGCACATGCTTATGATTGGGCCTCGGCTGCACATAAAGATCAGGCCCCTTCATGAGGAAGAAAGAGAAAGAGAGCTTAGAGATAAGGCATCACTGGGACTAAGGGAACATGGACCAAACAGCTGGACTGGGCTAGAATTTAGTTCTTGAAGAAAACAGATCAACTTTGCCGATTTTGTGATAAAATTCTTATTTCTTCTTACCTAAAATCATAAAAGTTATACATTATTTTCACTTGAAACTATATCTCGAAGACTTTAAGAATAGGTAAAGTGGGAGTAAAATTTTACATTAAAAATATGAATTATCAACTCCTTTACATCAAAACTTTGCTCGTCCTTGAGCAAAGAATAATAATAATGCGTATATTCATTCAACCCATCAAGCAAAACAAGATTATGGAAGAAAATCAAATAGTCAAACTACACCTGCCTAGTAAAAATCATGTGGATGAGCTCACTACCATCCTACGAATCATTATCATCGAATATCAACTAAGTCAATAGGCCAAGAGTCAAGCTAATTAAGCACACAATGAAATCATGTAACAAGCGTTAAGTGCAAAACTTCACCATACATAACAAAAATGACAATAACATCTTTAAATTCAAATCTCCAATGCGTAATCAATTTATTAGTTTTTTGTGTTTTCTTTTTTTCTGAATTTTTTAATCTTTTTTTTTGAATTTCACTTGATTCCATGTGTTTTCTTGAGTAGATAAAGATATACATGAAGATGACACTTAGAGAAATATTTAGTAAACGTTCAAATATTACAAACATGAATAAAGATAGGACCTGAACATTGGTACTGAAATCAAAACATAATTAATTCAACTAATTCTATTTATTAATTGAAAATTCAATGGTAACTTTGTACTTATTAAGTACTCATAATGCAATTAAAAATGGGAATTAATTCCAAACTTAATACATAAAGACATAAGTACAATAAAAATTTTAGCCATCAACTAGTTAAAAATAGAAGGCATCTCTAAAGGACATGTGTTATACGAATCATATCCACGAAATAAGAATAGGGCATGGATAATCCAAACATTCAAACTTTTCCCAAAATCAAATTCAGATGTCAAAAATTTCAATTTTCCTCAAGTTTTTCATTTGCCTTCCCCCCTACTCCTGAATCTTACATTGTCCTCAGTAAAAAAGACAACAATAAAGAAAAACATGAATAAAGGAGCGACACAATTAGACAACATGAAGAAAGCATTTTATAAAAGTCCACCAAGCCAACTCCAAAGGTTCCTTCAAAACCGTTACAAACCACAAAAGCCAAAATCCAAGTGAAGCGTCAGATTCTAAGAAACAAAAAGACTTTCAAAGAAAAACAAAAGCAAAGATCTCAAACTCACTAAAAAGATTGGATTACCTCCTAACAAATGCTAAGTTCTAAGTTTTTACCCAGACTTGGCCCCATCCACTAATCATAGTAAACTAGGTCTACCAAATTAATGGACTCAATCAAACTAAACTCAATCTCATTAGTTACAATAGGTTTTAGATACGGGCCATTAACCATAGGAACTCGACCATCTTGGAGATCGAAAATTTGGACCGCAACTAGAGGGAAACACTTGTTGGACAATAAAATGACGATTCCATCTAAATCTCAACTTGTTAGGAAACAATTTAAGCTTAGAATTAAAAAGACAAACCATTTGATTAGGTTCAAAAGATTTATGAGAAATCATTTTATCATGAAACACTTTGGTTTTGGCTCTATAAGCCTTAACATTCTTATAGGCTTCATTACGCAATTCATTCAACTCATTTAATTAAAGTCTATCGTTAGAACCCGCTTGTTTCATCTCAAAATTAAAAGCTTTAATAGCACAAAGACAGTGTTTTAATTCAATTGACAAGTGACAAGGTTTACTAAAAAGAAGTCGGTAAGGAGACATTCCAATGAAAGTCTTATAAGCAATATGATAGGATGAAAGAGCATCATCTAATCTCAAAGGCCATTCTTTCCTATCAAGTCGAGCCGTTTTCTTAAGTATAGACTTGATCTCATACTTAGACACCTCAACATGACCACTAGTGTGTGGGTGATAGGGATAACTGCTTTATGAGTCATAAAATATTTTTTAAGCAAAGCCTCAAAAGAATTGATGGTAAAAGTGACTACCTCTATCATTAATAAAAGCACCAAGGGTCCTAAACCGGCAGAATATGCACTCTTTTATGAATTTGACCAGAACCTTATGGTTATTGGTCCAAGTAGCCAAAGCTTCCATCACTTTGACACATAATCAATGACAACTAATATGTACACAAAGCCAAATAATGGGGGAAAGGCCGATAACATCAATGGCCCACGCATCAAATTTCTTGACAATTAAAATTTAGGGAAGGGCCAACATATCATAATAGGATAAGGAACTTGTATGCTGATGACGCTTACAAGTAAGAAAAAAACAGTGAGCATCAGGAAATAGAGTGGGCTAATAAAAACCCAATTTGTAGGACTTTAGCAACTGTCCTACAAACTCCAAAATGGCTACGATGAGCACAAGGGTAACAAAAGGATAGCATACTATGGATTTCACACTCAAGGACACACATTTCAAACCACTTGGTCAGGATTATGTGTAAAAGATAAGGGTCTTCCCAAAATAGTAATATCTTACTTGTAAGAAGAATGTATATTTCTCTTGTTTAGACCAGTCAGGAGGAATCTTTATAGTGGCAAGGTGATTCACAATGTGAACAACCAAGGGAGAGGGGCATGTGACACAACAAATAGTTGCTCATTAGTAAAATGGTTAGAAAAATCTAACTAAGTCATCAGTATACTTAATAAAGATTCTAGGCAAGTGGTTTGCAACTGAATTTTTAGAATTTTCTTAGCGTTTATCTCAATATCAAACTCTTGAAGCAACAAAATCTTCCTAATGAGTAGAGGTTTGGTGTCATTCCTAAGTGAACACAATCACTTTTGAGCACAAAAGGTATAGATGAAATTTATCAAGTCCAAATACTATAACTAGAGTCTCTTTTTCAATAGTGGAATAATTCTTTTGATTATCAGTTAGAGTCCACTAGCATATTAAATGACATGAGGCATTCTATTGACCATTTGACCCAAAACAACCCCATGAGCCAAATTAGATGCATCACACATAATCTAAAAAGGAAGAAAAAAATCAAGCGATTGTACAATAGGGGCTAACACCAATAAAGATAAGAGCTTTTCAGAAGCTTCCATATAAGACTTATCAGACAAGAAGTAGTATCTTTTGAAAGAGGTTTAGTAAGAGACATGACCCCTTTACTAAAGTCTTTACTAAATATGCTATAGAAACCAGCATGACCAAGGAAAGATCTAACTTGCTTCAAAGAAGTAGGAACACATAGATGAGAAATCAGATCAACCTTGCCTTTATCAACCTCAATTCCCCAGCAACGGTGCAAAAAACTGAATGTGGGTTTTATGCTCAGTTTTAAAGGCCCTTTTCACTTGCAAGTGCACATGATCAATTGTATATTGGCAAATATAGCGTGTCGATTTCACAAGGAACAATAACAATGTCAAATTTAATTTTTCTAATTAAAAAGAATAATTCATGGGAGGAGTTCAATTATCAAACTAAAGTAAAGAAACAAAAGAAAAGAATGAATCAAGAAAACATAGAGAAATCAAATTACAGAAAGATCTAGGATTTCATATTTCACCAATGATTTAAATATTGAGTTACTAATGCAAATGGGGGTTTAATTATTCACTTATTCAACCTAAGCTTAGCTGAGTGGATGAGTGATTTTGCACTAGCCCTTTACCCCCATTTATGGTGCTGCCTCAACCCTTCTATTGCCCAGAATAATTGCCCTGAATAATGTATTCGACCGTTGCATTCTTAATCTGCATACACAATTCTTAGCAAGTCAATAGCTAAAATGTTTTAGCTTTGAATTTCGCTGGTCAAGCGCTAGCCTTGATTGCAAGAATTACATCATGTGGAAAATTAGTGGGAAAACTCAATTTGAAACCTGTGCATGTGCTAAGTCACTAGACATTGGACCCAAGGGAGCAAAACGGACAGGCCTGCATGATGAAGGAAAGAGAAAGAAAGAAGGGAGCTGATGGGTTATGAGGGAGCAAAATAAGGCCCACAAGTTGGAGAGAGATGAGAAGCGAGAACTGGGTTCCTGTATGTATGGGCATGCATATGATTGGGCTTAGGTTACAGGCAAAGATCAGGCCGTTCGTGAGAAAGGAAGAGAAAGAGAGCTTGGAGCTGAGGCATGTGCTGGAACCAGGGGAACACGAACCACATGACTGGGGTTTTTCCTTTGTTTCTCATTTGCTGTTAGGCAGACTGTGCCAAGCAGGTTGGGCTATAATTTTAGGTCTTAAAGAAAACATATGAACTTCGTCAAGTTTTTACTCAAAAATTTGTATTTATTCTCAGCTGAAAATCGTAAAATTGTGCATTATTTTCTCTTGAAAATACATCTGAAAGACTTCAAGAATAGGTAAAGTGGGAGTCAAATCTCACATAAAAATATAAATTATCATACAATCTCAAGCTTGCTTTTGGAATCTCGAATAAACCCCAGAGAGGTTGAGGTAGGGCTAGTCAAAAAACTCATACCAGCCTAAAACCCGTAAAACTCGCCCTAGCGTGAATGGGTGTGGGTGGTGTAAATGAAAAAAAAAAAAAGGATATGGGACGAGTATTACTAAAATGGGTAAGGGTATGGGTATAGGTCATACATGCCACATACCCGTTTGATCAATACCCGTCCCATACTTGCCTCATATCACCCCATATAAAATCCATACCCCATTTGTTTACAGTTCTAATTTGTTACTTGTACTTATATATTTTGCTAGTTGTTTTGAGTTGTATGGTATTCAAGACTTCAGTTGAACATTTTTTTAGAGCTGTAATTGTCAACTGCTAATTTATTACTTTGATTGGTAATCCTTTAGTTGTATTCTATGTAATATGATGTTGGGAACTTGGTGTTAATATGACATATTAGCTAGTTGATGTCAATATAGGTAGAAAGTGGGTTTATTTCTTTTTTATCTGTATGTACCCGAATAAAACTCGCGTACCCATTATACCAAATGAGTATGGGTATAATTTTACAATACCCAGTTGATATGGGCATAGGTATGGATATTAATTTTGAAAATAAGTATGGGTGAGGATACGGCTAAACCCGCCCCGTACCCACCCCATTGCCAACCCTAGTTTGGGCTTCACCATGCTACTTTACTATAACTATAAGAGCAATCATGGTCCTAAACAATCTCTGGCTAGCTTTGGGAT
Organism: Carnegiea gigantea; assembly: GCA_029747015.1. NCBI lineage: Eukaryota > Viridiplantae > Streptophyta > Magnoliopsida > Caryophyllales > Cactaceae > Carnegiea > Carnegiea gigantea. The sequence goes on along the minus strand of JAKOGI010000234.1, from coordinate 42,084 downwards.
CTCTAATACTTGCATACTTTTGAGGTACAATCCTCTGACTATGCTAAACTACCATAACATGCATGGAGGATATGACCACTTTCATCCCTAAGAAATCTACATTATTCTGTGACCTCTTGAGCTCTTAGAAACTATAATCAAGTTTCAAAATCCCCCATTATGTTTAAACTAAAAAAAGGTGGGTCCTTTATTAAAATATTCAGTAAGGCATTTGAAAGAGTTGTCTCATGAAAGACCTTGCTATTTACAAGACCTTCATTGGTAGAGGTTTTATCCATTAATATTCACCGTGGAAATACCACAACGGAAGAAAATAGCTATCCAAGTGTAATAAGAAGTATTTGCCTCATGAGTTTCAAAGATGCTCATCAAAGGGGAAAGACGCATGGATAGACTAATTTTTGCGACGAGTTGAGCCATGCCCAGCTCGACGGTGTGAGCATAGAAGGAGCAGCTAAAACCAATGAAAAATCATCTAAATCTCAGCATTAAAAAGCGTAGGACAATATGTCATCATTGGAGTCTAGTAAAGAAGGAGTCAATCTAAAGGAATCTCAAGAGTCGAGGCCTTTCTAATTCAATCCTCAATCTAGTGGCAAACGCCTAAATAGAAAGAATATTGTTCAACCCAAAGTTATGATATTTTATACCCTTTTATTATCTAATACTTGTCCAAAATAAATTAAAAAATTAGAATTTTAATGATGTTTTTGATAATTTTGTAGGAATTGGAAAAACTAAAATATTTTGTTCAAACAAAATTAAGCTTTGGATCAAGTTGGGCATAGGAAAACGGAAAGAAGGGGGAAAAAAGGAAAAGTAAGACAATCACCTAACAGTACTGCGGTCCAGCTGCGTGATCGAGCGACCAGTTGAGCCCAGTTCAGCTTTTCCCATTCACGTGCTGGGCATGTGCCTTCCCCCACATATGCCGCGCGTGCCTTTCCTCCCTTCTGAGGTCTTTTCCTCTTTGACTTTGGGCTTGTCTACCTATCTTTCCGCGGCCCAGATTCTTACTAGGCCTAGCGTCGAGTGCCCAGAATTTCCCCCTTCCTTCTTCACTTAAAGAAGCACGCGGGGTGCACGTGATACTGTCACACACGCTACATGTTCTTTCCCCCTCTCCCTCTTTCTTCCTCTCTCTCCTCTATTTGTTAGAAAACCTGGTGAACCCCCCTTTTTTTGCTACGCCTTTCAACCTTTTCATCCTCCCCACCATAGCCGTCCATCTCCCGTCCTTAATTTCTTTTCTTGTTCTCTCTTCTCCTTCATACATCCATTTAGCCGTTATTTTCATCATCATTACCATCATTAATTCTATCATCAGCTTTCTTCATCTCGTTAATTGGATGATTAATGAACAGGGAACGACTTGATGGTTATGGAGATTAATGACTTAGGAGGTTTACTTCTAGGCTATATATCTTCTTGATGTTTTCGGTTTCAGATTTAGTTTTTAGATTTTCAAGTACTGTAATTTTTTAAGGTTTTCATTTGATTCAAGTGATAATATGGGGTTTTGGAGTTGAGTTTGTTGAGATCCTTGCTCTATTTCGAATTTGGGTTCCATTTTATTACAAAATTTGCTGTTTGTGGTTCCAAATAGCTCTAGTTCAAGTTTGGGTATTCGATTCTAGTGATCTAGGTTCAGGTTCACAGTAAAGCAGCAAATGAAGTTCCGTCTTTTCTACTTCTTTAGCCCTTGTTTTCTTCTTATATGTCTCATTTCCTTTACCTCTGTTTCTATTTGATATTTTTGTTGTTTCTAATTTTCAATTGTTACGATTTTCATTAGTTTCACACTTCTCATGGTTCAAATAAAAGACATAGATAATTTTTATGCTTTGAATTTTTTTTGCTTTTTGCAGCCATTTGTCCACAAAGATTGTAAAGGCATAAAATGTTTATCGTTTTCATGTCTTCATCTTAGTTGGTTCACTAGCATTTGGTTTTGGTTGACTTTTTGATGGAGTAAATTTATATGTTTATTCTAGATGCCTGTTATTTAGATAGAGAGAGAGAGAGAGAGTTTTTGATCTATTTATTTGTTTATTTATAATTATTGCTCCTATTTCATCTTACCATTAGTTTTTTTTTTTCTGTGATCTAATTTCATACCTCATCTCTATAGATCAACCCTCAAGTACTAAAACAGTAAACCGTATGCTTGCAGAAAATCACAACAAGTTTTTGATGCTGTTACCGGAGATGAATTTAGGAAATAGGTTGCATGTCGAATTGAATCGTCGTTTAGTCGATTAAGGTGTTTATCTTTCATTTCATCCTTTTTTATTTTTGATTTTGTTTGGGGGTTGGTGTAGTTTTAGTTGTTTTAGTTTTTTTTAAAGTTTAGATTTCTTTTTTTTTTTAAATTTTTGATTAGAGTTTTTATTTTGATTTTTATTTTGTTTGATTTATTTTGGTTTTTGTGACTAATTTTTTGTTGAAGGAAAAAAAATCAGAAATAACAGTTTGGTTTGCATAGTGATGGCAAAATTGAAGAAGAAAACAACAATGTGCAGGTTTTTTTTTTGGGAATTTTAGATTCTAATTTGATTCTTCCTTGGCTAATATGGTGCTTATTTTGGTTTTCTGATATTTTTAGTGGGTTCTTAGGAATTTTTAGAGTCTAAGTGAACTTGTGTGGAATTTTGAGGCATTTTTGGAATTTGCAGAAATTTCTGGAAATAATTTTCTATTTTGATATTTCTACACTGTTCTAGGACAGGAAAAATTTGGAAAAAAAATATATTCATGTTCTGTATGAATGTGCTGAATTTTCTATGTAATGTTTTGATTTTGGAGTTTGATTTTCTATTTTAATTTTATGTTTATCTTTTGTTTTTGTAATTTTGGTTTATTTTCTATTTTCTTTTAGTTCATTTTGTGTTTTCTATTTTTGTTTTATTTTAGGGTTAGTTTCTTTTTGTTTTTGTTTTGTGTGCAAAAAGAAGAAAGAAATAAAAATCCCAAAAAAAAAATCAAAAACCAAAAGAAAAAAATCAGAAAAAGAAAAAGGCCAAAAATATTTTTGGTTTGTGAAGGTGTGGGCATTACATGATTGGTTGGGTTAGAGACCCTCAGAGCAAAAGACTCATTCGAAGTAAACTTGATCCTGAGCTAGAACACAAACCTGAACCTGACCCTGAACTTGAACTTAAAGAAATGGCTCAAGAGAGAACTTTAAAAGATATTTTTGATCCTCACAGGACCACTTTGCCATCCTATTTTAATCTGCCTAACCTAGGACCTAATGTGACCTTCGAATTGAGACCTCATTACATTCAAATGCTCTCTAAATTTACTAGCTCAAAGGATGCATATTTGTTTTTAACGGATTTGAAGAAGTAGGTTCCATGATGCATTTTCCTAATATTTTAGTTGATGTTGTGCAAATGAAATTAATTTCTTTTGCTTCAAAAGATTATGCTAAGTGATGGATGTATGGCTGGGCTACTAATTCTGTTTCTTCTTGGAATGAGTTTGTTAAGTTGTTCTTAATAAAATATTTTTCAATTATCAAGACTGTTAAGCTAAGGAATGAAATTAAATTTATTCAACTAGAAAGGGAAGCAATTTGGCACAAATACTTGGATAGGTTTGTGCCAAATTGTTTATGAAGGACTTGACCAACAAACTAGAACCATGTTGGAGTCCATGTGCCAGGGTGACTTTCTTTCTAAAAGTGCCACTACTGCTTGGAAGTTTCTAGAGGACTCAGTTGAAAATACTATGTAGTGAGAAACTACTAGAGATAACAATTTAAGTTCTAGATTTGCTAAGGGTGGGATGTATTCTAATTTTGATGTGAGTCCTCTTGAGTCTAAGATTATAGTTTTAGAGAACATGTTGAAGGGGTTATCTGTTCAAATTTCTCAGATTTCTCAAACTTCTACGATGTCATGTTCTTGCTGTCAAACCTTAGATTATTTATTAAGTGCATGACCTTATTTTGCTCATAAATTATCAATTAGACAGGAGCAAGTAAGCATGGCCTTTTAAAGACCTAAGAATGACCCATTTTCCCCTTACTATAAACCAGGGTGGAGAAATCACCCTAAAGTTTCTTGGAGTAATGGATCAAATACTGCAGTTCCTAACTCCAGTTCGGAGTGTTTTCTGGAAACAACTCCCAATCCACCCCATCCCCCATCATTCTAACTCTTTTCAGAAACCGGCTTTCCAAAGTGTGCCTAATGTAGAGTTGAGAATATCTGACCTGATATGATAACAAGATACGAATTCGACTCGAAATTACTGAGAGAAACTCGACCCTAACTCCAATCGAGCCATATTGATTTCAACTCAAATTCGACATGATTTGACCATTTGGCATGAAAACATGTTAATATTTCAATTTAAGGCAAGCCCAGGCTATTTTTAAAATCGGTACGAAATTGGCCCATTTATTAAATGGGTCGACCTGGACCAACTATTTCCCAGCTCTAGCCTATTGCACCTAGATCTCCACATGCTGTTGCTTAAGTTCAACCTCGTCCTAGTTATACTGACATTGAGAAGATTGAGAGGAGAACTAATAATAATGTGGAGAGGATGATTAATGCTAATATGAAAAAATGATGAAAATCATGATTGAGTAAATTTTCCAATTAGCATCATTTTCTAGGGAGTCAGGTACTTTTCCTAGTCAGTAAGAGGTGAACCATAAAGATCTTCTCTCATCTTCTTCTGGAATTAACCCTAATGTGATTATAAAGAAAGTGAATGTACTTATATCTCTTAGATCAGGTCGAGAAATTGATATTCAAGTTGGAAATCCGAATGAACCCTGCAAATACCCTCACAGTTTCTTCCAAAATTCTTCTCCCTTCTCTTTTGTCTCCAGAAACTAGTTCAGCCAGTAAGTCAGGGGATACTACAATTGGTTTTCCTAGTGATTCTTCTAATCCTCTGCCTTCTAACTCACATTCTATTAAAAAGGAAACTAAGGACAAAAATTTTATTGATTTAGTGCATCCCTCATCTCCTAAAGATTCTTCTTTGCCGTTTCTATAGAGAGAGTTCATAAATCTTTGTCTCCTTTCCCTTAGGCTAAAAAAAGAAAGACTAAGCTCATGCTAATGAGATGAGAGAGGCCTTCTCTCATGTCAAAATTAACATTCATTTACTCGATGCTATTCAGTAGATGCCTCCATATACTAGATTTTTGAAGGATATATATACTAACAAAAGAGCCACAAGTGTTTCAAAGAAGACTTTCTTAGCTTCTGGTGTTAGTTCCATCATTTCTCATCAGATCCCAATGAAGTACAACAACCTCGATTGCCCTACTAATTCTATAGTCATAGGGGGCCAACTTATTCATATAGCATTGCTTGATTTAAGGCTTACTGTCAATTTGATACCATTCACTGAGTATGAGAGGCTAGGGTTAGGTGAGCTAAAACCTACCAAGACAGTCATTTAATTAGCTAATAGGTTGACCAGGTTACCTAGGGTTGTAGTTGACGATGTGCTGATTAGAGTAGGTGAATTCATTTACCCTATGGATTTTATTGTGCTTAAGACCGAGAAAGTGGCTAACACTACCAGTCAGGTCCTTGTCATTTTAGGGCTCCTTTCTTGGCCACTGCAAATACCCTTATTAATTGTAGAAATGGCATGATAAGACCATCTTTTAGTAACATGACCGCATAATTGAGCATCTTAATCTGTAAAGGCAACCGACTAGTTTTGATGATATGGAATTTTCTACTCTTAACTAGGCAGAAGATTCTGTATTGACATGTTTGCTACTAAGTACGAGTCTTTTCTGATTGATGATGAACCTGTATATGACGTGTTTGAATTTGATGAGTTGTGCTCTTCTGCCACTATTTGATTACTTCTACTTCTAATTCTGTTTCCCCTCACACTTCTCTTGAATTAAAACTTCTTCTTGCCTCTCTTAAGTACTCATTTCTAGGATCCTATGAATCCTTACTTGTGATTATTACTTTTGACTTAGATCGGGGCCAGGAGGAAAAACTTATTACCTTATTAAGAGAGACCAAGGAAGTCTTAGGTTAGCCTTTAGGGGATATCAAGATTATTAGCCCCTCAATTATGCAACATAGATTCCATTTAGAGAAAACGCTAGGCCCCACCAAGATCATTAAAGGCATTTGAACCCAACCTTATATGAAATAGTTAGGAAGGAAGTACTTAAGTGGTTAGACCATGGGATTATCTATCCCATTTCTGATAGTGAATAGGTTATCCTTGTTCAAATTGTTCATCAGAAGATCGGTATTACCATGATTAGGAATGACAAGAATAAGTTATTGCTTACTCGAGTCCAATATGGGTGGCATGTTTCTATTGACTACAGGAAATTAAATGTCGTTACTGGGAAATACTATATTTTTCGCTGCCCTTTCTTAACCAGATGTTAGAGAGGTTAGCTAGACATTCATTCTATTACTTTTTAGACAGATACCTTGGTTGTACTCAGATCTCTATTACTCTTGAGGATTAAGAGAATACTATTTCTGCATGTTCATTTGGTACATATGCCTTTAGGGGAATGCTCTTGGACTTTGTAATGCCCCTACTACATTTCAGCAGTGTATGATTTCTGTTTTCTGTTCTCATTGATGAGACCAGTCAGGGAGTAAATGACAAGTTGGAGCGATGGAGACAATCTTTGAAATCTAGAGGTTTCCGTATTAGTAGATCGAAAATGGAATACCTTCATTGCTGTTTCAGTGGAAGGGTAGAGGTGAGGGGTGAAGTCACCTTGGATGGGATGATGATACCAAAGGTCGATAAGTTCAAGTATCTAGGCTCGATCATTCAGCAGAATGGGGATATTGATGAAGATGTTAACCATAGAATAAGAGTGGATTGGAAAAAATGGAAGTATACCTCAGGTGTGCTGTGTGATAAGAGGATGTCTGTAAAATTAAAAGGCAAAGTTTATCGTACGGTAGTTAGACCGGCTGTAATGTATAGATCGGAGTGTTGGCCTCTAAAAAAGACTTAGGTTCAAAGGTTGATGGTAGCAGAGATGAGGATGATTAGGTGGATGTGTGGTTATACGAGAATAGACAGAATTAGGAATAAGGTTATCAGAGACTTAGTTAAAGTGGCCCCCATCGAAGATAAGATGAGATAATTAAGACTCTGATGGTTTGGTCTTGTGAAAAGAAGGAGCGTGGATACTCCATAAGGAGATGTGAGAGGATTAACATCCTCGAAGGTAAAAGAGGGAAGGGACGACCAAAGAAGAGTTTGGACGAGGTGATTAGAGAGGACTTGAGAGTTACAGGATTAACGGAGGACGTGGCTCAGGATAGAAAACGTTGGCGGGATAGGATTAAGTTCTTAGATCGCAGAGAGGTGGCCTCGTAGTCAGTCTTTTCAGTTGCAGTAGGGTAGTTTTGGTAGTGGTGTCATGTTTGTCTGCAGAAAGTACTTTCATCTGGGAAGTGACAGCGTTTGCTTACCTCTGGTTATTAAGGTATATTACCCTCCTTTGCTTTATTGTTCCTTTGTTTCATAGCTACGACAACTTGATTTTGCTTATGCATCTTACTCATTTTTTGGCTATTGTGTTCTTCATTTCCTCATTAAATGTTTTCCCAAAATCCTTCTTTCATAAAACTTGTCACAAAATTGTGTTTGTGGGTCTCTTGGAATCAGTCTCTCTACGGGTAGGGATACCGGTGGGGATAAGGTTGCCTACATTTGGATCTCCCCAGACCCTGCGAAAGCAGGACCTACACTGGGAGGTGTTGTTGTGTTGTTGTTGTATGATTTCTACTTTCTCATTTAGTTGAGGAGTGTATAAGTTTTCATGGATAGCTTCTCTATGTTTGGATCTTCTTTTGATGATCGTTTGTCTAATTTGAGAAAAGTGTTGCAAAGGTGTAGGGAGAAAAATAAGAATTTGAATTAGGAGAAATGTCATTTCATAGTGAAAAAGGGAATAGTCGTAGGTCATATTATTTCTAGAGTTGGAATTGAAGTTGATAAGGTTAAGCCTGATTTGATTATTAATCTCCCCCCTCCCACTTATGTGAAAGAGGTGAGGTCTTTTATTGGATATGATAGTTTTATTATTGTTTTATTAAGGACTTTAGTAAGATAGCTAAGCCTTTGACTAATCTTTTAGGTAAAGATGTTCCGTTTCACTTCTCTAAGGAGCGTTTTGTGGCATTTACTAACCTTAAAGAAGCCTTGACCTCTGCTCTCGTTCTTCATCCTCCCATCTCAGAAGAGCTCTGTGAGCTAATGTGTGACATATATGATTATGCTATTGGGGTTATTTCAGGTAACGTGTTTATAAGAAGTCCCATGTTATTTATTATGCTAGTCACACTCTAAATGATGCCCAACTGAATTATACTATCACCGCGAAAGAATTCTATCTGTGATCATTAGTTTTGAAAAGTTTAGACCATACCTTGTTAGGTTTCAGGTGATTGTTTATACTTGATCACTATGCTGTTAAGCACCTTCTTTCTAAGGAGGATGCTAAGCTTAGACTTGTGAGGTGGATTTTGCTTCTGCAAGAATTTAATTATGAAATTAGGGATAAGAAAAGTTTTGAGAATCTTGTTGCTAACCACTAACCTAGGATTGTCAGTGGTAAAGAGCTTGAGTCCCACATTTCTGAATGCCCTAATGAGCAGTTATTTGCAGTTCACCCTGATCCTCAGTATGCAGATATTGTAAACTACTTAGTGTCTAGTAGGATTCGTGAGGGCTGGACTAAGAATGGTAGGAACTTGTTCTTCCACCATGTTAAGTTCTTTATGCAATTGTGTGTGGGAGGTTTGTGGGTCTGGGCTTTAGTCTGGGCTTTGACATTCCTCTTTCTTTGGCTCATTCAGGTCCACTAGCTACCCCTGAGATAAGGGCCAGTAAGCTGGGCTCGCTTACCCTTGTAAAAAAAAATTTTAAAAATGTGAAGTTCTTTATTTAGGATGACACTTACTTGTTTAAGTATTTTTCTAACCAAGTTTTTAGGAGATGTATTCCCAACCATGAGATTAGGAGTATTTCAATGTGGTTTTTTATGGGGGACATTTTAGTGGGAGAAAGACAACAGCTAAAGTTTTTCAATGTGGTTTTTTATCATCCTATATTATTTGAGGATGTTTTTGGGCATTGTAAGAGTTACCTTGTGTGCTAGCAGTTAGATAGGATTAGTAAGAGAGATATGATGCCACTTAATCCCATCATTGTGGTGGAGATTTTGACATTTGGGGTATAGATTTCAGGGGACCATTTTCATCTTCTTTTGAGAATGAGTATATTTTGTTAGCTGTGGACTATATTTCTAAGTGGGTAGATGTCATCCTTATTAGGAGCAGTGATGCTAAGGTAGTTGTCAAGTTCCTTAAGAGAACATATTTGCTAGATTTGGCATACCTCAAGCTATCTTTAGTGATTAGGGTACCCACTTTACTAGTGGGTCTTTTGATGCTTTGTTGAGGGGGTACTCTATATTCTATAGACTTGCTACCCCATATCATCCACATACTAGTAGCTAGGTTGAAGTCTCCACTAGGTAGATTAAGAAAATTTTTAAAAAGACTGTGAGCAATTATAGAAAAGATTGGGCCGATAGGCTTGTAGATGGTTTATGGGCATATAGGAGGGCTTTCAAAACTCACTTAGGCATGTCACCTTAAAAGGTTATTTAGGTTAAGCCTTATCATCTGCTTATTGAGATAGAGCATAGAGCTTGGTGGGCCATTAATATGCTTAACTATGACTTAACTCAGGGTGGTGAGGAGACGAGACTACAACTGAGTGAGCTGGAAGAGATAAGAGTTGAGGCATATGAGAGTGCTCGATTTACAAAAAGAGGGCTAATTTATTTCATGATAGACATATTCTTAGGAAAGAGTTTGCCCAGGAATGAAGGTGCTCTTATATGATTCTAAGGTTTACCTTGTTCTAGGGAAATTGAGGTCTTGAGGGACGGGTCCCTATGTTGTCTCACATGTTTTTCCCTATAGTGCAATCGAGATACAGGATCCTAAGAGTGGTGCCCAGCTTAAGGTCGATGACCAGAGGTTGAAACAATTTCTAGAGCTGTCAAACACAGAGGATGTGAAGTGTCTGATACTCTACTACCTGAGTCCTGAGGAGTGATGTGCTACCGAGTAGTTCGAGTGTATCCAGCACTTGACCTGGTTTGCTTGGAAGTTCTTCCCCTTCGTTCTCTTTTTCTTATTTTTTTTCATTTTCTTTTTGTATTTTTGGGTGCTTTTCTTTTATTTTTCCTTTTCTGTATATGCTTGTATATTTGAGTTTTAAAGCCTTGTCCTTTTTCTTTCTTTTTGAGTCTTATTTTTCGTTTTGTATATTTGTTTTTCTTTTTGGTTTGTATTTTTTGTTTTATGTTTCCTTTCACTTCTAATGAGGACATTATCTAATTTAGATGCGGGGGTGAGGAAAATTTGTTTCAAAAAAAAAGAGAAAAAAAGAAAAACATTAAAAAATTTTTAAAATCCGAAAAGATTTTTGTTTTATTTTTGGGGAATCTATGTGCCATTCTAATTGGTTATGTTCTCTTGTACCTTAGCCGTTAGGTTGTATATAGGTGTGGTGTGTGTGATGGAACTTAGTCTGAATTACTCAGTCCTAACCCCCAACTTTTTTCGATAGCAAGCTTGACTTTGTTAGATAACCTGTAAGATATTGTGCCTTAACCACTAATTCATAGTTTTTCGTATCACATTTTTCTTTTCATGTTTGTCTCTTCTGTAATTATATCTCTCGGACTTGTTTTGATTCTTTTTGACATTATATTTAGCATGTGCATTATGATAATATGATAGAAGCATTCATTTGTTTTGTGAACCATATAGCCAAATTGCCACCTGATTGGAATGTTTTACCCTTTGCTAACCATTTGAGTCTTGACTGTTTTTGTTGTGAATCCTTCATTTTAGCCTTGGCCTAAACACTCTTTCTTATACCTAATCTAAGATTAGTGGAGTAACAGTTCAATATATGATGGGTATCTTTTGGGTGTTTATGTAATAGGTGGTTGACTTTTGATAATATGGGTGGTGATTTATTATGACCATTTGGAAAATGAGATGAGTTCTTTTATGCCTTTCATTCATTTTTCTTTATTAAGAAAAAAAGGAGAAAAGAAAAGAAAAAAAAATGAAAGAAAAAAATTTAAAAAAAGTTCAAAAAGGATAAGAGTGCTTGGCATGAATGTGTAGTGATTGTATATACTAATTTCAAATGGTTCATTTTTGAGAGGTGTGGTTTATTTTGTTCTAAGTTTTGGAAGAATGATTGTTATAGTTATTGGAAGTGTTGAGTTGCTCATCAGCTACTTGGCTTTTAGCTCTGCATTTTCCTAAATTATTTGTTCCTCTTTTAATCCTTTACCCTTAGCCTCATTATAACCCTTGTTAAATCCTCTTGATTATCGTGTTGCATATTGCATTTGAGTGATGGAGAATTGAGAATCTTAGCAAATGTATGATAACTTGTATGATTGGAAGATAAAATGAGTGAACCTTGTTATATCTTAACATGTGAACTGGAGTGTTCCACTTATTCCTAAAGTGATAATCTACTAGTCAAATTTGTACATGTATTCTAAGTGGGGTGAAAGATTGCATATAGATGTCATTAGTGGAAACTAAGAGTTTCATGATGTGTGCATTGTGTTTATATATGATATATTGCTTTGATTACTTGAGTGATGTAGTTGGTTGGAATGTATACATATTTTCCCCCGTGTTATATATATGCATTTTTTGAAACCAAAAAGATCTTTGATTTTTCAATTTCATTTAAGATTTTGTGGGTATATCTTCTGCAAACCGTTAAAAGAACTTTCTTGTCCACTAGGGGATAACTTAGAGGTTTAAAGGGCTTGTTGCACATGCTAAGTGCAACCATGATTCATACGAAAGTGAGTTACGATTTTATTTTCCTTTTTTCTAAGATTTTTAGTTTTATTTTACTTGATGATAAGAAAAATTTAGGTGTGGGGTATTTATTTAGCCCAAAGTTATGATATTTATACCCTTTTATTATCTAAAATTTTCTCAAAATAAATTAGTAAATTAGAATTTTAATGATGTTTTTGATTATTTTTATGAAGTGGAAAAACTAAAATAATTTGTTCAAACAAGATTAAGCTTTGGATGAAGTTGGGCATAGGAAAAAGAAAAAAGGTGAGAAAAAAGGAAAATCAAGACAGCAGCCTAGCAACTAGGTCCAGTATCACAGTCTAGTCAGGTGACCCAACGACCGGCCAAGCCTAGTTGAACTTTGCCCAATCATGTGCTGGGCATGTGTGTTCCCCACATGTGCTGCGCACGTACCTTTCGTCCCCTTTTAGCTCTCTTCTTCTTGACTTTGGGCCTATCTACCCATATTTTTGTGGACCAGATTCTTGCTAGGTAAAGCATCGAGCTTGCCCAGAATTTCCCCATCCCTCCTTCACTTAAAGAAGCACGCAGGGTGCACGTGATACCCAATCAGCGACCCACCTTCTCAGTCTCCTTCCTCGCTCCTTATTAACCCGAGACCTCATTCGTCCCTCATTAATATAGTCATGCACGCTGCATATGCTTTCTTGCCCCCTATTTCTTCCTTTTGCTCTCGTCTGTTTTTTAGAAAACCCAATGAGTTTCCCACTTTTTTGTTGTGCCTTTTTTAACCTCTTTATCCTCCCAGCCATAACTGTCCATTTCCCTTCTTTAATTTCTTTTCTTGTTCTCCCTCCTCCTTCATTCATCCATTTAGCCGTTAGTTTCATCATCATTACCATCGTCATTTCGGTTGCTATTCATCATCAGCTTTCTTCATCTCATCAATTGTATGATTAATGAATAGTGAAGGACTCAACAGTTATAGGAAATTGCGGACTCAGGAGGTTTGCATCCAGGCTACAAAGTGAAGACAAGTAGCAAGAGATAACATAGAGTAGATAGTTGTAGATCTTCTTGACGTTTTCCCGTTTCAGATTTGGTTTTTAGATTTTCAAGTACTATTATTGTTTCAAGTTTTCATTTGATTCAAGTGATAATATGGCGTTCCATTTTATTACAAAATTTGCTCTTTATGGTTCTAAATAGCTCTAGTTCGAATTCGGGTACTAGATTCTAGTGTTCAGGATCAGTTCCAAAGCAAAGCAACAAGTGGAGTTCCCTCTTTTCTTCCTTTTTTTATCTTATCTGCTCTAGTTCCTTCACCTCTATTTCTGTTTGATATTCTTGTTGTTTGTTATTTTCAATTCTTGCGATTTTTATTATGTCATACCTCTCATGGTTCAAATAGAAGATAAAAATAACTTTTATGCTTTGATTTTTGCTTTTTGAAGCCAATTTGTCCATGAAGATCGAAAAGGCATAGAATGTTTATTATTTTCATGTTTTCATCTTAGTTGACTCACTAGGATTTGATTTGGGTTGACTTTTTGATGGAGCAAATTTATATGTTTATTCTAGATGCCTCTTACTTAGAGAGAGAGTTTTTGATCTATTTATTTATAATTATTGCTCTTATTTAATCCTCCCATTTTTTTCCGTGATCTAATTTCATACCTCATCTCTGTGGATTGACCCTGCAGTGCTATGATGATATACCATATGCTTATCAAAAATCACAGTAGATATTTAACTGCAAGGGAACATGAGTGTCTCAAAATATCCAAGTGACCATCATATTTCTTTAGGAATTCAAACAGGTTAAGGAAATAAATGAAATAAACATTCAATTTAGTGTGGTGTTAGGTCCTCTCCCTTTTGTGGAAGATCTTTTATGAACACAAGGGCAAGAAAGAAGCGGACATAAGCAGATTATCAATTCAAGGTAATGGCAAACCAGCAACACACAACCAAGGAAAAAGGTTGATGACCAGAAACGGTAATGGTATGGTCGTTGATCTTTTAGTGAATAAGACTTTAGTCTGCACTTGGTTCACCTACTACGTACCTAAGCCCTAGGTTCTTACAACTCTTTGCTTTGATTTTTTTAGCTTCTGAATTTATGGGGTAAAAAAAGTGTCGAGACCAGTCACATATAGGAGTGGGCATTCCATAATTAAGATCAACTTTTTGAGTTTTTTATTTGTTTATTTATGTTATTTTTTATTTTTTAAGCAAGGATTTTATATGTTTTCAGTAAATTTTTAGATAATTTTTCAATCATATTCTTCAAGATACAATTCTTTAATTTATATTAAACAAATTTGAGGGTGTGTGGTTTTTGAAGGAGACAAAATAAAATACAAACTAGTATCTAAATATTACTTTTTGTAAAAAAACATTTAAAAATACCTTAGATCTCATAAATTTATTTATCTCTTTTATTTTTAGGCCAGTGGTTAAGGATGAGGTTAATATTTTTATTAAAAAAAAATTTTGATTGAGGTTATTAGTGCTTTAGTCGCAAGCATGATTCATCCTTTCACCATGCATTGCAATGATATTTATATTATTTTTTGCAACATAAAAAATATATGCTTATATATAATACTTTTATTGGAGATCATGTTCTTCTAGCTGCATATTATCTAAAATAAATTTCAAAATAATAACTAATAGTTATTTCATTATGTTTTTATCTATTAGGAGGAAAGCGTATAAATTAATCGATGAAGATAGATTTAACACTTATATCTTTGAAAATTGTCAATTAATTAAAACTCTTATTAGTTTATAATAGTACAAAATAAAACAATGGAATAAAGAAAGTTAAATTGATCATGAACATAAAAGGAGAACAAAATAAAAAATATTAAATCAATGATAGGCTGTTTGCTCTAGATAAATAAATAAATGATAAAGACTCCCTCGAAAATAATTGATATTAGGATATTAAAGCCAAGATGGTAATGCTCACAACCTATGCCATATTTAAAAAAAGAAGAAGAAGAAGAAGAAGAAGAAGAAGAAAGAAGGCAATGCAAGGGACTCGTCTCATTTACAGTTTGTCAAAGGTCTTCTAGTTAGCAGTTGATGGAAATATGAGTTGACACGTCATCTAATAGTCAATCCAAGGACCACGTGTAAAGCAACAAAATTAAAAAAAATGAAAAAACCCTAAAAATCTCTAATTTCAATAGTAAGCTACATGGGTAAATAATAACATAGTCTAAGAGGTAAATAAACAAGAGTGGGTGTTAGGAATTTGTGCACAAACCCTAGATCTCTTAGATTGTGAGGTTATGAAGGTTCTACGCTTAGTGGTATCTTTCCCCGGGTGATTCGAAGCCAGGTTTGATCGTCTTCTACTGCAGGATTAAGGTAATTTTATATTCTTTAACTGATTATTATATTTCCTTCATTTGTGCCAGAGCCTGTTGGCTTGGTTTCTAGTTATATTGCTTGTATGCTGCCTCGTAATTCGTGTTGACTAACTATGATTCTTCATTATTGGCTTTTATTTTACCCTACGTAATTGAAATTTCATGCTCTTATTTCATGTGTAATTTCATGTAATTTTTTACAAAGTTATGGTTTGATTTAGAGCTTGATGAACTTTAATATGATACATTATTTATATAATTTGGTGAGTGTTTGGCGAGTAATTGAGTGTTGAAATTCCAGGTTTGTTCGCATGTACAAAACCCAATTTGATTGTTGAATCAATGATTTTTGTTCAATTTTCATCCAAATTGATTCGTGAATTGTTAGAAATACAGCTGATTTCTACTAAATGCCCTTGATTTGTTAGTTAATTTGGTTGGAATTCAATCGAATTTACGCAAAGAATGTGACAAATTTAGGGCTCATTTTTGTGATTTTGGGGTGAATTTGGATTTCAAAATTTGATTGTGTTCCAAATTGCAATTTGGTTGGTGTTGCCTAAGTTTTTTTTTTTTTTAGGGAATCAAAACCTTTGTTAATCCCAATCAATTTGGCCAAAACTTGGTTCCTAATTTTGTGAAAATTTTACAAATGGTGTTAGAGTTTGTGTCGAAAATATGCCATTCAATTTTGATCAATTTTAGCTATTAATTATTGCAATTGATTTGTATCTTCGGTTGCCCATAAAATTTTGACTAAAAGCCCTCGATTTGCACCAAGAATGACCGAGAATTGGTTGGAAATTGCAAAAACGTCACCGGCGAGTTCTAGGATTAGGGTTTTCTTTTATTGGATTGTTTTTAATCATTTTTCGGCCATTTTCTTTTCTAATTGATATGTGGAGTTTCTTTAGGTTGTGATTTCGTGCAAAAGCCCTCAGTGCCCAAACCAATTCAAATGCAATTTCTGCTGAAATTGTTAAAGCACGTTATAGGCAGCTACTACTATTTTTATTGAAGTGCTTGAGCTCAAATTTTGACCATATTGTCCATTTTTTTTGCAATTATTGACCCAAATAAATTCGAGAATACATTTAGAACAAGTCCTAATAGATTGATTGGATAAATTTTGGTGAAGAATGATATTTCTACTAGTAGTTTAGATCGACCCGAATGGTTGACGGGCACTATTAGAGGAAGGGAAAGAGGTTCCCCTCACATGCAAGGTACCTAGCTATTGTTAACCAAAGGGTTAACTATTACTTAAGTTTTTATTATTCATTTACTTTTTAGGCAATTTTTTTGAAAGATTTAAGATGAAAGTGGTTCATTATTGTTAGTAAATAAAGTATAAATATGAAAACTTAAGGAAAAATTTCTCAATACATTATTTGTGAGCATATGTTTAATATGATATTTGGTATCATTTATTTTGAGTGAATTATAACATATATAGGCATGTTTGCTTGTTCTATTGAGACAAATTAGTGAAATATTGTAAGTTTTTAGTGTTCATCTCTTGTTTATCTTTTGGCTTATTTAATTCCAATTGAATTTCATGTGATATATAATCAGTATTTATGCTTGATTGAAATTCATGAATATTATGTTACACACTATTAGAACATGTTTCATATGTTGTAATCCCCAAATTATATGCAAAAGTTATGTACCTTCCCTAACATGAGTTAGGTGAGATGACATTGAAATTTCATAAAAATATATTATTGAGAATTTTTTTAAAATAAGAAAAATATGCCTAACATGTTTAAATCCTTTTTCATATATTTATGGATATATGTTGGATTTTCTTGACATATTTTTGATGTCGACATATCTTTCTTGATTGGAAATTTAAGAATTTCTTTTGAAATATTTTCATGTGTGTCAAGTATTGTTGCAACTTGGTATGGAACGACAATGTTAATTGTACTAAAATCTCTATTCCTACGATATTGATTGGGAACTATTTGTGAACTTTTGACTCGAGGATCTATATTTGTGTATATTAACTGTATTGCTTATTGTCAAGTTGCATGGGTGAGTGTATGCTATAATACTAGACTTATGTGTACTTTTGTGTTGATTGTAAACCTTTCGTGTTTTACAAGTACCATTTTGGTTGCACATAGGTCACTTGATAGTATGTTTGGGATGTAAAAGAAGAGCCTTAATGCCTCCATGAGGAAGCACTTGAGGCAAATGTCAAACATGGTTAGTGAATTGGCTAAAATAGATCAAGAACTGACCGATGAGCAACACATCCACACTATGATATGTTCCCTACCTAATGACTGTGATCATGCTAAGATGGTCCTATCCCAAAATAAGTATATCGTTACTTTTGAGAACATCAGGCGACGTCCTGAAATAGAGGAAGAGTAGCAAGAAGTACATATGTCAACCTCTGGTAAAGAAAGAATTAAGGGAACTAGATTGGCAAGGCTGAGTCAATTAAGTAGAATGTTTATTATTTGGTCCAAAGCCGAACCAAACCAAAGACCTGCTCATACTGGACTTGCTGGACCGGGCCAACTATATTCCGTTCGATCCATGGTCTGGAAAAATTCTCTATTCAGTCTTCAGTATAGTCTGGTCAGGTCTAGTCCTTGGTCCAAACCGAAGATCGATTATTTTTTAAAAGCAAGAATCTCCTAGTGGAGCCTAGTCTAAAGATTTGCTACTCAAAAGAATAGTGTGATACTTTATTCTCTCATTAAACTTCTCTAGATGCCCGCACCAAATCTAACCACGACTCCTACGAAGGGCATATATTATAGCTTCCAACCACCATGTGTCTCTTCTTGAAGATTAAGAAATACAGTTGTTAGTGGAATTTCTCAGATCATTGATGTTTTTTGATCCCAAAAATTTCTTTGCCTTTTTTGTTAAACTGATCTCTCTTTCCGTTTCTTTTTGTTTTTGGGCATTTTGGTCAGCTATTAAAATCTTGAAGGCCAGCTTGATTTTTGCAGCATGTGATTTTATTTGGGAACATTTCTGTGTGATGTCTTCAATTTTGGTGCTTGGAGCTACAAATTCAAATCTAATTTCTAGGTCTTGTAAGTTGTTTGCTCTTCCTAAAATGATCCTGTTTATGTTCATTGTTTGCTTTTTTAGTGATATTTATTTTGGGTTGCAATGAACATGGAATTTTCATGAGATCTAGTTGTATTTTTTAGTAATTGGGTATATTTTTCAAACCCTAAACTCTTACTTAGTTCTCGATCTAACCCGGTCTAGTTAGGATTTGGACCAATCAACACTCCTATAATTAAGAACCCTGAGCATGATCAATACGCCAAAAAAAAAAAGAAAAACATGCAAGGAAGAAGAATTTAATGTAAGTTAAGTGCGTTAACTTTGACAAAATGGGTCACTATACTCGTGAATGCACTAAGAAGATCCTGGACTTTGAACTGAATAACTCAAAACCGTGATGCTTTATTAGGCTTCTAATGAGTTCCTACATGGTTCAATGAGGACACGTGGAAACAACAACAGGATGGTTCTTAGAGGAATCAGAACTGGCAAGCTAGTCCTACATGGTGGTTAGCACCTTATTCTACATAATGTCCTACTCGCTTTTGATATTCATTAGAATATTGTTGAAATGTTGGTTTGGTTAAATTTAGGTTTTATTTTCACTATTTTATGGTGAAGCCAAATTACTTTTAGAAACGACTTATTTTTAGTTCTGTATTTTGGTCAAAAATGGCATACTTGTAATTAGACATGGCAAAAATTGATCCGACTCGAAAACTCGACCCAAACCCACCCAAAAGTTTTGGGTTTTGAACATAATTTTCTCAACCCGAACCTGAAATAAACTGAACCCGAAAAACCCGTAAATTTTGGGGTCAAACCTGACCTGAACCCGAACCCACCCGCTCGACCCGAATATTATATACTCACTTTTTATTTTCTTTAATTTTCCTTTTAGCAATAATAGTTTTTCATTATAACGAATCGTTTAGAAAGATGTTATGCAATTACAACATCCCTTCACAAATTAGACAATGGTTTCTGTTTTTTCCCATAAAACAACATCATATGTAACTTATAAATGGTACAATTTTTGAAAATGGCCATGAAACAACTCTAATATGAAGAAAAACAATTTAGAATTAGATAAGTATTGAAAATATGCGCGTCATATCATTATATTCTTTATAAAATGAATATGTCTCATTGTATTTAAATAAGATTATTCCATGATAATCTAAAATTTTGATTTTATAATTAATAGATAATTATAATATCTTGCGTGTATATAATATTCTCTCGTTTGGATTCCTTCTAATTGGTCTCAAATCTAATGTAATGTTGGGAAATGGATCAACTTATGTTCGTGTTAGGATTGATGTACTAATAAAGCATTCCTGATTAGGTAATGCCAGGTTAATTAATGAAATATCAAATTATTAAATGGGCTATTAACGGGTCGAATTGCTCCGACTCATTAACATGCTTTAGATGGGCCGACCCATGAATGACCCGACCAATTATTAATATTTTAATATACGGGTCAGCCCATCCAAACGTGACTCATTGTCCACCTGCACATGAATTTCACATATCATGTTAAAACGTTTGGGTATTTTTGATATTCTTTGAAAAATTACAATTACAATGCTCATTCATTAAATGCAGACAATTTAAAGTAATAAATATGCCTAATTTTTGATTTTGACAAAAAAAGAAATGATTTGTTAAAAAGGTGGTTCAAACCCATTTGGTTGATCCGAAACCCGTAAAACCGAAATACGCCTGCCCGTATTTTACCCGAACCTGAAATACATCTGACCCGTATTTTACCTAAACCCATATACACCGGACCCGTATTTGACCCGCCCATCCGAATTGACAGGTCTACTTGTAATGGATTAGGAATATTGTTCCTGATATTCATTTGATTTCTAGAAGTAACTTATTTTATTCATTTGAATATAAACATTGTTTCCATGTGTTTGTCTTTCATATTATTCTTATTCACAAAATTATGATTATGTGAGAGGCTTATCTTGCTATACTAAGCCACTTGGGCCAGTAGCATGTATATGCAAATGCTAGTAGAAAATGGTTTACTAGTAAATACAAGCAGACTGGCTCGCTTGACAGCATTGTCTGATAAGAAAAACAATAAAGAAAACCATTTGGAAAGGCTACACGAGCTTAATTCCATTATAGTTGATTCATTAGAACTTTTGTTGTCCAATGAATGTGATAATAAAACATAGAGTTTCTATACTTCTTTAGCTTTTCACTTGATAGGGCTAGGTCCATTTGACCTCATATAAATATGAGACAATAAGTTGCTTGACTGAAAATCAATTAGACTAAGGAGGTTAAGGCCTTAAAGACTAGACTATAGCTAAGTATTTGTTGGCATTATTTAGTAGATATTATGATGAAAGAGAATACTCTACTAGCTAACTATCCCTAAAAGTTTACAACAAAATGGTGTTGTGGAGAAAGGAAATAGAGTGCTCGTTGATACGATAGGATCAATGATTGAATAATATAGCAAAACTCTTATTTATGAGATCTCGTTTTGTTACAATCTATAATCTAGACCATCTGCTTATAAAGTTAGTTGCTACCACTTTATACGAGTCATTAATTAGGAGTAAGCCTGGCCTAAGAGTCTTTTGTAACGCCCTGTTCAAAGGGGTAGGCGCGCCACCGCTGTGGACGTACAACAAGGAACAACCACAAGACAATCTAAACTTTTTAATCATAATTAGCCTGTTAATAGGCGATAACAGTGGAAACTCATATCGAAATCTAACTAAAGTTCGGGAAGGTAAATCCAAAACAAGTATTGCATACATACTTAAACCATATTCTTACTAGTCCTACACAGGTAAAATCCAAAAATACATTCAGATTTGTATTTACTAAACGTAATTCATAACATAAACGTACAACGAGGTGTGCATCCCCAACTAGATCTTCAAAAGTATCTCACAGCTAGCTAGCTTAATGGTCTTGTGTTCCCTTTTTGCTTCCAAAAACTTGAAAAACGGTGAGGTCATGAGCTACCCAAGCCCAATGAATAACCCTTATCTTCCCCGTTGTTACACTTTGCACCTTAACTGGTTAGCACATAGTCACATAACACGCATATCTTATGACATATAAATAGAACATAGCATATGGCATAGAAGGTGACACAAGAACATGGTCATACTTCAGAAATAGAAATAAATTCATGCCTTTCATGTTTAACATGCTCTCAAACTTCACACCCACCCACCCACACACACACACATACACACACATATGCACACACACACATATACATGTGTGTGTGTGTCTGTCATGAGGTAGGAAATTAGACCAACTTAGTTGTGCCAACCCCATACTAGGTACAATTCAAAGACCTTCATTATCGCTTAAGTCCCTAAACACTGAACTAACCATGATTATCCCAACTAACCATGTCCTTTAGGCTTCTAGTCCTCACTGAAATCAAAAAGAAAGCAAAGTCCCCTAAGCAAGCTAACGATCTACCGATAACCATAATTAGCACATACATCAAAGCAACTTTCTCACAAAAGTTCACATACTTTCCTTAAACACAATTTCTTTAAACGTATTTATCAATCACACATATGCTTCAAAATTAATCACAATTTCGTAAATATTCTAAACGATCCTTCAAATCCAAAACCAAATCTAAAATCTAAATCTAAGCCTAAACTAATTTCATAACATATTCAAATTCCAAGTCCAAATCCAAACTAAAACCAATTTCATATCAGATCCAAAATCCAAATCCAAGCCAAAAGAAATTTCATAAAATATCTAAAGTCCAAATCCAAGCCAATTACCATTTTCATAACATATTACATATTCTTAACTGAATGCAAAACTTTTTAGTTTAGGAAAAATCAACTCATGGCCTACACAAAGAACTATCACAGTATAAGGGTGACAAACACATCCTGATGGACTAGCCACAGCTCATTCATATGGTATAAACTACTACTGGATCAGCTCCAACTCATTCATATGGTATAAACCAGGCACCCTTACTCTAGAGGGTACGAACGTCCCATAAACATAAACCATAGAGTGACATTCACATCCCAGCAAGCTCAAGTTGAAACCATTGTTCCTCACTAGGGACCCACATGTCCAACATAACATAACAGGATGGCATTCACATTCCGAGAGATTGGTTGGAACCTCTCCCACTAGGCGACCTGAACATAAGGACAATCACTACTATGGCCATGGCTCTAGAATGTCACATAGCAACTTCAAGCAAGACATGAATCTTTTTTCCCAAAAACATAACTTAATGAAATCATATAGCTCATATAATCACATTTTTATTTTTCAGAGAAACTCAATTTTGCAATTTTAACAAAAAACACAGTCGAAACAATGCATAATTCCATCCAAAATAATTTTCACAAGTTTTCAATCATAACAACATGTTACTATTTTAATGTATGAAATCATCACAAACATGACAAAGATTTAATTTATGCATATGACTAACCCATAACTACACCAAACATAACATTTCACTCAAAAATTCATAATTTAAAGAATACACATACCACATTCACGAAAATTTGCAATCAAATACATAATAGCAGGAGGCATTTATCATAATACTTTCATAGTTTTCCTTGAAGCCAATCTTCCACAAAAATTTAAACAATACCCGAAGCTATATACTAAAACAGGAAAATTTAAATCAAAAATCCATAAATCATAAAGTACAAATTCACAATTCATACAAATTTACAGAAAATGGTCAAGTATCATAGAAAATATATAGTAAAATGCTCATAATTTTTCACCAAGTAGATAACTCCTGAAAATTAAAGCAATAATCGGAATCATGCACTAAAACAAGGCAGTTTCACTTAAAAATTCATAACTCACAAAGTGTACATCCAAAATATATGAAACTTCACGAAAATTACAAATAGCATGTTTGTTCTATAGTTAAAGTTTCATAATTTTTCTTCAACCCAATAGCTTGCAATAATTAAAACATCGTTCGAATTTCTGCCCTAATTAACAGGACAATTTTAATCACAAATTCATAACTTATAAACTACACACCTAAAATTCATGAACATTTACAAGACATTTCCGGATAGGGCACCTATAGTAAAAATGTCAGAAATTTTATCCAATTCAATAATTCACAAAAATTAAACCTAATTTCTACCGTCTTGTTCATCCGATACAAACAAACAACCCAAAAATCCATAGTTTAACATATACATGAACGAATTTACAAATAATCATCAACTTACAACATCTAATCAATCCAAAAATCATAATCAGATAGGAGACCTTTAGGAATGGGTTTCTAACAATTTAAATTAGTATTCTAATCTATACCCTAAAAACATCAAATTCCTAACTTCGAAGTTCAAGTGATTTCCCAATCCAAGCATAAACCTTCAAATTAATCTTCCCCTAGTTAATTTTAAAGTTGGAGAAGAGAAAGAATCACTAACCTCAATTGGCTATCAAAATCAAAACCTTAATCTTTCATCCTCTTCCTTCTTCTTGCCCTTCTTCATGCTCTTTTTCTGTTTCTTCCTCTTTCCTCTCTATGTGTGTAGTGTGTATGCGTGTTGTGTGGATAAACAGAGAGCTCCCCTTCCCCTTTTCTTTTCATGTAATAAACCCCCTCCCTTTCTAACCTGATTTTAGAGAAAAATCTCCCTTCCCATTTTCTTTTTCCTTTTTTTGCCCCCTTTTCCCTTTATTCTTTTCTTTTATACCACTACTACTAAATGATTCATGTTTCTAATTATTCCCCCAAAACATAATAACAATAACTAAAATACACACATTTGCCTAAAATAGAATACGTAAAATATACACAAATTACATATTGAATATAAATCAAAATAAGTAACAAAAATTTCGGGCGGTTACATCTTTGGACCTTGGGGTTATGCAACCTAGGTATACAAACCCCCTCCAATGGAAGTGCCAAATGGAGTGCTAGATGTATCTTTATGGGACACTAAATACTTTAGAAGGTCTTTTGCTCATTAGGCTATAAGACAGTGGACGTGTAACTAAAATTTAACCCAACATGTATCATATTCTAAAGAAAAAATGGATTTCAAAAGAAGGGCAAGATAGGATAAGACCTATCTATATTAGCTCTCCAAGCTGAACCGGATCACTTTATTCGAGTGGGAGGATTTTAACTGATAATTCATCTTCAAGACCGAATGAAAGGTATCCTATTCGTAGTTGAAGTAGGAGTAAGACAATTGGTTGGGTTTAGTGGGTGTAAAACTATCCAAAGAGAACCAATTTAAGATTATATAAATCTCTATTAAGATATACTGGTTGTAGAGCATTCCTCTATGCTATTTGGGCAATGAGGTACATAAACCTTTTGTGGCACTCCTACAAAATGGAAATGAGCTAAGGTATCCTTTCCGACCCTTCTAAGGACAAATGGAATAATGGAATGGGAATAAAATCAAATAAATAATGGTTAATAGCTGGTTAATCTTCTAGAAGGATACAGAGTTATTTGAGAACAAATAGGTTCCCAAATTGTAAGGCTAGCGGCGAAGTTGACATTAGGCTCAACTTGTCACACAAAGAGTACACACAACAAGATAGGATTGAGTACAATGAGTTTTTCCATTTCCGTTGTGTGACTTACTTTGATTTACCTTTATCTAGCTATTATTGATAGTTTGGACCTAACTTCACGTCGTATGTACATGTAAATGCCAATCTCAAAGGACATCTAAGGAAGTTCAATTAAAAAGGGTCACAAACATGAGGGTTGTGGACATGTAAGGTCAATTTGTTATCTTAAGTTCTCCCAATGGATTGGTATACTTGTTTTTATAGTGTGGCTATATCTAGCGGCTACATTGTGATTGATGAAGATCACTACAATTTTAACAAAAGGTCGAACGACAATCTTATAGTTAAGTCATTATATGTGAATGACTTACTAATAGCCATAAATGATGTAAAGTTGCTAAGTACAGGAAAAGTCATTGTCATCATCTAAAATTGAGATGGTTAATATGGGTGAAGTAGTGTATGCTCTTGAAATAAAGTTTTCGAGAGAATATTCAAAGATGTTATTCTTTTTCCTAAAGAGAATGACATTAAAAGGTTTTTGAATAACCAAATATGTGCAACTATGGCCTTAGTAGTATTCATATCAACAAAGGAAAGATCCTACAGTAAAATGTGTCCACATACTATTAGAAAAAGAACTAACAAATAGAACTTGCTTTGCTAAGTATGGGTAGAAGTCTAATGCATGACATGGTGCATACCTGGGCCAGAGACTAGCATAGTGAGAGGAGTTAATTCATGAGGTACCTAAAAGGAACCTCCAATTATGCATTTTTGGTACATAGGCAACAACTTGCATCTAAAATGGTGCAACGGTCTTGGCTTTGTCAGGTTTAGATGAGAAATGGACCTTGGAATATGTCTTGCTACTGAGTAGTAGTGCTAAAGTGGCAAGAACCAATTATATATTGTCTTGTTTATAGGATGAGTTCATGACTTTCTCCTTAAAAAGGCAAGAGTGTATTTAGTTAAAGAGGTACTTGGATTATTTAGTTAATGGACCAAATAATACTATCCAGTAATGGTTTATTGTGGCAAGTTTTGATCACATGTACCAACAACCTTAAGTATCATCATAAGACCAAATGGATTGGGCATGAAGCTCAGTTTTGTGAATCACATGGTAGCACACAAGTAGAGTTAACGTAAAGCATCTTCCTTTGAAGGATATGGTTGCAGAGCCATTGATCAAGCTCTAGTAAAAGGATGTGCTTGTTGATCATATAAGGGATTAAGAGTATCAGTAGATGATAGTTAATATGCTTTGCCATGTTGACTAATTATTTTCCAAACATTCACAAATGATTGTCTAATATTACCAAATTCAAACATGCTATTTCGTATGCACTTGTTGTTTAGCATACATTTGTTATTAGAATGTTTGAATGTACATTCTTATTCTTGGTTGCTTTTTGTGCATTCTTGAATGTGAAAAGTATGTCAGATAGACGTTAGGCTAGCACTCCTACACGGGTAATTGCCTTTATCAATTTGTGTATTAATGGAGATAAGATATGATTTTAAGTGAAATTATCACAAGGATAATTTTGAGAACCTATTAACTTAAAGTCATGAATGTCTCCTTAATAACAACAGAAGACTATTAGACCATATAGGTGATTTTTTTTAATACCTAGTTTACCTTTAAGAGGCTAGATGTGAGTTCAAGTTAATTAGTAGATTTAAAGGTCAATTTGGGCAATAAGTTGTCCAAATATCATATGTACAACATTTTGGTTAAAGGATTAAAAAAACAAAACGCTCCACGAGAAACGAGAGAATGTGGTAGCATTTTTTTCATATCATGTGTGCAAGAGACAACCAATTAGGTTAATATAAGTTAGATCTCAACTTATATTTGTGTGAGTTGTGACCTTATATTTGTATTCTCATGACTCCAATCAATGGCTTAGGACTTTATTTGAAGTGCATTATCTTAATGTATTGTAAAAGGACCATGAATGATTCAGTCTAGCGTGGGACATGCCTAGAAAAACGGGTTAGATTTAGTCGAGAGTCTCAGGAGAAGAGGAAGATCATTCATAGAATTTCATTGGTTTCTATTCACCGATGCGCCAGTTATGATATACAAGTCATAATTATGAATATCAAATATTATGATTTAATGACATCAAAGTGAGACATCCTAATGAGATTTAAATGATCTAGGGTACTTGCATACTTCCACCTATCACGTGCAGTTCTTGACGAGAGGCTATGCATTCCTACATATGGATAGCATAAAAACTAGTCCAGACTCCCCCTAAGCAACAAAGCTAGGTGGTTGCTCTATGTAGACTCCATCCCTCAGGTCGCCATGCCAGAATGCATTTTGAATGTAACACGGATGAAGGTGCCAATCTTCGGTGGCAGCAAGAGAAAGAAAAAGTCAAAGAGAAGCTATTTTTGCTTCTAGTGAGAATGTCTCTGAGTAATCTATACCATAGACCTGGTTGTAGCCTTTGGACATACGGCAAGCCTTCGACCTGTCAACTGAACCATCAGGATTCACTTTCACTGTATACACCCATCTACAACCAACAGCAGACTGATAAGAGGGAGACAAGTTTCCAAGTACCATTCTGTCGAAGGGCATTCATCTCTTCCTCTATTGCAGCTCTCCAGCCTGCATGAGAGATGGCTTCAGAAAGTAGCCAGTCACTGATCCTAGGGTTTTTAGATAGAAATTAAAATTATGCCCTTATTATATGGTAGCATGTTATGCAATTAAGTTAGCACCCCTTATGGGTGGAGTACACACCTAAAACTAACTTGTCCTAGTCACACATAAGGGCATAGTCTAAGCAGCAGATACATGAGACTTTCTGTACAAACACTAGAGCTCTTACATATAAGATTAGTGAGATCCTTCTCTGACTAGTAATTCAAGGTCATATTCCATCATCTTCTGCTGTAGGATTAAGGTAATTTTATATTCTTTAATCGATTATTGTATTTTCTTCATTAGTATCAAAGCCTGCCGGCTTGTTTCCTGGTTAGATCGCTTGTATACATTCTCATAATTCATGTCGACAGGTTTGTTTTGATTTCATGTGTAATTTCTCACTAATTTCTTATGAAATTAAGGATTCTTATAGAGCTTGACGACGGTTTTAATATGATATATTATTCACATAATTTGGTTGAGTATTTAATGGGTAATTGAGGTTTGAAGTTTTGGGGTTGCTCGTATGTGTAAAA
Source organism: Carnegiea gigantea (assembly GCA_029747015.1). Classification (NCBI taxonomy): domain Eukaryota; kingdom Viridiplantae; phylum Streptophyta; class Magnoliopsida; order Caryophyllales; family Cactaceae; genus Carnegiea; species Carnegiea gigantea. Next base: position 14,039 of record JAKOGI010000234.1, on the reverse strand, counting down.
CCCAATTTGATTGTTGAATCAATCATTTCGTTCAATTTACATCCAAATTGACACATGAATATTATTCTCCAATTGATTTCTACTAAAAGCCTCGATCTATTAGTGGATTTGGTTGAAACTTAATCGAATTTAGGTAAATAAGTAGTTGACAAAATTATGGCTAGTTTCGATGATTGTTGGGAGAAATTTTAAATTTTAAATTTGATTTTGTTCCAAATTGCCATTTGACTTAAGTCACTAAAATACTTTTGATTAAAGCCCCTCTCAATCGCAGCCAAGTTAACCAAAACATAGCCCTTAGTTTTGTGAAAATTTTGTGAATGCCGTTAGAGTTTGGGTCGAAAATATGCAATTCGATTTCGATAAATTTTGGCCATTAATTCTAGCAATTGATTTGTTTTGGGTTGCCTATAAGATTATGGGCAAAATCTCTTGACTCACACTGAGAATGGACTTGCAATCGGTTAAAAATATACGAAAATGTCACCAGTGAGTTCCAGGGTTAGGGTTTTCTTTAATTGAATTGTTTTTTTAAAATCATTTTTGCACCCATTTTCGTTTCAAATTGATCTGTAGGTTTTCTTTAGGTAGTGAATTCATGCACAGGCCCTCTATCCCCAGCCCAATGCGATGCAATTTTGGCTAATTCTGGTGAAGCAAGTCTCTGATGGCTACTAGTGTTTTCTTTGAATGTTTGAGCTTAAATTTTTACCAAATGTTCCATATTTTTTCGCAATTGTTGACCAAATCAATCCTAAAAGGCATTTAGGACAAATTCCAATGGTTGGATTGGATCAATTTTGGCAAAGAATGGCATTTGTGTGGCGGTTTGGGTGACTTGAATGGAGAAGCTTCTAGTTGATAGGCACTGTTAGAGGAAGAGAAGGGGTTCCCCTCACATGCAATGCACCTGACCATTGTTGACCAAAGCGTTTACTTAGTTGACCATGAGGGTTAACTTAAGTTTTTATTTATTCATTTATTTTTTGGGCAAATTTTTTTAAAAGGTCTCATATGAAAGTGATTCATTATTGTTGGTAAAACACAAATGTCAAACTTGAAGTAAAAATTTCTCAAATACACTTATTATGAGCATAAGTTTAATATGACATTTAACATCATTTATTTTGAATGAATATATTATAACATGCGTAAGCATGCAGATAAATTAGTAAAATATTGTAAGTTTTTAGTATTTATCTCTTGTTTATCTTTAGGACATACTTAATTCTAAATGAATTTCATGTGCATACAATGAGTATATATGCTTGATTGAAATTCATGAATATCATATTACACACTCTGAGAACACATTTCATATGTTACAACCTCCAAATTATACGTAAAAGTTATGCCCTCTCTATAAATAAGTCAGGGGAAAGAACATCGAAATTTCTCAAAAATATTTTTTTTCAGAATTCCACTAAATTTGAAAAATTATGCCTAAAATATTTAAGTCCTATTCCATATATTCATAGATATATGTTGGATTTTCTTGAAATATTTTTGAGGATAGCATGTTCTCTCTTGTTGGAAATGTGAAAATTTCTTTTAGAATATTTCCATGTGTGTCAAGTACTGTGGCAACTTGAAGTGAAATGACAAAGTTATTGCACTAAAACACTTATTCCAAGAACGTTGAATTGGAACTATATGTGAACTATTGAGTCTAGGATCTCTATTTGTGTATATTAACTCTATTTCTTATTATCAAGTCGAACGGATGAGTGCATGCTAAAACATCAGACATATGTGTGCTTTTGTGCTTATTGTAAAACTTTCATATTTTACAAGCATCATGTTGGCTGCCATAGTTGTTAAACTCAGTAACTTGATGATGTATTTGACACTTATAAGACGAGCCCAGATGCCTACATAAGGGAGCACTTGAGGCAGATGTCAAACATGATTAGTGAATTGGCTAAAGTGGCCCATAAACTGACCAATGGGCATCACATCCATACCAAGATCTATTCCCTGACTGATGGCTATGATAATGCTAAGATGGTCCTATCTCAAAATAAGTATGTCGTTACTTTTAAGGACATGGAGCGATGTCTAAAGGTAGAGGAAGAGCTACAAGAGGCCATTCAAATGACAAGTACAAAAGTACATATGTCAACCTCTAACTTAAGGAATGGTCCTTAAAAAAAGAATTAAGGGACTATATTGGTAAGGCTGACAAGCAACCAAAGCATGAACCACTAGACAAAGAAAAACATGCAATGAAGAGGAATTAAATGGAAGTGCTTTAACTATGATGAAATGGGTCACTATACTCGTGACTGCATTGAGCCCAATAAGGTTCCAAACTTTGAAGCATATAGCTAGGGATCATGAAGCTTTACTGGGCTTCCAACACATTCCTACATGGTTCTATGGGGATACATATGGAGTTAACAACAAGATGGTTTTTAGAGGAATTGAAACATACAAGCTAATCCTATATGGTGGCCATATCTTGTTCTACATGATGTCATACTTGCTCTTAGTATACATCAAAATGTCGTTTACGTGTTGGTTTTGTTAAATTTAGGTCTTATTTTGACTAGTTTATGGCATTGAAGCCAACTTGTTTTTAGAAAACAACTTATTTTAGTTTTGCTTTTTGATCAGAAAAGGTTTGTTTGTAATGGAGTTGGATATTAGTTCCATTAATCCATGCGTTTGTTTTTCATATTTTTCTTATTCATGTAATTATGATTATGTGAAATACTTATCTTGGTATACTCACAACTTGAGCTAGCAGCACGTATTTGCAAATGCGAGTAGAGAAAAGGTCTTCTTGTAATGTAAGTGGACTAGCCCACTTAGGAGCATTGTCTGGCAAGAAAAACAACAAATTACACCATTTGGAATGGCTAAAGGCTATACGAGTTGAATTTCCATTTTAATTGATTCATTTGGACTTTTAGGTCCAATGAATTGATAACAAAACACAACTTCTCGAATAGTTAGCTTCTGGGTCTAGTATAGTATGGGTAAATGTTTAATTGATCCAGCCAATTTGGATAAAGTTTTGTGGAACTACCCAGGTTTGAGTAATAATTTTTTGAAGTACACCTATTTGGGTTAATAATCTTTGGAGGACAAATATTTTTGCTTTGGGCTCAAACTTTTCTGAAATCTCTATTTTTGGCCCAAGTGGGATTCAAATTGCAAATTACTCAAACTTTTGGGTTGTTTTTGAAAACTAAGCTGATATTAACGTTTGGACTTCTTATAACTACTTCACTGATAGTGACTATCACAATCTACTACTTATATCATAGATATCATATTTTCTATGATTAGAGGCTGGTCATGCTCAGTAAAATAATTAAAGCTTAGTTAAAGAGTTTCAACCATTACCTGAACTTAGTCGGCATTGGACCATGACGCTCCTCTACCTTCCAGTTTATAGAGATTGATAATCTCAACACCACCTTTCTTAGATTAGGCACAGTATAGATCCATTTCATTTCCTATCTCGGACTGTAGTCATTAATCAAGTTTGTAGTTTACGGATAGTGAGACTTTAATCAAGAAATCATAATATTTAAGATATAGTCTCTACTGGGAAACTTCATTTACTGAAACCTTGAAAGTGGAAATATTACAATGGAAAGATCGAAGAGAAGATTAAGCTATTAAGATCATCAGATATGCTTGCTCATAGAGAAATGGAGAATCTTGACTTCTCTTTTGCTCAACTATGCTCAAATGACCGTATTCCTTCTCAGCAGTCAGTCTCTCCTTTTATAGAGGAGATGAAATACATAGGATGCCCTAATGGCTATAGTACACTGATATTGTCACATGACTATAGTTATCTTCATATGGATACAATAGACAACATTATTTTACTGACTTCACATTTGAAAAAATAGTATAATAATAGAGCAACAATTTTTCAAAGCCTTTAATGCTGACAAGACTAGTCATATTGAAATCCTGCATACTTTCATCTCTAATAATGTCTTTCAGTCCATCACTATCCAGATAATCATCAAAATCTTTATCAAGTTGAAAATGCTGTAGATCCCATTTTTCAAATAATTTATGAAGATATTTCTTTCCTTTTTCTAATAAGAATTTTTTAGCTCCAACATCAAAGAGATAATCAGAAATGTCTTTTGAAGTAGCTCCTTATACCTTCATATATTTGTTGAATTCATCATGATAAATGAAAGTATTGCTTCGGCAATGTACCAATGGTCTTCCCAGTTCAATTAATACAAACATTTGATGATAGATATTATAAAAAACCAATGGCTCTTGCTAAAGTAGGATCACTAACTACTTGTCATTCTGGAAGCCATTCTTGTCGTTGATTATTAGGATCATCTAAATCAACTAATTGAACAACATAATAGGCTGGTTTGACTTTTCCATGTTCATACTCAATTACTGCACAATGCACCTTAATGTACAAACTTCTAATGTATGGCATTTTTGTTGGACCATATGGAGATATGAGGATCGAATGTATCCTTTTAAACATACATGTTAAAACTTAGTTAGCCTTAAGGAGAATGGGAACTTTGGATCTAGTATTTCAATTATGTAAGCTACCATTCCATATTCCCAGGCTTTCATGATGGGGTGATCCGGAGAGATTGAATTGGCTGACAATCTAACACCACTAATTCCGGATCTATCAGGAAAGAATATCGTAGTACTCCATAACTCCTAAATATCATAAGAATAATTATGATAATAGTCGATGCAGGCTGTACCAGTCGTTGAACCATTTTTCTTGAACATGGGAACTTGTTTTTTCTTGAATATCATAAGAACACCTTAGGTAATTCATTTGTAACTCTAAAAGACTGAATCTTTGTGCTACTAGATAGGTAGAATGATTCACTCTTTCTATGGAATTCCAAAATGTCCATGAGGATTGTATTAGAAGGAGAAACCTGTTCTAGTAGTAATAGCATTTTGTTTTGAATTTCCTCCTTTTTCAACAGGAGTTTGATGATCACCAATGGCAAATTCATGAGTTAAATTATCTATCAAAGAAGTCTTCAATCCATGTATATGTTCAATAGAGAAAGAGAACCGGTTAAGCTATAATTACAAACGCTGGAGTCTCCCTTGTGCTGGCATGTTTAATAAATTCTTTTTCACAAAATCAAGTATGTATTTACAATCAGTTCGAATAAGAAAACGCTTTGGGGCTAAAAAGATTAAGAACTTTTCAATTCCCCTTATAATTGCAAGGATTTTTTTTTTTTTCCATCGTAGGATAGTTGTATTCTACTTTATTAAAACTTTCACATTAATATTTGCAGAGTTTTTCGCCTTCTTTGATTTTGAAAACTGTAATCCAGTGCTCACTGTTGGCATCTGTATCAAGAATTAAATCATCTTGTGCATTAGGCAAATGAAGAACATGAAGATTTCTACACATCATTCTGAAGTTTTGAACAACCTTTGAATTGCTATGGGTCCATGTCAACTTAGCTCTTTTTTGAGTTTCTACTACAACAGTTTTCTCAATGTAACTAAATCTTTAATGAAATTTGAATTATAGGTAAGACATCCAAGAAATCTTTCTAATGGTTTCTTATCTTTAATCATTTTAGGAAGATTTTTTATTTTTTTCTAGAATGTGTTTTGGTAGGATGATTTGTCTAGCTTTTATATCTAGACCTAAAAACTCGATTTCTTATTTAGCATAAATGCCCTTGTTTTTACCAAGGATAATACCATGATCAATGTATTTTTCGGTGACAACTAGGACATCATCTTTGTGTTGTTCTATGTTCTTGGAAGAGATAAAGATATCATTAATGTAAACTAAACAACAATGATTAAGATCTTTGAAAACGTTATCCATTCTTCTAAGAATATTTGAGGTGCCTTTTTTAGACCAAATGGCATTACTATCCATTCGTAATATCCTTAAGGGGCACTAGAAGTGGTTAACGGAATGGTTTCTTCATCCATTTTTATCTGAGAGTATCTGCTTTTGCAATCCATTTTTGAGAATCAAGAGGCTCATTGAATTCTATTGAAAATGATTGTTTTGTTAGGAATATAATCACCATCAAAGATAATATTATTATTAAGTTTTTTGTAATTGATTAACATTCTGACTTTTTCTCTTTTTCTTCAGCATCATTTTTTACAATGAAAGTGGGGCTGGTGTGAGGACTTTTGCTATTCCTAATTAATCCTTTATTCAGAAGTTTTTTTATTTGCTTATCAAATTCTTGGATATCTTAGTGTGTATAAACCATTTGTTTGACTTGAATAATAATGTTGGGATTTAACCAATGATTTTTGCAAATGTCTTATCTTTATCCGAATAGAGTTCTTTCCATAATTGCTCTTATTGTTCAGTAATTGCTCTTTAATAGATAACTCAAGTCGTGAAATTGTTAGTGCTATTTCACGTTGTAAAGGCATTACCTTCTCATTACCCTGACTACATGGAAACGCAATCTTCTAATGATTGTAAGTCTATCTTAATTTTTCAATAGGAGCTAGGTGACCATAGATTATAATTATTATTTGGTTTATAGTCTGTGTGCATCGAGAATATAGTCTTTGAAAATTATTTCTAATAATCATATCATGAGAGCATTGATCAGTAGCCCATAAAACTAATATAATGCACTTAACTCCTCCTACTTCTAGGAATAACCCTTCTATAGCTTCGTTATAGCTCATTATGCTATTTTCAGCTATCCTTACTTGTAAAGGATTCTTGACTTTTTTCCACATGAATCCTGGTAATAAAGATCTTTTTCCGAAATAGATAGAACAACCACTATCTATGTAGGTACACAATTCATATTTATCATATCCGTCTAAATATACATTTATTGGGGTATATATGCTATTTGGATTTGTGTTGGTGGCCTCATAGCATATATCCATAGTAATATTTTTTAGTAATTAGTCTTCATAGATTAGTTCACCAACAATTCTTGTTTTGTACCCAATGACTTTTCTGTCTAGACTCACACTTCGATCTACACTGTGTCACGCGGGTTCAAAATTCATTCTACTCATTTCACTAGCCATACTAATTATATCATCTTCCTTAAGCTCCTCTTTAGCTGATGAGGACCCTTCTCCCCATTCTGATCTTGCACTCATACTTCTTAATAATTGGGGTTTAATGATAATTTTACCATTCTTATAAATTTTTATTACATTTTTCTTATTGATTTTTGTGGGATTAGCAAAGTTAGATATCCAAGACCTATCAATTTTTATCTCTTATGGATTGCATTTTATCCTTTGGATTTTTTGCATGGTAGTACGACTTTTAAATTTCTCTGCCTCTGTCATTGTTATCTTGGTATTTGGATTTATAGTATTATTTAGTTTGTAGATTATTTTCCAAAGTATCCTCAGTGGGTATCCTCCACTTTTCATGTCCATCTCAACTGTTTTTACCTTAAGGGATAGGAAATTTTTAGCAAATTTATCCTTTAAGCTTACATAATATCCTAGTTTGCAATTGAATTTTATTGATCCATTACATAAATTGATCTTAATCTGTGTGATAATTTGGTTATTAAATTTTGTATGCTTGCTCTAACAGAGAAAAGCATAAAGATGAATATCATTGTCATAATATTAGAGTGATTTGTAGTTAAACACTTCCAACATGGATATACCTATACCTTCTATCTTTGTTATGCTTAAGGGTACTTTTTCAATTGATGAGATTAACTTCTCCTACATCATACTTACAGCCTTTGATTTCTAGGTGTCCTATAATTTCACATGCATATTTGCTTTTCAATTAAAAATTAATTTTTTATAGATCATATTTTTCTGAATTATGGGTAGGATTCAATCTCCTTTGACTTCTTTGTTCTAATTATCTACTGCAAATTCTTCTCATTAAGGATCACCTGGATTAATCGATCTACTTTTCATCATATGACTAGTTTCTTCGTAATCACTTTCTTCATATTTATCTTCTAGTATAATTTTAACAATTTCTTTGTTGCTTTTGAGTGCTAGATCTAGTGCTTCTTCCTCGCTAAGTTCAAAATAATCTAGGCTACCCAGAGCTTTAGTTACTTTAATATTCTTCCTATTTTTGCACTCATTAGCATAATGTTCTACTTCTTCGTATGTCCAACATTTGAAGTTGTTTTTCCCTACAAGACAATAAGCTACTTTCATAAAAAAATCTTCATTTTTTAGGGCCTAATTTGTTATAATATTTTCTTTTATATTTCTCTCCCCTTTGCTTGTTAAGGCTCTTTTTCTTATAAAATTTTATTTTTCTTCTCCTTTCAAGTTCTTTTCCCCATTGTTGGGGATTATTCCAACACGTTAGAAATTACTTCTTTATTTTCTTATGCTTCTGCATATCGAGATATTAATCATTGACCCATTTTCTTAGCTAAAAGATTCTTGAACTACGGGTATCAATGACATCTGCTTTTTCAAGCCATTCAATGTACTTTTTGCTAATTATGGAATTAATCAGACACGATAATTTGTCATAAAATATTCCAAAATTGGCTTCATTAAACCCTATTTTATAATAATATTAAGTAAATTCAACAATATAATTCTCTAGATATCTCATATCTCATAATTCTGTGTTGATAATATTTCTTTACCATTCTTTCTTTGTAATCAAGTTTAGCTCCAATGAATTCAGTTTTGATTTCCTTACATAGATTTTTGAATGTTGCAGTTGTTTTTTCCATCGTTCTTAGTGCATTCTTACCATCCTCATTATTGAATCATACCAGTCAGCTATAATACCAAAAAAACTATGCTCGATATAATTTAGGAAATTTACAGCAGTCTACGCAGTATTTAGGTTTAGGATACTATTCATTCCTTTTTTTCTAATACTCAAATATTTCTTCTCTCTTACAAGCTCCATCGATGTTTAAGATGTATCTTGTTTGGCTAATCAGGGTAAGACCAATTTTTTCAAAGGTCTTGTTTTCCTTGGGATAAATCAAAAGAAAATATTAGTTGTACGTCCTGCTGGAACATGCCTAGGTTTCATAAAATGGGTATTTTTTCTAGAAGGCTCACCAACTTCATCAAGTTTAGGAATTGCATTGTTAACTAGATCGGATTTAATTTCATCTGTGCTAAGTTTTTCTCCAATCTCATTGTTGTTGTTGTCAAATACCATTTTACCATTTTTTTAGTCCAGTTTTCTCCTAATTTCTTCTAAAGGTACAATGTTAAGATCTTCTAGTTTAATTAGGTTCATCTGCTAATATATTTCTTCTTCTAACTGCATACTATTTGTCTCTTTATTATCATTAGATAATACATTTTGTTTATCAACTATTCCGCCCATGGTTTTGTTTAATTGTTCTGGGTTTTGTGCTTTTTTAATTCTGCAGTTCTTCAAGATTATACTGCTTATACTATATCCTTTTCTTCTTTCTGTGCCTTCTTAGATGATTTTTTAGTTGATTTTTCTCCTACTTCTTTTTGGATTTTTATATCATGCACAGGAAATGGATTTTTTTTTGGTTTTGGAAAGAATATTTATGCTAACATAGCGTACTAACACTTAAAGCAGATTTTCCACTATGCCTAGTCTCGTTAACTAAAATTGTTTCTTAATCTTCTTAACTTCAGTCTTAATTTTAGCCAATTCGGATTTTAATTCTAAAAATATATCAGTGATATCGTTTAATTGAGGTGCTATTTAAGTGGTTCCTTCCAGTGAGTGTATAATATATGGATAATTAGGAGTGGGGTAAGTGAGGATTCAAGCACTAATCACCGTTAATTAGCTTAATTAATCATTAATTATTTTAATTATCTTAATTTTTTTGGCCACATGACTCTGATACCAGATGAAAGAGGGCTTCGAGTAGTACCTATGATTAGAAAACCACATGCATAAAATTGAATTTTTCGAAATCAAGTTTTTAAGGATTAGAGTTAAAAATAAAAATTTTAAAAACCTAGGGTACTTTTTGTAATTCTAAAAGTCAAGCTTGGCTACTTTTGGTTCGAGAAAATATTTGGCCCAACTTGGATTGGCACCAAAATATTTATCAAAAATTGTCAGGTCGCAAAATATTAGCCTATACCTCGATGGTCCGTGATGTAATTTTCCTTCGCTTCTATACTTCCTTAACTTTTTCACTTGATAGGGTCAGGCGCATTTGACCTCATATAAGTTAAAGACAATAAGTTGCTTGATTGAAAATCAATTAGACCTAGGCGGTTAAGGCCCCGAAGACTAGACTATCACCAACTATTTGTTGGCATTAGTTAGTGGATATTATGATGAAAAAGGAGTAGTTTATTCACTAACTATCCCCAAAAGACTAAAACAAAATGATGTTTTGGAGAAAGGAAATAGAATGCTCCTCAATATGATAGAATTAATGATTGCGTAATGTTACGAATCTCCTATTGACGAGATGTCCTTTTGTTGCGATCTTTGATCTAGACCTTGTGCTCATAAAGTTAGTTGCTACCAATATATATGAGTCGTTGATTGGTAGTAGTCCCAGCCAAGGAGTCTCTGGACCTCAAGGACATGCGGGCTATGTGCACAAACCCCCTCATATGGAAGTGCAAAACAGAGAGATAAAAGTGTCTCTATAGGACACTCAAATACTTTGAAGGTGTTTTGGTCATTGGGCTACAAGGCAATGGGAGTGCAAATCAAATTTAACCCAACATATCTCACATTCTGAAGAACAAATTTCCACAGAAGGGAAAGACAGGTTAAGACTTATACCCATTAGCTCCCAAGCCGAACGAGATAACTTCAGTCGAGTGGGATGATTTTAAGTGATGGTCAATAAATTTAACCTCAAAGTTCTCCTTCAAAAGCAAATGAAAGTGATCCAATTCTTGTTCTAAATAGGAGCAAGACAATTGGTTAGTTTTAATGGATGTCGAACCATCCGAACAGAAATTGTATGAGATTTTCAACGTAAAATATTTTCGCAAGCGTACAGCTTTTGCTGGAGTGCTTGAGGGTCGTCTCCTTAGGGGCAGGAATAAAATTGCGATCACAAACTACTAATCTAATCCATTCTTAAAGTATTTAAAATAATAAACAACAAAAAATATTAGATATAAGTGGAGCTAATTCTAAACAATAAACAATAAACAACTAAACAACTCACATGATTTTGTAGTATCAAAATAACTTCAAATTCCTCATAATAACTATAACCAAGCAATAAACATCAAAAAACATAACAAACCAACAAACATACCATAAATTACAATGAACAATCCAATAGTGGCAACTACATCATATCTAAACTACATTACCAAAACTAATACTAACATGCACTACTATAGTAAGAATACAGAGGAAAGATAAAGACTTCACCTGTCAAAGTGCACCAACTATCGAAATTATTCAAATAAATACTCAAAGAAACAAAAATAAAGATGTCAAAGTCTTGCCCAAACTGAGAAACAAAGAAATTCAGGAATTCACCTAGAACAAGATGGAATGAAACAAGGGGGAGGGGGAAAACGAAGGAGCCATGAGCATACTTTCCTCAAGCTCAGCCCCAGCCTTCAAGCCACCACCATTAATGGTAGAAATCAATTATTTATGCTCTGTTTACTCCCTAATTCAATTAGGTAATGTGTTGATTTAGCTTGCATAGATGTTCATTGGTCATAATTTAGAGTTAATCATATTGAATTCGAGGCTTAGAATTGTTGGGAGCTTATGGGTGCTCATGGCAGAATTAGGTTTTGAACATGGTTTGTGGTATTGTGTTCTTGTAATTATATTTGTTGAATTTCATGATTATTGATTGCGTTCTGAATAGAACCAAAGGTTTTATAAGTGAAGGGTACAGTATGAAGAGGTTGGAGAAGAGCTGGGGGACTTGAGGTTGGGGGAAAATGGCATTTATGGTTGTAAACATACCTAAAACAAGGGCAAATTTGGAAATAAACTGATATCTATTGGTGCATCAAAAAATTGTATTTTTGGAGGATATGTAGGTCAATGAGTTACCTTTCAAATTCCTTTGGAATCACTTAATTTTGAGTTTTGTGGATAAAGTTATGGCCGATTTACTGAGACTACACAAAATAAACTAGAGCTATGCACGGTTTTACTTAAGCTCAATTTTAGAAGTTGCGTTGTGGTGGTTATGATGGAGATCACCTTATGCCCAACCAATCTCAACCAACCTCCACAGTCTAGAACCTACAAGCACTAATCGAAGAGGTTTTGTTTCCAAGTCCTTGTTTAGCTAATCATCCAGGCCTGTTCCTAAAGCCCATGATATGTGATCCAATGAGAATTTGAGGATCATGACGTGTAATGTAGCTCATTTTCTAGCTAACCCTACAACTATTAGATGCTAAAAGTTGCCCTCACATTTTGATGCCAACAAAGCATCCCAGTCAGCACCTATGCCCAGTTTAGTCCGGAATGGTAGTATTTTGAGAAGTCAACTTTGACTCCACGTTATAGCACTCTTTAGGCCAAAATATGGATGAAAAAAGGTGTTAAAAAAGTTATCATTAGTGGGGCCCAAAGTTGTAGAATCAGGCCCTTAAGGATCAACTATTAAGTAGCACACTTAAGGAGGAAAATGCCTTTAATCCACTGGTTGCTTAGTTGCTGCCTCTTGCTAACTGCCTGGAAAGTTCTCAAGGTTTAAAGCTACAACTTGCACTTAATTTCCATCATTAGGGGAGCTAAGATGCTACAATAGCTCAATAATGGAGATTAACAAACTGAATAGGTTCCAACAATCAAGCTAGCATTGTTGCTTAAAGGTTGTTGTATTTGAAATTTGTTTTCTATTTTTAGAATCGGATATAGCTTAACTTAGCCATTGTGAGTAGGCATGAGGCTTAGTTTAAAAGCCTAATGATGATTATGTAATACTCATTTGATGTTGTATGAAAGCTGAGCTTAGCTCTTTCTCTCAAAAATTCTCTATAGCTTATCCTACAACACAGCTATTGTAGGTGCTGACCTAGTGAGTGTCGGTGTGTTTATTGGTGGTGTGTCTTATCCAACTTGCAGCCAAGAGCCCTGATTCCAACTTGGCGGTATGTCTTATCCAAGTTTAAATTAGTTTATGTTATTTTCCTTGAATTCTAGTCGACTACTTCAGTTTCAATTGTAAGTGTTCGATTGAAGAGTTCTTTGATCCTGCTATTCTTTCCTGTTTATCCTTGAATTTCCATCAAGTAGTGTTTTACACTATGAATGAAAGTGTTGCGATACTTCCTGAGCTTTTCATATTATGGTTTTAGGTCTTAATTTAAGGTCGGGGGTCAAAGATATGAATTTTCTAAGGTAGACCTTGAAACTGTAATAAAATATCACAAGACGATGAATTAGAATTTTGGGAGCCATTTTTTCATAATTGGTGAAGTGATGCTTAACATGCAAGTTGGGGCAGATTTTAAGATTTAAGAGAAGCCATGAATTTGATGTATAATTTAATCAAGTAGTGAAATGATGCATTATAATAAGTGCTAAACATCAACTGCACGTCTTTGTAACTCAAAGAGAAGAACAAAGCTCATGTTTGAATGATAGGGAATGATATATGTTCCTAGGGCCTAAACCAATGAATAGAAATCAAGGTTTATTGGCGACCTAAAGGAGCAAGAATCCTTTTCATTTCTACACAGGAGCATGATTTGACATTGTGAATCAATTTACAACCACTAGTTGAATATGCAAACCTCTCCAAGGGTAAGTCACCAAAACTAACATCACCTCTATTAATACTTATAATAGCAATAAAATTTGCAATGATATTATGGATAACAAATAATAACAATAATAACAATGACTATAATAATTGTAATGATAACAAAAATAATATTATGAACAATAAAGATAACAATGTCAAGATTTATAACAGCAACAATAATATCAATATCATTAATGACAATAATAATAACAATAATACAAAGAAGGCACATATAAACGGGAAGCCAAAATTGATTTGTATGCTTCAGCAAATAACCATGAATAAAATGATAATTAAGAAAAATGTAAGGGAGAGTTTAGAATTATTTACTAAAGTTGTAACAAACAAAAACTATTTGAAACCTTGCTAACCATCATATATATATAT
>JAKOGI010000233.1:838120-862500 GCA_029747015.1 Carnegiea gigantea | reverse complement strand
TGCTTTGAAACTTATGGCCCCTCTCATAGGGTTGATCACAATAGTAACATAACCCCTTAGCAATCTTGTTTGCTCTTTCAGCTGCCGAAATAATCTTGGTAGGTTTGAAGTGTGACACTATTGGAGGAATTTACTGAAGATGTTGGTGTAGGAAAGTTTTTTGCATTGTGAGGTGATTGGGTAGGTGTGTATATAGAGAGGGATGTCCTAGGATTTGGAAGCAAGGGTGATCTGCTAGTTAACGCCCGATTTAGAATTCTCTAAGCCTCCAATGCTTCCTCCTGAAGCCTAGCAAGATTCATAGCCTCAGTCAAGGTTACCGGGTTAAGGGCTTTGACAAATGGCTTTAGCTGGGGTTTAAGGCCCCCCACAAAACCGTCTATAAAGAATGAATCAGGTAGTAGGGGTGTTCTTTGAATCAGTAGAGCCTTCATTTCTTCAAATTGCTCCAGGTACTCGTCTACCGACCCTTTCTGTTATAATTTATTAAAATCTTCCACTACATGGCTTCCCAGATCTTCCTTAAATCGCTCACATATGTCAACAATGAACTCATCCGAATCTACTCCCTTCTTTACCGCAATATAGCTAGCAAATAGTGTTTCAGCCTTCCCAACAAGATGAATAGATGTTAGATCAACTCGTTGTGATTCAGGTGCCTTGTAAGCTAAAGTACCTCCCACACTTCTTGATCCAGTTTCTGGGGTTTGACCCCTCAAAAATGAGAAACTCAATTTTGGGGAGAAACTTAAATGCATTTTCAGCTCCCCCAACCTCAGAACCAGAATCAGAACGAGGAGAGTTTGCATTTACCTCATTCGATTTCTCTTTCTGCAGCAACACTAGCATTTTCTCAAACATTTGCTGTTGCTCCCCTTGAAGCTCATGGATTCTCTAATTTTGGGCCTCTAACTGCTCTTCCAACATTGCCTGTAATGGATTCTCCATGTCTAAATTTGAGCTCACCTTAGACTTGCTCTTAGTTCTGGCCAGGGCTCAAGATGATCCTGAGAACTAATTCAACTGATCGATAACAAGTGTCTTTGATTAATTCAGGATCAGGAAGCTTTGATACCATAGATGTAGCAATGCAAGAGGAATCACAGAAGTTAATGGTGTTCCTTAAGGATGCTACACAACTCTTCAAGGAATGAAATAGAGAGAATGGGAGAGAGAGAAAGAGAGAGAAAATAGAGAATGGAAATTCAGTATATTCCTGTATTCTTTACTATCCCTTTTCCATCTTTATACAACGAAAATACAGAGATCAAAACTATAACAAACTAACAAACTTGTAACCACTTGACTGAATTCCCGCCAACATTGAACTGATTGCATGTGCCTGACACGTGATTGCTAATTTCCTTGTATCAAAGTACGATGTATTAGTTTGTCAACAATTTCAATGTACAAAAGAAAAGAAAACTATCAATTTATTTCCCTTATGGTCTTATCAGGTATGTTGCTATCTGTTGTTATATTTTGACCATTTCTTTTACAAAACAAAAAATCCTCTATTGTGTTCAACATTATTATAGAGGAGTTTCGAACATTATTATAGAGGACGTGATTATTCTAGCTCTTCTTTCTTCAAATTCGATCGATTGATTTGTACCATCAATCGATCTAGCTTTATCCTTTGTGTCAGGATCTGTTGATAATCTCTTTACCAGAATCGCATGACATCATGCGCTATGGTAGTGGTTGGAGGCAGAGTGCAGATCGAACCTTCTGGTCCACTATTTCTGTATCCTTTGGATCATCCAGGTCAAAGCTTAGTGGCTGATATCTTTAATGGCGATGACTTTGAGAATTGGAAGTGTTCAGTAACCATTGCTCTTTCAGCCAAGCAGAAATTGCCATTTATTGATGGTTCATATACTAAACCAAATCCAAATTCTCCTCTTCTTCCATATTGGCAGCGGTGCAATGACATGGTTCTATCATGGATCCTAAACTCTTTGCATAAGAATATCAAAGATAGTATACTAATTTATGAAAAGGCAAGTGACATATGGAAAGATGTTAAGCTAACAATCATGCATGATTTTAATAATTATTTTTAATTATATTATATATATTATTGCATCTAATTTACTTTATTTTATATATTTTTCACGTTAGGCATTAATAAAATAAAAAGGGAAGAGAAGATGTCGAAGTTCGGGTTTCACACGCTTGGCTATAAAGACGGTCAAAAATTAATAATTTATAGAAGATATTATTTCCATAATTATTTAATTGGGTCAGGGTTTCAAGAGTTGGAGAAGAGTTAGAAGTCTTGAGGGAGAAGAAGTCTAAGGAAGAAAGGAAGAAGGAAACCCTATTCACTAAACCTAATGCCCCTCACTTCCCATATGTACCTCCACCATAAATCAGCTTGATAAGACCCCATCACACGCCCTACACCCCATCTCACGCCTTGCTCCTCCCTCTTCATAACCTCACCATATCACGCCTTCAATTTTCATTCAAGGCCCATCATCATCCTATCATCTCATCGCCATCATCTATCATCATCATCGTCTTCTTCTAAACACACAATAATGCATGGCTGCTTCAATCCTTCACGCTTATATTGCCACTGCCTCACTTTCATGGTTAATAAGTTTTTTTTTGTTTTAGTTGTTATTCTTATTTTATTTAATTAGGTTAAACTCTTTAAATTATTATTACATATGAAACCTTTGCTAAATTATTGTGATTTAATTTTCAATATGAGTGAGTAATTTTTTTTACTTAGTATAATCTTCTTGAAGCCAGGATAAATTTACTATTTTGAAACAAGTCTTATGCTTTATTGCCTAGTTGATTCATATTCATGATTCTATAACAATTAGTATTTATCGTTCATGATATTCGTATTATATTAATTAGAATACATGCTAGTTAGTTTAATACGAATTCATACGATAGTTTAAAAGGCTTTAATACGTAAAAGTTATAGTCTTTTAAGCATTAGTATCACCCTAATTAATCATGAATGGCTCAAACCCATCTCTTTTAATTAGGTGATCGTTATAGATATTTGTTAAATCGATTTGTTGGTAAATTAGTTGCAAAGCATTAGATGATGTTTTTCTAGTATGTAATGCTCTGGTTTGATTAAATTCTTATGCTGGTGTAAGGGTTATCAAATTAGTAGGGTTTACATTAGGGCTGGACCTAATTAAACTAAAATCTAAGGAAAAACGGGAAAGAACCGCTGGTGGATGTCTTCTACAGTTTAACTCATGAATGAAATTAACTTGTGCGTTAATGATAAATATTAATTTGCATGGTGGATTGAGATTATGCTAAGTATCCGTCATAAATTTGACAACTTTTGATCATTATTTGTTGCTTAGAGTTAATTTGATTAGTTTGTTAATTATTGTTCTATTTTTATTAGCTTCAATATAATTTCAATCGACCCCCCCCAAAAAGTGTAGTCTTTTAGGAGTGTCTAGGTAATTTTAGATTGTTTAGGTTTTGATTATTAAAGTGGTTATTATTTTAGATTGATTTATATTCAGTTTTAGTATTTAATTATCGATTTGTTAGAAATTAGACTAAAAATAGTTATGTTTGTTCTTTTTTGATTTTTATCCGTTCCTAGAGTTTATATAGTGTCCTAGTCTGCCCATACTTAATTCTGTAATTTTTAGAAGTTATTTGATAATTTTTCAAAACTATTTTGTGAAATTGATATGTGCAGGTTTTTAGGTTATTAATTCTGAAAATTCCGATTTTAATTGTTAATTCATGATTATTAGGTATTTTTAAGTTCAGAAAATTGTGTCCTACAAGTAGGGTAATTTTATTGATTATTTTCGTATTTATATTTATGCAGATTATTTTATTTCTAATTTTATATTTAATATTCTGTATTGATATTCTGTGGGAATTTTCTGATTTGATTTTTCTGAAATTATTTGGATATAATTGAGGAATCATAAGCTTATACACCTGAATAATAATATTTTAGGTTACTGTTTGACATTTTTAATATTTATCTTCGGATTATTATTTGTTGTTTTGATTTTTAATTAGAATTTTAGCTACTATTCTATTTTTATTTTTCTAGATTATTTAGAAAAGCTTTTTACTATTTTCTTTCCAGAATATAATCTAAAATATTTAGGAGCATCATTGGGTGTTTTTCCAGATTTTTATTCATTAGATTTTAATTATTTTAGAATTATTAAGATTAGATTTAATAAACTGGATTAGTAAAATTATTTAGGATTAAGCTAGCCTTGTTAAAATAATCTTTCCTCGTGGATCGATCCCTACTTCCCTATGCTATAAATTGTATTTAAAAATTAAAGTAGTGGTTAAGTTTGTGACTCCACGATAGGCTTTACAAATTTTAGCGTCGTTACCGGGGAAAGAAAATTAAATTGCTAGTTTACTTCTATTTAATTTTACGACTTTTATTGTTTTGTTTTTATTTTAATTTTTGCAGATTGCCAGTAAGTCTTAAGGTTAAAGAGGTAAGAATATCTACTCTTCGAGAACTTGCTGCCCCTAACCTCGAAACCCAACCAACGTCCATTACCTATGCTGTATTCGATGAAGCCCTAAAACTGAACTCTGGATTCATCAATCTATTACCTAAGTTTCATGGATTAGCTGGAGAGGACCTATACCGTCATATTAGTGAATTCCTTATTACATGCTCTGCTATGGTGCTTGAGGGGATTCCTGAAGATCAAATTAGATTGAGAGCTCTTCCTTTTTCTTTGCTTGATAATGCTAAAGATTGGTTGTATTACATGCCTGCTGGATCTTTCTCTACATGGACTGCATTGCATAAATCATTTTTAGAAAAATTTTTTCCTGCATCTTAAATTGGATCTATTAGGAAGGATATATGTGGAATCAAACAAATGAATGGGAAAACTTTTTATGAGTATTGGGAAAGATTTAATAAATTGTGTGCTAGTTGTCCACAACATCAAATAACTGAACAGTTGTTGATTCAATATTTTTATGAAGGGTTGCTTCCTATGGATCGTAATATAGTAGATGCTGCTAGTGGGGGACTCTAGTTAATAAAACCCCAGCAGAGGCTATAAATTTATTCAATCTGATGGCCCAAAATACTCAGCAGTTTGGTGCTAGAGAGTTACAAATTAAAAGGGTTAATGGGATTGGTTATAGTTCATCTGTAGAGAGTCAGTTATCTTATATTACTATTATGTTGAATAAGATTGTTACTGGAGGAATACAAAAAGCAGTCACATGTGGCATTTATTGTCTAGAGAGGCATCCTACTAATGCATGTCCTACACTTTAAGAGAGTAATGTTAATGCTATCTATTCTAACCAAGGTCAAAGAAGGTATGATCCCTATTGTAACACTTATAATGAAGGATGGAGGGACCACCCTAACCTTAGGTATGGCCCTCAAATCAATCCACCTGGTTTTAACCAAACATCTCATCAACCTTCTAACCAGGATAGGACCAACTTTCTACTAGAACAAGTTCTTAAGAAGATGGATGATAGGTTTCAAATTTTGGAGACAACTCTTAAACAGGTTCAAGAGAAACAGACTGCAACTGATATCATAGTTAGCAACTTGCAGGCTCAACTACAAAACAGGTTATCATCTCAGCCTTACCCTAACCCTAAGAAGAATGTTAGTGCCATAACACTTAGGACTGGGAAAGAGTTACAAGGGCCTTGGAAGAGTAGAGAGGTTGAGCCTGAGTTAGAGGTCAAAGGAGCTAAACCAGAGTTAGATACAGATTCTAATCAAACTACTAAGGAAATAGGAGAGAAGAAAAGAGAACCTTATAAGCTAATTCCACCCTTTCTCAGTAGATTTCGAAGCCCTACTTTTAAGGTGAATGAGGCTAACCAAGAGATCTTAGAGACATTAAAGAAGGTAGAGATCAACATACCTCTCCTTGATACCATTAAACAGGTGTCTCGTTATACTAAATTCTTAAAAGAATTATGTACTACCAAAAGGAAGTTAATAGGGAATGAAAAGGTAAGTGTAGGGGAACATGTGTCTGCTATTTTTCAAAGGAAACTTCCCCTTAAGTGCAACGACCCAGGTGTGTTCTCTGTTCCTTGTAAAATAGGACATCTCTACTTTGATAAGGCTATGCTTGATTTGGGTGCTTCTATTAATATTATGCCTAGGTCTATTTATGACAAACTGAACTTAAGAAAGTTAAAGAAAACTGGTGTAGTGCTTTAGTTAGCTGATAGGAGCAGTATTTACCTAGATGGAGTGTTAGAGGATGTCTTACTCCAAGTGAATGAACTTGTGTTTCCTGCTGATTTTTATGTGATGAATATGGGTGATGCATGTCATGATATTCTCATCTTGTTTGGTAGGCCATTTTTAAAAATAGTTAGGACTAAAATTGATGTGCATGAAGGAATATTAACCATGGAATTTGATGGTGAAGTGATTAAATTTAACATTTTTAATGCTATGAGATTCCCTGCTGATGTGAATTATGTGTATACACTTGATGTTATTGATGATTGCCCCAAAATATTCATGACTAGTCCAATGAAGATGAATTTTTGACTGTGCTTACTAAGAGTCTTGATCATGTTGAGTTTCAAAAAGTGCCTTACCAGATTAATAATGATTTATTAGAAGAGATCCAACTAGAGGATCCAGGAGTTTCATGAAGTCAAGCCAACGACTATAAACAAAAGCACTAGTTGAGAGGCAACCCAACGTTTTTAGGGAAGTACTCATTTAATTTTGCTTTTATTTTCATTATTTCTATCTTTTTGCATGCATTAGGGACAACGCATGAATTAAGTGTGGGAGGGTGCATCCTGCATTTAATTCTTGCGGTTTTTATTCTTAAAAAAAAATAAAGAAAATCGAGAAAATTTTTTTTCTTATAAATAATGCCTGATATAAGTTTATGTTAGGCTTGCTTGTTTAAAAATTTTTTGTTTTCTTAACTATTTTGTAATTTATTCTTCCATGAGTGAAAACTTCTAAGCATGCTGCTGTCTTTCAGAGAAGTTTGAGTTGATCCTCATATATCTCTTTAATGAGTAACTGTCATAATTATTCATTTTATTTTATCATGTTATACAGCCGTTCAGAGGCAATAAAATGACCTGACCTATTTCCTAGACTATTGAATTAGTAGAATAACTCCAAAAAAAAAAAAAGCCAGAGAGAGGGAGTCCAAGTCGGGAATGATAAGTATCCCTTTGAGACATACGCTACTGGGTGCTACCCTTTGAGGCAATACTGTCACTGGAAAGTTTGCTTCCCATACTAGTCAGTTAATAAAATAAATAAAAGTAATGATGAGAATGAAATGTTTGCTCCAGCACCTCTATTCGGGTGAGAGTGAGACAGGGAGTGTTTAACTTCTAAGACCCTATATGGGCCTCGAATATGTGCGATAGTGGAGTTTGAAGAAAAAAAAAAAGAAGAAGAAGAAGAGAAAAATAAATACAAGGCAAATTTAGAATCAATTCAATGAGTTATTCTATCTAATTCAATTGTCTCTATAGCCATAACATGCTTTAATTTTTCTAGCATAAATTTTTTAGACCTCTTGATCGGTGTATACATATTTAAAAGAGATGAATAATTATTGATCTTGTTATTTCATTAAGGAAATATCGTGAGGTTGATGAATAAACTCTTTGATGGTAGTTGGAAGTCTAGTAGTTATTCACTTGTTGGAGGAAAAACTATTTAACTTTCAATAAAACTATTTTTAAAGCAAGCCAATGCCTAGTATGAATATCATAGTTATGCATGACTTTATAAGAAAGAAAGAGGGTAAGTTTTTAGATCAAGCCAAAGATTTCTTTACACGAGGACGTCCAAAGTCTAAGTGGGGGGGAAAGATGTTAAGCTAAAAATCATGCATGGTTTTAATAATTATTTTTGATTATATTATATATATTATTACATCTAATTTACTTTATTTTATATATTTTTCATGTTAGGCATTAATAAAATAAAAAGGGACGGGAAGATGTCGAAGTTCGGGTTTCACACGCTTGGCTATAAAGACGGTCAAAAATTAATAATTTATGGAAAATATTATTTCCATAATTATTTAATTGGGTCAGGATTTCAAGAGTTGGAGAAGAGTTAGAAGTCTTGAGGGAGAAGAAGTCTAAGGAAGAAAGGAAGAAGAAAACCCTATTCACTAAACCTAATGCCCCTCACTTCCCATATATACCTCCACCATAAATCAGCTTGATAAGACCCCATCACACGCCTTACACCCCATCTCACGCCTTACTCCTCCCTCTTCATAACCTCACCATATCACGCCTTCAATTTTCATTCAAGCCCCATCATCATCCTATCATCTCATCACCATCATCTATCATCATCATCGTCTTCTTCTAAACACACAATAACGCACGGCTGCTTCAATCCTTCACGCTTATATTGCCACCGCCTCACTTTCATGGTTAATAAGTTTTTTTTTAGTTGTTATTCTTATTTTGCTTAATTAGGTTAAACTCCTTAAATATTATTACACATGAAACCTTTGCTAAATTATTGTGATTTAATTTTCAATAAGAGTGAGTAATTTTTTTTACTTAGTATAATCTTCTTGAAGCCATGCTAAATTTACTATTTTGAAACAAGTCTTATACTTTATTGCCTAGTTGATTCATATTCATGATTCTATAGCGATTAGTATTTATCGTTCATGATATTCGTGTTATATTAATTAGAATGCATGCTAGTTAGTTTAATACGAATTCATATGATAGTTTAAAAGACTTTAATACATAAAAGTTATCGTCTTTTAAGCATTAGTATCACCCTAATTAATCATGGATGGCTCAAACTCATCTCTTTTAACTAGGTAATCGTTATAGATATTTGTTAAATCGATTTGCTGGTAAATTGATTACAAAGCATTAGATGATGTTTTTCTAGTACGTAATGCTCTGGTTTGATTAAATTCTTGCGCTGGTGTAAGGGTTATCAAATTAGTAGGGTTTACATTAGGGCTGGACCTAATTAAAGTAGAATCTAAGGAAAAACGGGAAAGAACCACTGGTGAATGTCTTCTACAGTTTAACTCATGAATGAAATTAACTTGTGTATTAATCATAAATATTAATTTGCATGGTGGTTTGAGATTATACTAAGTATCCGTCATAAATTTGATAACTTTTGATCATTACTTGTTGCTTAGAGTTAATTTGATTAGTTTGTTAATTTTTGTTCTATTTTTATTAGCTTCAATATAATTTCAATCGACCCCCCTCCAAAAAAAGTATAGTCTTTTAGGAGTGTCTAGGTAATTTTAGATAGTTTAGATTTTGATTATTAGAGTGGTTATTATTTTAGATTGATTTATATTCAGTTTTAGTATTTAATTACCGGTTTGTTAGAAATTAGACTAAAAATAGTTATTTTTATTATTTTTTGATTTTTATCAGTTCTTAGAGTTTATATAGTGTCCTAGTCTGCCCATACTTAATTTCAAAATTTTTGGAAGTTATTTGGTAATTTTTCAAAATTATTTTGTGAAATTGTTATGTGCAGGTTTTTAGGTTATTAATTCTGAAAATTTCGATTTTAATTGTTAATTCACGATTATTAGGTATTTTTAAGTTCAGAAAATTGTTTCCTAGAAGTAGGGTAATTTTATTGATTATTTTCGTATTTATATTTATGCAGATTATTTTATTTCTAATTTCAGATTTAATATTCTGCATTGATATTTTGTGGTAATTTTCTGATTTGATTTTTCTGAAATTATTTGGATATAATTGTGGAGTCATAAGCTTGTATACCTAAATAATAATATTTTAGGTTACTGTTTGACATTTTTAATATTTATCTTCGGATTATTATTTGCTGTTTTGATTTTTAATTAAAATTTCAGCTACTATTCTATTTTTATTTTTTTAGATTATTTAGGAAAGCTTTTTACTGTTTTCTTTCCAGAATATAATCCAAAATATTTAGGAGCATCATTGGGTGTTTTTCTAGATTTTTATTCATTAGATTGTAATTATTTTAGAATTATTAAGATTAGACTTAATAAATTGGACTAGTAAAATCATTTAAGATTAAGCTAGCCTTGTTAAAACAAAATCTTTCCTCGTGGATCGATCCCTACTTCCCTATGCTATAAATTGTATTTAAAAATTGAAGTAGTGGTTAAATTTATGACTCCACGACAAGCTTTACAAAAGAGTTGGTTGAGAGGTATGGACAATCAAACAAAGCCAGACTGTTCTAAGCTCAAAAAGAGGTTTTATGCATCGCACAAGGTGACCTTGACATAACAGCTTACTTTAATAAAGCAAAAAAGGCTTGGGATGAATTCACTATAGTAGGTGCAATACCTAAGTGTACTTTTGGCAAATGTGAGTGTGATGTGAATGTAAGGCTGCAAAACCATGAACAGGAATAGAAACTGATACAGTTCCTTATGGGACTGAATGAAAGCTATACGCCTGTGAGAGGGAATATATTAATGATGAAGCCATTTCAATCACTAGGCCAAGTGTACTCTCTACTGGTGCAAAAGGAGAAGCAAAGACAAGTGAAGTCAAGTGGACAGTTTCAGAATAAGAGTGCTTCTTTCTTAGTAGGCACAAATCCGATCAATGGGCAAAATGAAGGAAAACCTTTCCCAGCAAGAAGATAAGAAGGAGGTAGATCAAGGCCTTTCTGTGATCATTGCAAGAGAATGGGGCATATGATGGACAGATGCTACAAGATATAGGGCTATCTAAACAAGCAAGGAGTCAAGAGCAAGAACTATAAAGGAGCAAATAGAGCTTTGGGAGAGTAGGAAGGTCAAGTAGATCAGACTCCTTCCACTCCTGTGTTGCCAGGGCTTAGTTATGAGCAGTCCAAGCAACTCTTGTAGTTTCTCAATAACTTGACGGGAGCAAGTGAACAAAGATAGCATGGATCTGAGGTTACAACATCTACAGTACACATGGCAGGTATCATACATGCCCTAAATGCTGTTCATTCTTTCGGTGCTTTACATCAAGGAACCTGGATTCTAGATAGTAGGGCAAGTGAACATATGAGCTCAGAACAATCAACATTACATGATTTGGTCTTAATCAAGAACTCCATATTGGTAAACCTGCCAAATGGGGCACACGTTAGAGTTACACACAAAGGAAAGTTGAGAATAGCGAGAGATCTGGTGTTAAATGATGTCTTATTGGTTCCTAACTTCAAGTTTAATCTACTCTCCTTTAAGATGCTATGTAAATCGTTACATTGCACAGCTGTGTTTATAGAAATCATATGTATATTATAGGCCCCTTCTCTAAGGAGGCCACTAGTAATTGGTAAGGATTTCATGGGGCTATACGTCCTGGACAAGAAATTCATTCAACACATGGAGCTGATAGATAGCCAGAGGCAGTCAATAGCTGCATCAAGCATATTTGAAAGTGTCTGGGATAATTTTGTTATAGTTTTTAATAATGCTTCAAGTGTTGTTAATTTTGATGTTTGGCATCAGAGACTTGGACACATGTCTTGCAATAAAATGAGAAACCTTTCCTATGTTGGTTTATCACATCATGATAAGAAACACTTTATTTGTGATATTTGTCCTAAAGCAAAACGACACAGACTATCCTTTTCCACTAGTAAGACCATTTCAGCATGCACTTTTGAGTTGATATATGTAGACACTTGGGGGGCTTATCATACTAAAACACATGCAGACCATAGGTATCTCTTGACTATAGCGGATGACCACACAAGAGCCACTTAGACTCACCTTATGGTGACCAAGGATGAGGCAATTTCTCTGCTTAGGTCCTTTGTTGTGATGGCCAAGACACAGTTTGATGCCAAGGTGAAAGTGATAAGATCAGATAATGCACGGGAGCTCAACAAAAGTTATGAAATTTTAGAGCTTTTTGCTAGCACAGGTATCACACGCCAAACTAGCTGTGTGCAAACACCACAGCAAAATGGTGTGGTTGAGAGAAAACACAAGCATCTACTGGAGGCATCTAGAGCAATACTCTTTCAGTCTTCACTACCTATAAGATATTGGAGGGAATTTGTCTTAGCTATAACTTATTTAATTAATAGAATGCTAACAAAACTGTTGAAAGGGAAGACCCCATATGAGATGTTTTATGGTTCAAGCCCATCATATGATCATCTAAGGGTGTTTGGATGTCTGTGTTTTGTTGCAACCAACAAGCAAGGAAATGAAAATTTTCAGCCTAGAGCTACAGCCTACATATTCATAAGGTATCCTTTTGGACAAAAAGGGTACAAAGTGATGGATTTGAAGAACAATAGAATATAAGTGTCCAGAGATGTGGTCTTTCATGAGAGGATTTTTCCCTTTGCTTCCAACCCCAAAGAAAAACCTTTGTTTGAATCATATCCTACTATCTTCTTTGAAGAGAACTAGGAGGAGAGGGATGAGGAAGCCATTTTAGAATCAGAGCCATCTTCTAATGAGAAAACACAGACCACCTTGCAACCACAAAGATCAAACATAACTCACAAAACACCTGATTATCTCCAAGATTATATACGCTGCAGTATGAGTAAAGAAATAGAAGCCTTGTATTTTTCCACTCTTACAAACTTTTGTATACAAAAGGATAGATTGCTAAAGGTTACATGTCTGGCAGCAGAGTCTAAAATACCAAAGAGCTATTCAGAAGCTACTACCCATCATGGTTGGAGGGAAGCCATGGACAAGGAGATAAAGGCTTAGTTGACAACAGCACTTGGGAAATTGTGCCCTTACCAGAGGGGAAGAAACCCATAGATTGCAAATAGGTCTACAAGACCAAACATAAAGTAGATGGGACCTTGGAGAGGCTTAAAGCCAGGCTGGTAGTCAGAGGCTTCACACAAAAGGCACGCATAGATTATGTTGAAACTCTCTCCTATTGTCACAATGATAACCATAAGAGTTATTATTTTAGTGGTTGTTAAAAGAAATTGGAAGTTACAGCAACTTGATATAAATAATGCATTTCTTCATGGTGACTTACATGAAGAAATCTACATGAGGCCACCAAAAGGTTTTCATTCTACAATACAGAATGCAGTTTATAAATTGACAAAATCTCTCTATGGTTTAAAGCAAGCCTCTCAGCAATGGCATGCAAAGTTAACTGAAGTACTGTACACAAGAGATTACAAACATTCAGCAAATGAATATTCTCTTTTCTATAAGAAAATAGATACTACAGTAGTTTTCCTAGCTATATATGTAGATGACATACTACCGACAGGAGATAATGAAAATGAAATCTCATATATCAAGGCTTACTTGGATGATACATTCAAGATCAAAGATCTAGGGAAAGCACATTTCTTTCTGAGAATGGAGATTTTACCAATAATAGAAGGATTAGTGCTAACTCAAAGAAGGTTTGCCAAAGAGATCCTAAAAGAATTTGTTGATGCAGATGCTACCCTATGATTTGTCCCTTGGGCTACAATTAGAAATTATCAGTAGATGAAGGAAATTGGTTCCACAATCTAGGGCTTTACAGGCAAATTATAGGCATGCTAAATTTCCTGACCAACACTAGGCCAGATCTAACTTTCACAGTGTAGCATCTCAGTCAATTCATGCAACAGCCAAGAGAGCACCATTACCAGGCTATTCTGCATGTACTTAGATATCTCAAAGGTCATCCTGACTTAGGCATTCTGCTCAACAAATATGCTTAATTTTCTTTAGAGCTTATTATGATTCAGATTGGGCAGCATGTTCCCATACTAGAAGATCAGTGAGTGGATTTGTGATATTTCTTGGCAACAGTTTAATTTCCTGGATATCCAAGAAACAAGGCACAGTCTCCTTGTCTTCTATTGAAGCATAATACAGGAGTCTTAGAAGGCTTGTTGCCAAGCCAGCGTGGCTTACTAGGTTACTACATGAGCTGTGGAAGTGATCACTCCAATTTTGGTCAAATGTGATAGTAAGGTAGCTATCCACATAGCTCGCAACCCTGTTTTTCATGAGCAAACAAAACACATCGAACTTGATTGTCATTTTGTTAGATGCTCTTGGTTTGATTTCTCTCAGTCATGTGACTACTCGACAGCAACTTGCAGATGTCCTTACCAAGCCCCTTCCAAGCAGTATCCATCTTCATATCATTAGCAAATTGGGAGTTCTACGAACTACAAATTTAAGGGGGGGTGTTGGACATAGTATAAATTCATGCTGCTATTCTATGTAATATACTGGCACACATTTTCATTATAACTTTCTGTTAGTTTGTTGTACTACAACAGAAAAGAGGAATTTTGAAGGAAATTTTTGATGGACTTTTGGTCTGTCAAAATTTGTGATAGAAATTTTGACGGAAAGAATTTGATTTTGATGGCATTACTGTGAACATAGATCTCGAAAAAAATTTCGACGGGCTTTATCGAATTTTGACCGCATTCGTTAAAAAGAAATGAAAAATTTTGACGGAGCGAAAGCAATTTTGACGGGCCCGTCAAAATTTCTGTAAGATTCTAGCCACTTGCATTGATTTTGGCGGGACCTGTCGAAATTGCCCGATAAAATTTTCAATACATTCAACTTCTCCCATGCGGGTGCAATTCTCTTCGAATTCCTCTCTTTCTACTCCCCAATACCATGTCTCTCTCCTCCCCAGCCACTCTCTCTCTTCCCCAAACAACTCTTCAATTTTCTACCCAGCTTCTCCATAATTTACACAAACCATCCAAACCACTTCTCTTTCTTTCCTATCCTAATTAAAACCCAAAAATTCAATACATTGCTTTTCATTCCACACTCTCAAATGATTTTATTTGATAAACTCGATTAGCAAACGTAAATTTGAAGAGTTTTCGCGCACTCTTCGTGATGCTTCGATCGAAAGTTGAACCCAGATATTTTCGCATGCTCTTCGTGACTCTCGTTGAACCCATATGTGAGTGTTTAATTTTTTTGAAATTTTGTTTACAATTCTTAGCCAAGAACTTTAGATCCGAAAATTTTGATTTTGTTTACTTAACATTCTAAGATTCAAATTTCGAAATTTTCAGTTCTAAAATTTTCGGATCTAAAAATTCTAAGATTCAAATTTGAAATTTTCAGATATGAAAATTTGTATGACTTATTTCATATTTTTGAATTGAAAATTGCAATTTTAAAAGTCCAAGATTTTAAATTTGGAATTTTCAAATTTAAAAATTTATGTAAAATTAGTTCATATTTTCTATCCCTAAACTTCAACTTCAAATTCCAAGCTTTAAAGTTGGGATTTTCGGATCTAATAATTCGTATGAAATGATTTCATATTTTTTATCCCAAAATTTCAAATGTGAAATTCCAATATTTAAATTTGGAATTTTCGGATCCAATAATTTGTATAAAATGATTTCATACTTTTTATCCCAAAATTTCAAATTTAAAATTCCAAGATTTGAATTTTGGAATTTTTGGATCCAAAAATTTGTATAGATTATTAATTGGGTTCTCGCACTTACTTATTTTCTTCATGTGTATTTGTAGGTTCCAATTTGCAAACATAATTTATTTGGGTTGTGCAACTGATGATGGTTTGAGAAGATGCCAATGAACTAGAAGAAGAGACTTTAATTGAGAATAGATAGATCTGAAATGCCATTTGAGTTTGTTGAATTATAATCTTAAATTGTTAAGCTTGTTGTTCTAATTTAGGTTGTTGAATTGAATTTGTGTGATGTTAATAAAGAAGATAATGTTGGACTTATTGTTTTAAAATTTTTAGTTCTTTTTAATTTTATCAACACAGGGAAATTGAATTTCAAGTTGTGGTGGCAATTTATGAATCTAAAATGTTGATATTTCGAATTTGAAATTTGAAATTTTCAACATTTTTTATTTTTTTTAACTTCGGAAAATTATATTGCCTTATTGTTTTATAATTTTTAGTTTGTTGTAATTTTGTCAATAAGGGAAAATTCAATTCTTATTCTGGTAGCCTCTAGTTTGTCAAAGCAAAAGGCAAAAAATAAACATATTGGAGAGGAGAGGGGAGAGGACAGAGGAGAAGCAATTATGTGGGAAAAATAGGGAAGAACTAAGAATTTGTAAATATAAAATATTTAAATTTCAAATTTGAAGCTTCAACATTTTTGTTTTTTTTTTACTTTAAAATTTTCATTTTGATCGAAATTTTTGAAAGTCTATCAAAATTTTTGACAGGTTCAGCCAAAATAGCCCGTCAAAAATTTTGCCCAAACTATACATTCCATTCTGTTAACTATTTTTTACGGACAGCCTAATCGGTCAAAATTTTCGTCAAAAAATTGTTTTGATAGGACACAAGTCTGTCAAAAGTCCCGTTGAAATTTTTTTAACAGACTGTCAGTTCGTCAAAACTGGCCATCAGAAAAATTTTGACGGAATATCACTCCGTCAAAAAGAGTCTATCAAAATTTTTAACGGGTCC
Source organism: Carnegiea gigantea (assembly GCA_029747015.1). Lineage (NCBI taxonomy): Eukaryota > Viridiplantae > Streptophyta > Magnoliopsida > Caryophyllales > Cactaceae > Carnegiea > Carnegiea gigantea. Next base: position 846,114 of record JAKOGI010000233.1, on the reverse strand, counting down.
GTCAGAAGCGCTATTTCGACCAAGCCTTTTTTGATAGACATTCTTTCCACCAAAAGGCTACTTTCCGTTAAAAAGTTAACTTTTTTCCATCAAAAAAGGGGTCAAAGAAAGGACCTAACTGGGGATCCTCCCCTTTGAACTTGCTGGGGATCCTTGGACTAAAACAGCCCCTCCCCTTTGAACTTGCTGGGGATCCTCCCCTGCCCATAGCGCTGTCACCAACAATGAAGCCATATCAATTCAGAAGCCCACACCATCCATCTCCCCGGCATCGAATTTGACCTTCCAAAGCTCCGTCTCCATCTAGCGTGAAGAGATTGCGAGGATTAGTTGATTTTCTTTGATCCAGCCATTGCGGTGAATTGCATCCGCTCGTCTGGGAAGCTGCAGTTAGGAAGAAAAAGGATAATATCAAGCTATTAGCAGAATTAGCATCCAAAATATCTTGGTTATATTACATGCTAAAATCCTGACCTTTTTTTACGGAAATTGGATAAAGATTTACGTTTTATATGATAGATTAGGTAAATGCTATCTTAAACTGATACAAATTACTCCCATACCTTTTAAATTTGTCTGTACTCCTGCAGATACAAATGAGCTTATAAGTTAAACAACGTAACCAAATCTTGACTTAGGCCCAAGATACGACATATCCTTTTTTAACCAAAGTTAAAAATAAGATCCATTAGAAACAAGTGCAATATAACGTTTAACTCATCGTTCTATAGGTACGCTCGTCTCCAACTTACAATTGGCAATTGAAAATTGTAACGTTTTAAAATTAGAACCATAATACTCATTAACAAAAAATTAGAATGAGCTTATCTAAAAAGTAGTCGAACAAAGGACTGTCAATGCAAGGTATAGCTTTGGATGTTTGGCCTCTGACCTTACGTGAATACCGAACTCTTTCGTAATATGCATCTCAAAAGCAATAAATTAAGAAGATACGCCATCATGCAAGGGCAGGAACCATTTGGAGAATAATTCTGACTACAATCGGTTCTTTTGTGTCTGAAACTTTAATAAACAGCCCCTTTTATATATAGGGAAGAAATTGCAGACTAAAAAGGCAGCAGATAAATATAAGGCGGATGATGATCAACTTGACAGGGGGAGTGGTAGTAGTGATCGATTTGGTTCAACTGGAGTGATCATTAAGGTTAACAATCAGTTTAGCTCGGGCATAGATTGATACAAATTTCGTGGCTTTCAGGCAAGGTAATTGCATTCTTCTAAACAGGGCAGTTGAAGTGACATCCTTTACTCCGGTTTTTGCAACGTACAATGTTGTCTGTGTTGTTGACTAGAATTGCGAACCCGGCCTACCACCAATTTGAAACATCGAATGTTCAAGATTTTCCTATCAATAATGAAATTTTCTGGTTGTTCAAGGAGAAGCTTGAGCCTAAGTTCTCATTTCCCCTACAACAGGATTTTGCGACTCGCTTTTACAATAAAAAATCTGTACTTCTTGGTCTGACTTAAAGAATGCGGATATGTTCCCTGCTATTTCATTGTAGTATCACCAGGTGCATGAACAAAAGTGCTTTCCTAAGTAACTAAGAACATTAAATTGTCTAATCAGCATGACGCTGCAGTTTTGGAAAACATCACTATTATTGTTTCTTACCTGTGATAGCGCCCTCAAAAAACCTTCTCAAGCTTCCATCATTTTCAAATCCACAATGTTCTACAATCTTAAAATCCTTTAACGAATGTCTCCCACAATTCATAGAAAGTGACTCATAGCAGCCACAGCCGTTAGGATCTAGCTCCATTGGGCCCTTGTATTCTAACTGAAACAACGACAAACTATATTAGTCAATCTCCAAAATTTGCTTGAAGCGATGTACTCATAACCAAAACAGTTGCATAATAAAAGACTACCTTGAACAATATGTCTATTTCACCTTGTCCATAAATTGTTTTTAGGTTAGGACCATCATCAAGTAAGGCATCGATAATATGGATCACGTTCAGCTGCGGACACATCCAAAGTAGACTGTCAATACATGCCATAACATCTTCAAGAGTCAAGGGTCAACGAAGTAATAACTTCATATGCTTGAATTGACAGAGAGGAGAGCTGTTGCCCTGTCTTAGTTCTCCGGGAATTATGATGTTCTTAACAAACAAGCAAACAAATTTAATAAGGAAAATCATCAGGACTGGAATATGATAATACGGAGGAAATGGCTTGAAGTCTCTGAATTTGTAACTCTATGCGACATGTGTACAGAGATAAGTACTTGGAATGTCTAAGCGTCTTGAACTATCCAATGAGCTGCATATATGACGGACTTACATATCTTAAATCGACAGTGACGCAAAGAGGAGCTAACACTGTTTCGGATGATATGGAAACGATACTCTTTTCAGTATTATAACTAAATTCTGACAGTTTTGGACAATCAATCTCTATGAATTCCAAATTTTCACAACTCTCAATAGTCAAACATTTGAGACTCTTTGATGAAATCTTCGAAGATGTTGATGTCTTGCAATACAGCAACGTCAAAACTTGGAGGTGCGCAAGTAGCCTAAGATTTCGAGTCAACCAATCAGCCCATATGTCGCAACACAGACTCAAATCTGCTAAATTTTTACAAGAGGTGACTTCAACATAGCAGTACTGCATCTTACCTCTAACTTCTTGAGGTGAAGAAATCGTTCTGGATGAATATAAATCCTCCCACACAAACTTAACCCCAAATGTGTTAATGACCGACATGGAGGTGACAAGACGAGCTGGCTACGATGAGTCATTGAAGGTGGGCGATAATCTAAAGAGTACAGACTAGGGGCATCGATCTCAACCATTTCTAAATCGGAGTTGGATCCCACCATTAGCTTCCTTAGTTTAGGGAGCCCCACTATCTTGAGCGAATTGAAGCCTTTGCAATGGATGAATTGCATATTTTCAACAGCAGCGCAACTAGCAATTAGATTCTCAATCGTTGTTGAATACATTGTGACATCCCTCAAAAAGAGATACAACAATGAAGGAAGTTGGATTACATTCGCGGGTGTGCTTATAAGATCCAGCCCAGACGGGAACAACCTGGTAATTGACGCGTTATTTAACACAGACACTGGTAGATGATTACGACGATCCAAATGAGTCCCAGAAAAATCAAGATGGACATCACGGACATTCAGCCCCTTTATACAAGAAGCAATGCTTGAATTCAGCTCATCCCATGCAGGCAAAAAGAGTTGAAGCCTCTGGATTATCAACCTGCGCTTTATCAAAGCTCGATTAATAAACTCAAGAAATTCTAAAGTCCTTGGAAGAACAATGCCCGTTCTTTCCGCCTGAAGTTTTGACAGAAGGTTATGGAATTTCCAGCTGTGATTTAAAGAATACCAGATCAAAGTCAAGGCAAGGGAGTTTGATCCAATCATCCCTCCAAGTGGTGGACAAGATGCTTGATCGAAGGGCATCCCAAGTGGGCAGGAAAGAGAGGATATGTTGCCTTATATGGGGTGGAAGGTTTGATATTCTATCTCTTGAGTTTGTCTGGAATCTCTTTATCTCTGCCATTGATCCTCTGCATGCAAGTAAATTTGTGAAACCTGCTGGGCAAATGTGGTATCAGAACGAACCAGGTTTGTTGAAGCAATTTAGTACAAATACAAGTAGTTCCATGATACAAGGTTTTTCAGATTTAAGCGAAAGAAAAGGAAGTAACGGAAAGGAAAAGATCGAAAGGAGCACATTACCATTTTCCTTCCGAGGATAACTACAAGTAGATAGCATCTTCTTGTGAAACCCCCCCCCCCCAAAAAAAAACCCGGGCCACCCCACAAACAAACAAACAAACAAAAAATCATGAGGAAAATTACTACAGAGTGTTGGTTTATTTCTAACATTACTCAAAGCATATTTAACTTGAAGGTGTTTTGTAAGCAGACAAAGGCGTCAGGCTCTTTTGTGCTGGCAACGTCTCTCTCCTTGTTATTTTCCTGCTGTGCCCTTATGGTGAGAGGAAGACCAAGTGGGACTAGTAAGGGCTGTGCTCACTCTGCGAAACATACCCAACTTCAGCTCTTTCTCTCCCTCTCTCTCAATATCTTTCTCTGTCCACCTCCCTTTCTCTATCAACCTCTCTATATACCAAAGTTAGTAATGGGTGGCTAAGTTTGTGGCATGGACACCTACCCGAGTTGGTCAGGAGGTGAGAGAATGGAAGGGTTTGTCTGGTGCCATGGGAGGGAAATAATCGTGGACCAAGAAGCAGCAAAGAAGCGGTAAGTATTTTCCAGTTCAAATAAGTTGTCTGTTGAATTGAAACTAGGGGTTGGCAGTCTTAGTAACTGAGTGTGTGGATTTGTATGTGCTTGGCATGTTGGTAGTCAGTTTTAGTGAGCGAGGAAGAGTGTTCACTGTTGTGGGTGAAGTTAGAGGGGTTAGAGCCTTATATGTGTTTGTATTGAGTTGCAGTCAGTTAATGTAATGAAATATTACATGATTGTAAGTAGGTAAAGGTTGTGGAGTGTTAACATATGGGTGAGTCAACGTGTCAGAAGTAAATGAGGGAGGTATATCTCAGGATAACAGTAGGTGTCATCCTGGGATGACATTGTTATGTATGAAGGATAGTTGTAGGCAGAATGTAAGATGGTAACCGGTGAAGGTATGGATATGTTGAAAAGGGTAGTGGTGATATGCAGAGCAACAAATGCATGTGTAAACGTGGGAAATATGCTATCATTATTGAGAAGTATAGTTGGTGACACTTGATTGTTGTGTGCAGGTGGCATCGTCGAATTTGTGAAGCAGTTCAAGTTGGGTACAAGCAGTAATGATGATGCAAAGCAATTCAGTGGGGGAGATAGTTGTGCATATGAGAGAGATTGATGTGTATGTCTATTGGAGTGGGGTGTTGGATGATAGCGTGAATGGGTTAATGACATATGTGGGTGGGAGGAATGCATGTATATGGATTTCACCGAGCATGGGAGTTGGTGACGTCTTGAAGTTGTTGGACAAAGAGATAGGGGAGAGTGTAAGAGGGCGGCATGTGTGGTATAGTTTGAAGTTTGACTAGAGAATGTTAATGGCACTGGAGAAAGATGAGGATGTTGTCAAGTTAGTCAGAGACAACGATGGGCATGCATACGTTTATATTGCGGGGAAGGATGGCCCCCATGCTGGTCTAGTAGGGAAATGTCAGCAAGTAGAAGTTGGTGGTGGGGGTGTGTTAGTGGCAAGTGTGGGAGGTGTGGAGGCAAGTCAGGGCAGGGGGATGACGAACGACGGAATGTTGGTGGTGTTCCCTGTGTACGGAATGGTGCAAGGTAAATTCTGTGATATGTAAATTCATTTGAGGTTAACTGTGATATGATGTCCAGATAGGATTAGGGTATTTTAATATTGTTATGGATGGATTAATATGATATGTATGTAGGGCTGATGGGTCTGGGGGATCGAAGGAGGCTGCACCAGCAAGGGGGGAATGAGATGGGAAGAGTGGCGCAAGTGAATGTCATACCAGATGATGTTTTCGCTGACTCAGACTCAGCGTCTGAGTCCGATCAAGATGAGGAAAGAGTCGTATGGGCGCGATCTGGAGTGGAAGCAGAGGTGTACTTAAGGAGGAGGTCAATTTGGAAGAATGTCATAAAGGGAAAAGGGCAGTTGTTCCCTTCTGCCGATGCATTCAGGTGTATGATATGGAAGGACACGATAGCAAACAGATTTGAGTATGTGTTCGAACGGAACTGCCTATAATGAATTGTTGTTAGGTGTACTGCAAAAGGATGCCCTTTTTACATGTGCGTTAGGGGTCACCGGAAGATGGATGGAATGATTGTGAAGGACTTTACAGGGGAGCATGTGCATAGTGTTGGTGTGCAATGTCAAATGGGGAGGTGGGGTCGTGGAAGGATGAGGGCGAAGCTACTGGCGCGAGTGATTGATGGTAAGGTTCGACTGTCTATGGATTACTCATCGACTGAGCTGATGAAGGACTTAGAGCTAGAGTTCGGAATGAAAATGATATACATGCAAGCGTGGAGGGCGCGGGAGTACATACGTATGCTTGTGATGGGAAGGCCGGAGGATCACTGCAAGGTGTTGCCATGGATGTGTGTAGTGATTGTGAGAGCCAATCCTGATTCCAGAGCGTTCTGTGAGGTAGAAGGTAGTAGGTTCGAGCGAATGTATGTTACATACGGGGCGTCACTGAATGGGTTCATTGGGATGTCGGAAGATATTGTTTGTGGATGGCACGCATCTAAGTGGGCCGTACGAGGGGACGTTGATGGCCGTAACTGCGTTGGATGCTAGTAACCATCTGTTTGATGTAGCATACGCAATTGTTGTAGGGGAGAACAAAGAGGACTGGTTGTGGTTTTTGACAGTCGTGCATGAGTGTATAGGAGGCCTGAAGCCTGTGATAATGTCTGATAAGAATGAGGGAGTTTTGTATGCAGTGGCTAAAGTGTTTGGAGTGGAGAACCACTCCTACTGTGTCCAACATTTGAGGGAAAATGTTTTGGGAAGAGCAGCTAAACTTGGCATCAGGAGGGACACATCGAAGGATCTACTGAAGGAAATGTTCAATCGGGTGGAATATGCTCCAACGGCGGCCAAATATGAGTTGGCCTTAGCTGAGCTAAGGAAGTACAAGCGGGAGTTGGCGTACTGGGTAGAGGAGAATGAACCAGAGCGGTGGGTGCAGTCGGAGGTCTTGAAGGAGAGGTGGGGAAAACTGAACAATAATCCCATAGAAAGTTGGAACAATTGGATGTGTGCGCTGCGACAGATGTCCATCCCGAGCCTCATGAGTGGGCATCTGTAGAAGTTGGGATGTATGATGGACAACCGCAAGGTTGGTGTTGACAAGTGGAAGAATGGTGTGGGTGAAAGGATAGAGAAGAAGCTCAAGAAAACTTGTGAGAAGATGGGGTCCATTGTTGAGGTGCAGCGGTTCAACCGTGGCATTGGGGAGTACAGTGTGCGATTAACAAATGACCGTTGCTTGGTTGGGAGACTAAGAGACGGGACATATAGTTGCAAGTGGTGGTAGCTTTGTGGCCTTCCGTGCATGCATGCCATGACTATCATTGAGCGAGAGAAGTTGTATGTGTATGACTATGTCAACCCTTGTTACAAGGCCCCTACGCAGAGGACTATTTATATGAATGCAATACATCCGATGAAGACACATGATACGGGAGTTGTTAATTTTGATACAGGGCTCGTCGTTGGAGGCGATGACCTAGATGAAGACTTCAACAGGCGCATACTGCCACCTAAGAATCCACGGGGAGCAGGGAGGCCAAAAAAGAGAAGGGTTGAATCTCAAACTCAAGGGTTGAAACCTCGTAGGTGTTCTAAATGTGGTGACCTTGGGCACTATAAGAACACTTGCCGCAACCCGCATTGAGTTGCCACTGCTAAATGTGGGCCTCGGTAGCAGCTGAGGTGTTCACATGCACTTCTCAGCGACACAGCGCAATACTTACGTTTCGAGGTTCAGTTGTTTGACTACGGTGCACAGTGCTTTTGGAAAAGGTTGACAGCAGTACATGTAATCATATCCATGTCATTCACATGTAATGTTTCTGCTGTTAAAGTTGATGGTTATGTATATATGTATGTATAACATGTAATGGTAGTCATCTTGTTTGACAATGTTGTGGTTGCATTTGCTAAATGTGTACGGGAGGACATGTTAATGGTGTGCCATGTGCGGCTGTCGTTGCAATGGGCCCCAATGTCTTCCGCTGTGTAATTTGTACACATTGTATGTGCGTTCTGGTTACAGGCAGCAGGTAATTTAGGGACTGACTGTGCTAACCCAACTTACAACCAGGGATGACATTTGGTTCAGGTGTGGATGGACACTGTAATGATCTCGAGGAAACTACTACTCCCAACCTCCCATTATTAAATGTCGTTGTGTGGCTGCAAAAGTGAAACGATGATTGTCTCAGATGGTGGTTGGATTGTATGCCATTGTGGACCATGCATGTGTGAA
>JAKOGI010000233.1:830620-833120 GCA_029747015.1 Carnegiea gigantea | reverse complement strand
CGTCAGCCCTGATGGACAACAAGTCCATGAACATGAGCATGTACACACCGCAGTCATGACCACTGTAATAATGCAGACAAGAATAAGGGAACACATCGTAAGTTGCACTGCATTGTCCACACCAAAACCGACTTCCCCTTGTAAACAACACGCTTGTCCACTTACTTATCCTACTGTAGGCAGTCTGCATGCTCCATCTCCCATCTGAGCACGTCGGTGAACTCAGTAAGCTTCATCAATGCAAGGCCGATGTCCACCTTCTTCATTGGGAGTTGCACAGACGTTAATGACAACAACATGCACATAAGGGTAATTACATAGGAAGGTGGGTAACTGACCCCACTAAGTAGTAGACGTTTTCGGGGACCGTCCTATTTGCATTGTAAGGAGTCGTACGTAATGGACTGTCTGTTGTTAACATCTGCCACAAGGAGAAGCCAATGCTGGGAAACACTTTCGAATAATGGCAAGAATACCTGACCGGCAGGTGTGAAGCAAAAAGCATGTCAGTGACCTCCACTGCAGACACTTGATCAGCCTCAAAACACAAACCCTAATGGAACTGACTTACATAGCGTAGGTTGGAATCCTGTTGCGCCTTCAACGTTTCCCAAATGTCGCGTGCAGCGTGCTCAGGTTTACTCAGAAGCCCCTGCAAGAAAGTGACATATCCGCCGTTCACAGTCGATAACTGCAAACCTACCACAATGCGGAAGTGCATTCAGTTCTGATACCTGATCATGGCGGTCAAGGAAGACGGATATGCGATAGTATCTCTTATGATTGCGCTGATGGAGATGGAGTAGTTTGCAGTACTGGTGGACCGCGAACGAACCTATGCAGTACCTACCAGGTCTGTCCGCGGCGCCCCGAGTTGGGACGACGTTAATTAGCCCCTTTAGGAACTCGGCATTGGCATGCTTCTCGCTTGCCTCAAGCAGATCAAAATTCCTATATCCATGTTTGTCACATTACGAATTACACACGAAATTACTAGCCACAAACAACCGAGTTTTGGACTGCAGAACCTTACCACTGATTGTCCTTGACGCCCTTGCACCAAGCACGAACAGCTGCGAGTAGGTCCAACTCCATAGGGGAGAACGTCCACGTCAGGTACACTTTGACACCCTGCAAAGCAAAAACGAGAAGCAGACATCGACATCAACATAGTTATCCGGGATGACATACAGTACCGCAGACCATTACAAAGTACGAGTCCAAGTGTTTTAGTAATTACAATAGTTACAACCGTAAAATGTAGTACAATTCGATACACATCAAACTGCATGTCTTACTAACACACCTCCCCTTGCCTGAATCGGAACCCGAACAAAGGGTTAACGAAGCTCACCTCCTCACAAATTACAAATTTTGAGCCTGTTCCGCGAGTGCATGGTGCTGGCACGTGGGGGGATGGGCTGAATGTGGACGTGTCGGGGACATCATCCTGCACCGTAACCCAATACAGCACAATCATAGGCACCCATAGTGATTATTACATGTTAGAGCACGTGTGGTTTGTGTGCGACCGCATACAATGAGTTACGTACAGCGAACCTCACCTTAAGTGCAGCATTGGGGACTGCGTAGGCATCAACCTCCCCTTCTCCAGGGACAATAGCAATGGGCACCACCGAAATGACATCCTCGTCGTTGACCACATCCCCACGCACGGTTGATGGACTGCGGTGTCCAGATCCCATCTTAACAGTGGCCGTCGACTTCAGGCCCTTCCTGCCACCTTTCGTCTCGTGCATAGGATTTGTGTACGGCGACCCCCGAACGCGGGATGGTTTCCGAAGACGGGGCACCTTCTTCATCCTCGACACTATGTTGGACGACCTTAGATAGCTCTGCTCATCCCCAGCATGAGTTGTGTTGGACGTACCCATGTCTGCCACACAGTGGCCCCCATCTCCTGCAATAGGAGGCTGTTCAACCATCACTGCGTCCCCATCACTGACAGGAACGGAGTCAGTGGTCGGGGGCATGGAATTGGCATCTCCGCAGCCATCTCTATGGCACTCTGTACTAACTGAGCAGTCGAGGCAATGCCACCGTCATTGATGTCGGCAGGACGTGCCTGCTCATAATTCTCGTTTGCCCCTTCAATGACCGGCTCTGACTGCACATCTGCCTCCCCTGCAAATGTGGTGACATTCTGGTGATTACCACTGTTACCTTGTTCCAGAACATATTCATTGCAGGTCCATCCAACTTTGGTGTCCGCAGACAGGCTCACATTGACATTGTTAGAAGGAGAACTGGGGTCCTGTGTCGCTGTACCACCGAGGCCACTAGGTTTGCTTGTCCCCTCCGTCAGTGTTTCCCCACTGAATGTTGCCCCCCCTGCGGCTTCTGCCCCCTGTCCAGCATCATCATTCCCAGCACCAAACTCTTGTAGATGCTCCACCAGTTGCAGAAGCCTATCCTTCATCAATGCAAACTCTACACGAATCCTCCTATTAGCTTCTTTCTCCAAAGCGTACGCCTTCCT